>OY992796.1:26757611-26771402 GCA_963921375.1 Tiliacea citrago
TCCATTTATTCGTTCTATGCTTTGTCTTTATATAAATTTATATATTAAAAGCATAGCTTTAAATATCTTTATTTCTTTTTATTACTTTTGTGGCTATTGCTACACAGTATTCCAAAAAAGTTTTCCGAAATTTTCCTTTGTTCATCAATTTGCTGATATTAGTTCTATTTATCTCCGTCTCTAACTTCAACTCTGCATCTAAACGCTCCGCTCCAAACGCAGGACATTCTATTAAAATGTGAGGGATCGTTTCCAGGGCATCCGGCTCACAGATACACGATGGGCTCCCCTTACATTTAAAGCGATGCAGGTATTCTGAAAACCCACCGTGCCCAGTCAAGATCTGGGTAATCACTCCGGTCGGCTTTACTTTGCAGACTGTTTTGAAGGCATCGATCGCGTCCGGGAGGAAGATTTTTGTAACGGAAGCCGTTTCGCCGTTCTTGTATCTCCGGTTCCACTCGTCGAGCGACCCCATGCGGATCTGCCGCTTGACGAATGAAACCGGGCAGCGATCATAGTCTGGCTTCTTCTTTAGCTTGAGTGCAGCTTCTTTTGCAAGGTGGTCTGCGCGTTCATTGCCTTCCAGCCCGGCATGAGCCTTTACCCAGAACAAGGAAATATCTTTGCTCTGGGATAAGGCCGCGCCCACGTTTGCTCTTGCTTCCACCGCCAGGGCGTGGAGGGAACCCTGATTCGTGACTGTTTGTAATGCGGCCTTTGAGTCACTATAGATACCGAAGGTTCCCTCTTTGCGCTTGAGGATTTCCCTCGTGGCTACGCATATGGCCAGGAGTTCCGCCTGGTAGACCGTGCAGCACGACGGCAAGCTAAGCTTTACGGACTTGATCTCGGCATCGCCGTCCCAAAGCGACAGCGCTGCTCCGACCTTGCCCCCAATCTTGCTGCCGTCGGTGAAGAACCGGACCGCCTGGTTGTTGTGGGTGTCCACACGGGACTGGTCCTCCAGGCTCACGAACCCCATGGCCATATGTTTCGCCGGATGAGGAGTCTCTGCAAATGCCACCACACGCTCCACTTCCCTGCCCGCAAGGGCTGGCTGGGGCACCCCTCTCTTTGCCTCATACAAAGCGGCTGCTTCTTGTATTCGGAGGTCGAGTGGGAGTATCCCAGCCAGCACCAGGGACGCATTCAGCGAAACAGTGCGGTAGGATTTGCAGAGCTTTTGGGCGAATCCTCGTTGGACGGTATTTAGCATTTTCTGCACTCCGATCTTTTTAGTTGCCGGCGCCCAGGCGCTTGCCGCGTACATCACTACCGGCTCCACCGCTGCCGTGTAGATGCTCCTTATGACCTCCGGGTGCAGACCCCAGCTCACTTTGGCCGCTCTAGCTAACTGTTTGTAGATATTTGCAGCTTTTCTACACACGAGAGCGGCGTGGGTGTTGAAAGTGAGCTGGTGGTCGATTGTGAGCCCCAGTATTTTTATTTCCTTAGACATGCCAATGTCGACCCCGCCCATGCTCAGAATCGGGACATCGTACTTCAGCTTCCTGGTTATTACCATTGCACAAGTTTTGTGAGGTGCAAACTTCAGCTTATTTCGGATGCCCCAACTCCGAACATACTCGAGGGCGGCATTGGCATGTCTTTGAACCTCCAATGCTGTGTCACCGTCGAAGATCATGACCACATCGTCGGCGAAAGCCTGGCAGTGATCTCCCCGCTCTTCCAGTCCCTTCAGCAAAGGATCCAGCAGTAAGTTCCAGAGGATCGGACCGCCAATCGACCCCTGTACGCACCCCTTGTTGGTGTTCTTGAAGCACTCCGCTCCGGCGTACCTAACTCGGACACTCCTACCAGCCAGGTAGCTGTCCAGCATCCGCCTAATATTCACCGGGCACTTTTCCTCAGCCAGTCTGGTCCTGATTGCCGGCCACCATGCGCTGTCGAAGGCTCCCTCTATGTCAAGTGACACAACAGTGATCAGCTTCTTTTGATTCAGCTTGGTTTTGATATGTTGTATCATGGTGTAGAGGGAGTCCTCGGTGCTCTTCTGTGGCATGAAGCCAAACTGACGAGTACTCAACCGCGGGATCAGATGCCACTTCAACCTTGCCACCAACATTTTCTCGAGTATTTTGCCCAGGACTGGTAGGAGGCCGATAGGCCTGTAGGACTTCGGGGTGGTGTAACAGTCCTTTCCTGGCTTGCGGAGTACCACCACTGTAGCCACCTTCCAGGCTCCGGGGAAGTGGCCCTGCTCGAGGCACTTGTTGGCCAGTGCAAGAAACATCCCCGGGTCCCGGAATATAGCTTGGGCACAGATATCGGCTGTGAGACCATCCGCCCCGGGTGCCTTCTTCGGGTTGAAACTTTCCACCGCGGTTTTTAGCTCCTGATGTGTAAACGGTGGGTCATGGTTTTCATCATGCGTCCACTCGTTTACACGACTGGCCGCTTCTCGCGTCCGACGGTGGTCGTCGTTATCTTCCTCCTCCAGGTCTTCGGGGTAGAAGGTCTCCGCCAGCAGTGAAGCCGAACCTGTACCATCGAGTGGCACCCCATCCTTCACTAACGGCAGATCCTCGTACCTTTTAGCAGTCCGTCCTATGACCCTGTAGATCCCTTCCCACACTCCCTCCTTGTCTTGTTTTTCGCAAAAATCCTTCCAGCTCGTGACCTGGGCCTTTTTGGCTTGGAGTTCATAATTTTCTTTTGCTTGCAGGTACTCCTCGACGACCTTCGCTCTCCGGATCGGTGCAGCGCATCTAATACGGCGTCTCTTGGTATTAACCCCGTGCATCAAATCAGCAAGCTCGTCGGACCACCACGGTATTGTAAGTATGTCATTGTTTTTAATTTTAGCCAAAGTGTCTTCACATGATTCGGTTATGGTATCTATATAATTGTGTACAATATTTTCTAAATCTGTTTTATTATTAAGTTGACTAATTTCTAACGAGTTTAAATTTAAATCGGCTTTTAATTGGGCCAGTTTCTCATGAAACTGGCTCCAATTTGCTTTACTTGTGTTATAGATTCTAGTAGTTCTTTTAATATTAGATCCTTTTGATTTTTGTAGACTAATTTTGAATACAATACCGTTGTGGTCCGAGCTTGTGATACCTTCCTCAACTCTCCAGTCATCCACCAGGTTAAGCATATCCGTTGAACATGCTGTTACGTCAACGAAGCTGGCGAATGACTTTCCACCCCTGATGGTGTCAAAAGTTGGTGTGTTTCCGACGTTGAGCACCTGCATACACATTTCGTCCAGAGTCCCCGACATTTCCTCACCCCTGCTATCCACCACCAAGCTACCCCACCAGGTGCTCTTCGCATTTGTGTCACCCCCCATTATTATTTTAGTGGTGCCAAATTCCTCACGAATCCGCAGAAGCTGCTCCAGGTATGGCTGTATGGGTTGGTCTGGTTCGAAGTAGAACGAGACTACTGCGATTTCCCAGGCGCTGGTTCGGATCCTCACCACCGTGATGTTATTGGTAGTGAGTTTTGGACACTGTGTTACGTCGAGGTCATGATCAAAAACGACTATTGCCGCCTTCACAGTTCCACTTCCTTGTTCCGCGCACTGGTAGACTCTCGCTCCTCGGTAGTCTCTCATCCTTTTAACCCCACCCACGTATGGCTCCTGGAGCAGTGCAAAGGCGACTTTACGCTCACTTGCCACCCTCATGAGCTCTTGAGTGGCAAGGTTCTTCCTCTGCAGATTCGCTTGGATAACCCGGTAGTTTTTGCGGACACTGGGCTGAGTTCGGGTCTCACTATCTGGGTTCATGTTTCCGGGAACGGCTGCCACCACCTTAGCAATACGCCACCGACAGTCGCGCCAATGCGTCCCACTTCACGCGCATTGGGCATCCACTGTCAAAGGCGTTGTGGTCGATCTTCTCCACTTTTGCTAATAAGCAATTATGGCACTTTGGTGGCTCCGCTGCCAACCGTGACGGGCAGTCAGCCCGCATGTGGGGTTCGCCGCAGTGGATGCAGAGGTCGGCGGGCTCCGTGCATAGTTTTCGGCTGTGGCCGAAACGCAGACAGCGAGTGCACTGCACCAGTGGAGACTGATCCTGCACTCGCACCCGCTGTAGGTCTATGTGCACGCGACCCGCCATAGTCATCCTCTGCCACACTGTAGGGGACACCTGCAGGATGACGTGGCACATGTGGGGGTTCCTCGTCCTACGACGGTACTTCACCCCCATCCTCAAGTCATCCGCTGGTATGTCCCCGATCAGGTGGGTATTTTGCCGCTGCAAGGCTTGTATCACCTCGGCGTCTGAGTGGCAGGAGAGGACGTCCTTGATTATCACCAGTGGATCCTTGTTCTTAACCTCCTCCACTATTAGACCACCCGTCTTCCGTATTCTTTCTGTGACCCTTGTTAATTCTTCCCTACTCCCGAAACCCACCACCACCTTTTGGTCCCTCGCTTTCCGCACTCTCTCCACCCTGGTCCCTTCATTCCTGGCGTCTACCGCCGTCCTCAGCTTTTCAAGTACCTCTTCCCCGGTGTCTTTGTCATCGACCGATGACACAACCACCGAGTGAAGAGGCTCCTGGAATTGCCGCTTCGGGGCGGCGGCTATTTCCGCGAACGAGGGCCCCTGTCCTGCGACAAAGCGAGGCACCTGTTGCAGGTGCTCCGACAGAGCCAATGTGTGCAGCTGGCATTTCTCCAGCGCCTTATTGTGTAGCTGGAGGTTCTCCATAAGGCTCTTCATAAGCTCTGTCGATTCACCTGAGGTGGGCGTGGGGTCCACGCGAGCTTTTTCGGGCTCAGCAGCGTCTCCCGGTAGGACTGCAAGTGTGACTGCAGGTGCAAGGGTGACACTAGATCTATTCCTCTCCGACTCTTTAACTAACTCATAGAGCCTGTTTATCGCACTTTCCACCGCCGTCTTGATCTCCGTCTTTAGGTTGCGAGAGTTGCCCAAGTGAAGCTTTGCCCTACTTAGGCAAGCTCTCGCCTCCGCTGTACGGTTGGGGTACTTGGCGTCAGGCTTCTTGAGTATCTTTTCGGCACCCAGGGGAACTCGGCGTGTCTCCAGATTGCTGGAAACAGGTGGAGTGGCGTCGCGTTTTGGGTTGGCCGGGGACTTGGCCTGGGGCTCAGCTTTCCCGGCCTCCCATTCGCCGATACTACGCCTTACGCTGGGAAGCGTAGGTCCCACCTTCTCTGACGAACGCGGAGAGCCCCTGGAGTCCGGCGAGCTCGCGTTCTTTTTGGCCGGTGTGCGGTACATAGCTGCAGTTGAGGTGAACGTAAGGTTCATAAGGTCTTATATAAATCAGAGGTCACTCAGCAATTACTTCTGTGTCCCTGTAAAGGGGGATAAGCACAGAAGCAACGTAAACTTATAATAAATATGAATGTCTTACGGCCTCAAGGCCGTAAGGTCAAAATACTAAAGTAAAATAATAATAGTAAAGTAAAAAACTTCAATGTAGTAACTGCAAGGACTACGAAATAACTAAACCCGAATAAAATGATTTTAAATTTTTTCGACAAAAACCCAAAGTTTACCTGGCCAGTGACAACAGGGTGGGTGGGCGGGCAATTTTTTGAAGTTTTAGATTCGCCAGACGCACGTGCGAGGTGTCAAAAGACGCGTCTCCGCGCGGGCTAGCGAGCTATGTAGTTACTAGAAATATATGCGATACAAAAAATTTGAGTTTTGGTCAAAAAACTGGTTTTTTGACTGAAAAATGTGAAAAAACCTGGAATAAACACTACCAAACAGGACTCGGGGTGGCTGAGCGCGCACCGGAATACAGGTAAGGCTGGTAGGTATCTATTGAAACTACTATTAACGATGTTTCGGATAAGAATTTTGAGATAAAATTTGTTTTTGAAAATTCCTTCAAAAAATCTCACAAAAATTGCTAAGTCGATATACGAAAATATTTTTTCGCGTTTTTGTCAATTTTTATTAGTCAAACAGTTGTACGGAACCTATTTAATATTGATTTGGCTGAAAACAGCTTCAAAATGCGTCACCTGGATGCAAAGTTATAACGATTTGATAAAATTATTGTCTAGCTAAGGTGGATTTCGTATATATATGAATTTACTTGTTATGGAATTTTTTGAAGTTTTAGATTCGCCAGACGCACGTGCGAGGTGTCAAAAGACGCGTCTCCGCGCGGGCTAGCGAGCTATGTAGTTACTAGAAATATATGCGATACAAAAAATTTGAGTTTTGGTCAAAAAACTGGTTTTTTGACTGAAAAATGTGAAAAAACCTGGAATAAACACTACCAAACAGGACTCGGGGTGGCTGAGCGCGCACCGGAATACAGGTAAGGCTGGTAGGTATCTATTGAAACTACTATTAACGATGTTTCGGATAAGAATTTTGAGATAAAATTTGTTTTTGAAAATTCCTTCAAAAAATCTCACAAAAATTGCTAAGTCGATATACGAAAATATTTTTTCGCGTTTTTGTCAATTTTTATTAGTCAAACAGTTGTACGGAACCTATTTAATATTGATTTGGCTGAAAACAGCTTCAAAATGCGTCACCTGGATGCAAAGTTATAACGATTTGATAAAATTATTGTCTAGCTAAGGTGGATTTCGTATATATATGAATTTACTTGTTATGGAATTTTTTGAAGTTTTAGATTCGCCAGACGCACGTGCGAGGTGTCAAAAGACGCGTCTCCGCGCGGGCTAGCGAGCTATGTAGTTACTAGAAATATATGCGATACAAAAAATTTGAGTTTTGGTCAAAAAACTGGTTTTTTGACTGAAAAATGTGAAAAAACCTGGAATAAACACTACCAAACAGGACTCGGGGTGGCTGAGCGCGCACCGGAATACAGGTAAGGCTGGTAGGTATCTATTGAAACTACTATTAACGATGTTTCGGATAAGAATTTTGAGATAAAATTTGTTTTTGAAAATTCCTTCAAAAAATCTCACAAAAATTGCTAAGTCGATATACGAAAATATTTTTTCGCGTTTTTGTCAATTTTTATTAGTCAAACAGTTGTACGGAACCTATTTAATATTGATTTGGCTGAAAACAGCTTCAAAATGCGTCACCTGGATGCAAAGTTATAACCGGTTAGGTTAGGTTAGGTTAGGTTAGGTTAGGTTAGGTTAGGTTAGGTTAGGTTAGGTTAGGTTAGGTTAGGTTAGGTTAGGTTAGGTTAGGTTAGGTTAGGTTAGGTTAGGTTAGGTTAGGTTAGGTTAGGTTAGGTTAGGTTAGGTTAGGTTAGGTTAGGTTAGGTTAGGTTAGGTTAGGTTAGGTTAGGTTAGGTTAGGTTAGGTTAGGTTAGGTTAGGTTAGGTTAGGTTAGGTTAGGTTAGGTTAGGTTAGGTTAGGTTAGGTTAGGTTAGGTTAGGTTAGGTTAGGTTAGGTTAGGTTAGGTTAGGTTAGGTTAGGTTAGGTTAGGTTAGGTTAGGTTAGGTTAGGTTAGGTTAGGTTAGGTTAGGTTAGGTTAGGTTAGGTTAGGTTAGGTTAGGTTAGGTTAGGTTAGGTTAGGTTAGGTTAGGTTAGGTTAGGTTAGGTTAGGTTAGGTTAGGTTAGGTTAGGTTAGGTTAGGTTAGGTTAGGTTAGGTTAGGTTAGGTTAGGTTAGGTTAGGTTAGGTTAGGTTAGGTTAGGTTAGGTTAGGTTAGGTTAGGTTAGGTTAGGTTAGGTTAGGTTAGGTTAGGTTAGGTTAGGTTAGGTTAGGTTAGGTTAGGTTAGGTTAGGTTAGGTTAGGTTAGGTTAGGTTAGGTTAGGTTAGGTTAGGTTAGGTTAGGTTAGGTTAGGTTAGGTTAGGTTAGGTTAGGTTAGGTTAGGTTAGGTTAGGTTAGGTTAGGTTAGGTTAGGTTAGGTTAGGTTAGGTTAGGTTAGGTTAGGTTAGGTTAGGTTAGGTTAGGTTAGGTTAGGTTAGGTTAGGTTAGGTTAGGTTAGGTTAGGTTAGGTTAGGTTAGGTTAGGTTAGGTTAGGTTAGGTTAGGTTAGGTTAGGTTAGGTTAGGTTAGGTTAGGTTAGGTTAGGTTAGGTTAGGTTAGGTTAGGTTAGGTTAGGTTAGGTTAGGTTAGGTTAGGTTAGGTTAGGTTAGGTTAGGTTAGGTTAGGTTAGGTTAGGTTAGGTTAGGTTAGGTTAGGTTAGGTTAGGTTAGGTTAGGTTAGGTTAGGTTAGGTTAGGTTAGGTTAGGTTAGGTTAGGTTAGGTTAGGTTAGGTTAGGTTAGGTTAGGTTAGGTTAGGTTAGGTTAGGTTAGGTTAGGTTAGGTTAGGTTAGGTTAGGTTAGGTTAGGTTAGGTTAGGTTAGGTTAGGTTAGGTTAGGTTAGGTTAGGTTAGGTTAGGTTAGGTTAGGTTAGGTTAGGTTAGGTTAGGTTAGGTTAGGTTAGGTTAGGTTAGGTTAGGTTAGGTTAGGTTAGGTTAGGTTAGGTTAGGTTAGGTTAGGTTAGGTTAGGTTAGGTTAGGTTAGGTTAGGTTAGGTTAGGTTAGGTTAGGTTAGGTTAGGTTAGGTTAGGTTAGGTTAGGTTAGGTTAGGTTAGGTTAGGTTAGGTTAGGTTAGGTTAGGTTAGGTTAGGTTAGGTTAGGTTAGGTTAGGTTAGGTTAGGTTAGGTTAGGTTAGGTTAGGTTAGGTTAGGTTAGGTTAGGTTAGGTTAGGTTAGGTTAGGTTAGGTTAGGTTAGGTTAGGTTAGGTTAGGTTAGGTTAGGTTAGGTTAGGTTAGGTTAGGTTAGGTTAGGTTAGGTTAGGTTAGGTTAGGTTAGGTTAGGTTAGGTTAGGTTAGGTTAGGTTAGGTTAGGTTAGGTTAGGTTAGGTTAGGTTAGGTTAGGTTAGGTTAGGTTAGGTTAGGTTAGGTTAGGTTAGGTTAGGTTAGGTTAGGTTAGGTTAGGTTAGGTTAGGTTAGGTTAGGTTAGGTTAGGTTAGGTTAGGTTAGGTTAGGTTAGGTTAGGTTAGGTTAGGTTAGGTTAGGTTAGGTTAGGTTAGGTTAGGTTAGGTTAGGTTAGGTTAGGTTAGGTTAGGTTAGGTTAGGTTAGGTTAGGTTAGGTTAGGTTAGGTTAGGTTAGGTTAGGTTAGGTTAGGTTAGGTTAGGTTAGGTTAGGTTAGGTTAGGTTAGGTTAGGTTAGGTTAGGTTAGGTTAGGTTAGGTTAGGTTAGGTTAGGTTAGGTTAGGTTAGGTTAGGTTAGGTTAGGTTAGGTTAGGTTAGGTTAGGTTAGGTTAGGTTAGGTTAGGTTAGGTTAGGTTAGGTTAGGTTAGGTTAGGTTAGGTTAGGTTAGGTTAGGTTAGGTTAGGTTAGGTTAGGTTAGGTTAGGTTAGGTTAGGTTAGGTTAGGTTAGGTTAGGTTAGGTTAGGTTAGGTTAGGTTAGGTTAGGTTAGGTTAGGTTAGGTTAGGTTAGGTTAGGTTAGGTTAGGTTAGGTTAGGTTAGGTTAGGTTAGGTTAGGTTAGGTTAGGTTAGGTTAGGTTAGGTTAGGTTAGGTTAGGTTAGGTTAGGTTAGGTTAGGTTAGGTTAGGTTAGGTTAGGTTAGGTTAGGTTAGGTTAGGTTAGGTTAGGTTAGGTTAGGTTAGGTTAGGTTAGGTTAGGTTAGGTTAGGTTAGGTTAGGTTAGGTTAGGTTAGGTTAGGTTAGGTTAGGTTAGGTTAGGTTAGGTTAGGTTAGGTTAGGTTAGGTTAGGTTAGGTTAGGTTAGGTTAGGTTAGGTTAGGTTAGGTTAGGTTAGGTTAGGTTAGGTTAGGTTAGGTTAGGTTAGGTTAGGTTAGGTTAGGTTAGGTTAGGTTAGGTTAGGTTAGGTTAGGTTAGGTTAGGTTAGGTTAGGTTAGGTTAGGTTAGGTTAGGTTAGGTTAGGTTAGGTTAGGTTAGGTTAGGTTAGGTTAGGTTAGGTTAGGTTAGGTTAGGTTAGGTTAGGTTAGGTTAGGTTAGGTTAGGTTAGGTTAGGTTAGGTTAGGTTAGGTTAGGTTAGGTTAGGTTAGGTTAGGTTAGGTTAGGTTAGGTTAGGTTAGGTTAGGTTAGGTTAGGTTAGGTTAGGTTAGGTTAGGTTAGGTTAGGTTAGGTTAGGTTAGGTTAGGTTAGGTTAGGTTAGGTTAGGTTAGGTTAGGTTAGGTTAGGTTAGGTTAGGTTAGGTTAGGTTAGGTTAGGTTAGGTTAGGTTAGGTTAGGTTAGGTTAGGTTAGGTTAGGTTAGGTTAGGTTAGGTTAGGTTAGGTTAGGTTAGGTTAGGTTAGGTTAGGTTAGGTTAGGTTAGGTTAGGTTAGGTTAGGTTAGGTTAGGTTAGGTTAGGTTAGGTTAGGTTAGGTTAGGTTAGGTTAGGTTAGGTTAGGTTAGGTTAGGTTAGGTTAGGTTAGGTTAGGTTAGGTTAGGTTAGGTTAGGTTAGGTTAGGTTAGGTTAGGTTAGGTTAGGTTAGGTTAGGTTAGGTTAGGTTAGGTTAGGTTAGGTTAGGTTAGGTTAGGTTAGGTTAGGTTAGGTTAGGTTAGGTTAGGTTAGGTTAGGTTAGGTTAGGTTAGGTTAGGTTAGGTTAGGTTAGGTTAGGTTAGGTTAGGTTAGGTTAGGTTAGGTTAGGTTAGGTTAGGTTAGGTTAGGTTAGGTTAGGTTAGGTTAGGTTAGGTTAGGTTAGGTTAGGTTAGGTTAGGTTAGGTTAGGTTAGGTTAGGTTAGGTTAGGTTAGGTTAGGTTAGGTTAGGTTAGGTTAGGTTAGGTTAGGTTAGGTTAGGTTAGGTTAGGTTAGGTTAGGTTAGGTTAGGTTAGGTTAGGTTAGGTTAGGTTAGGTTAGGTTAGGTTAGGTTAGGTTAGGTTAGGTTAGGTTAGGTTAGGTTAGGTTAGGTTAGGTTAGGTTAGGTTAGGTTAGGTTAGGTTAGGTTAGGTTAGGTTAGGTTAGGTTAGGTTAGGTTAGGTTAGGTTAGGTTAGGTTAGGTTAGGTTAGGTTAGGTTAGGTTAGGTTAGGTTAGGTTAGGTTAGGTTAGGTTAGGTTAGGTTAGGTTAGGTTAGGTTAGGTTAGGTTAGGTTAGGTTAGGTTAGGTTAGGTTAGGTTAGGTTAGGTTAGGTTAGGTTAGGTTAGGTTAGGTTAGGTTAGGTTAGGTTAGGTTAGGTTAGGTTAGGTTAGGTTAGGTTAGGTTAGGTTAGGTTAGGTTAGGTTAGGTTAGGTTAGGTTAGGTTAGGTTAGGTTAGGTTAGGTTAGGTTAGGTTAGGTTAGGTTAGGTTAGGTTAGGTTAGGTTAGGTTAGGTTAGGTTAGGTTAGGTTAGGTTAGGTTAGGTTAGGTTAGGTTAGGTTAGGTTAGGTTAGGTTAGGTTAGGTTAGGTTAGGTTAGGTTAGGTTAGGTTAGGTTAGGTTAGGTTAGGTTAGGTTAGGTTAGGTTAGGTTAGGTTAGGTTAGGTTAGGTTAGGTTAGGTTAGGTTAGGTTAGGTTAGGTTAGGTTAGGTTAGGTTAGGTTAGGTTAGGTTAGGTTAGGTTAGGTTAGGTTAGGTTAGGTTAGGTTAGGTTAGGTTAGGTTAGGTTAGGTTAGGTTAGGTTAGGTTAGGTTAGGTTAGGTTAGGTTAGGTTAGGTTAGGTTAGGTTAGGTTAGGTTAGGTTAGGTTAGGTTAGGTTAGGTTAGGTTAGGTTAGGTTAGGTTAGGTTAGGTTAGGTTAGGTTAGGTTAGGTTAGGTTAGGTTAGGTTAGGTTAGGTTAGGTTAGGTTAGGTTAGGTTAGGTTAGGTTAGGTTAGGTTAGGTTAGGTTAGGTTAGGTTAGGTTAGGTTAGGTTAGGTTAGGTTAGGTTAGGTTAGGTTAGGTTAGGTTAGGTTAGGTTAGGTTAGGTAGGTTAGGTTAGGTTAGGTTAGGTTAGGTTAGGTTAGGTTCGGTTTAGGTTAGGTTAGGTTAGGTTAGGTTAGGTTAGGTTAGGTTAGGTTAGGTAGGTTAGGTTAGGTTAGGTTAGGTTAGGTTAGGTTAGGTTAGGTTAGGTTAGGTTAGGTTAGTTAGGTTAGGTTAGGTTAGGTTAGGTTAGGTTAGGTTAGGTTAGGTTAGGTTAGGTTAGGTTAGGTTAGGTTAGGTTAGGTTAGGTTAGGTTAGGTTAGGTTAGGTTAGGTTAGGTTAGGTTAGGTTAGGTTAGGTTAGGTTAGGTTGGTTAGGTTAGGTTAGGTTAGGTTAGGTTAGGTTAGGTTAGGTTAGGTTAGGTTAGGTTAGGTTAGGTTAGGTTAGGTTAGGTTAGGTTAGGTTAGGTTAGGTTAGGTTAGGTTAGGTTAGGTTAGGTTAGGTTAGGTTAGGTTAGGTTAGGTTAGGTTAGGTTAGGTTAGGTTAGGTTAGGTTAGGTTAGGTTAGGTTAGGTTAGGTTAGGTTAGGTTAGGTTAGGTTAGGTTAGGTTAGGTTAGGTTAGGTTAGGTTAGGTTAGGTTAGGTTAGGTTAGGTTAGGTTAGGTTAGGTTAGGTTAGGTTAGGTTAGGTTAGGTTAGGTTAGGTTAGGTTAGGTTAGGTTAGGTTAGGTTAGGTTAGGTTAGGTTAGGTTAGGTTAGGTTAGTTAGGTTAGGTTAGGTTAGGTTAGGTTAGGTTAGGTTAGGTTAGGTTAGGTTAGGTTAGGTTAGGTTAGGTTAGGTTAGGTTAGGTTAGGTTAGGTTAGGTTAGGTTAGGTTAGGTTAGGTTAGGTTAGGTTAGGTTAGGTTAGGTTAGGTTAGGTTAGGTTAGGTTAGGTTAGGTTAGGTTAGGTTAGGTTAGGTTAGGTTAGGTTAGGTTAGGTTAGGTTAGGTTAGGTTAGGTTAGGTTAGGTTAGGTTAGGTTAGGTTAGGTTAGGTTAGGTTAGGTTAGGTTAGGTTAGGTTAGGTTAGGTTAGGTTAGGTTAGGTTAGGTTAGGTTAGGTTAGGTTAGGTTAGGTTAGGTTAGGTTAGGTTAGGTTAGGTTAGGTTAGGTTAGGTTAGGTTAGGTTAGGTTAGGTTAGGTTAGGTTAGGTTAGGTTAGGTTAGGTTAGGTTAGGTTAGGTTAGGTTAGGTTAGGTTAGGTTAGGTTAGGTTAGGTTAGGTTAGGTTAGGTTAGTTAGGTTAGGTTAGGTTAGGTTAGGTTAGGTTAGGTTAGGTTAGGTTAGGTTAGGTTAGGTTAGGTTAGGTTAGGTTAGGTTAGGTTAGGTTAGGTTAGGTTAGGTTAGGTTAGGTTAGGATAGGTTAGGTTAGGTTAGGTTAGGTTAGGTTAGGTTAGGTTAGGTTAGGTTAGGTTAGGTTAGGTTAGGTTAGGTTAGGTTAGGTTAGGTTAGGTTAGGTTAGTTAGGTTAGGTTAGGTTAGGTTAGGTTAGGTAGGTTAGGTTAGGTTAGGTTAGGTTAGGTTAGGTTAGGTTAGGTTAGGTTAGGTTAGGTTAGGTTAGGTTAGGTTAGGTTAGGTTAGGTTAGGTTAGGTTAGGTTAGGTTAGGTTAGGTTAGGTTAGGTTAGGTTAGGTTAGGTTAGGTTAGGTTAGGTTAGGTTAGGTTAGGTTAGGTTAGGTTAGGTTAGGTTAGGTTAGGTTAGGTTAGGTTAGGTTAGGTTAGGTTAGGTTAGGTTAGGTTAGGTTAGGTTAGGTTAGGTTAGGTTAGGTTAGGTTAGGTTAGGTTAGGTTAGGTTAGGTTAGGTTAGGTTAGGTTAGGTTAGGTTAGGTTAGGTTAGGTTAGGTTAGGTTAGGTTAGGTTAGGTTAGGTTAGGTTAGGTTAGGTTAGGTTAGGTTAGGTTAGGTTAGGTTAGGTTAGGTTAGGTTAGGTTAGGTTAGGTTAGGTTAGGTAGGTTAGGTTAGGTTAGGTTAGGTTAGGTTAGGTTAGGTTAGGTTAGGTTAGGTTAGGTTAGGTTAGGTTAGGTTAGGTTAGGTTAGGTTCGGTTAGGAAAGGTTAGGTTAGGTTAGGATAGGTTAGGTTAGGTTAGGTTAGGTTAGGTTAGGTTAGTT
>OY992797.1:0-420673 GCA_963921375.1 Tiliacea citrago
GAATTGAAGCGATCGGAGACAACCTCGTCGTCGAGGAAGTGACGAACAGGGACCCGCTTCTGATTCTGAGGGATGTCTTGCTTGTACACAGCGACGAGGAAGTCCTCAAAGCCCTCAAGAATCAGAACCGGGAGATCTTTCACGACCTCGGCGACGGGGAAGTTAGGGCGACAATAAAATACAGGAGAAAGACGAGAAACCCCCACATGAACCACGTCGTGCTGAGCGTTTCTCCCACGATCTGGAGGAGGGCGATTGATGGTGGTAAGGTGAGAATCGACCTCCAGAGAGTGCGCGTTGAGGACCAAACGCCATTGGTGCAGTGTACCCGCTGCTTGGGGTACGGACACGGCAAGCGCTTCTGTAAAGAGCCAGCCGACTTGTGCAGCCACTGCGGCGGCCCACATTTCAAGGCGGACTGCCCAGACACAAGAATTGGCGAAGCAGCGGCGTGCGTAAACTGCACCAAGGCAAAGATGGCGAACCATGAGCACAATGCGTTCAGTAGTGAGTGCCCGGTGCGGAGGAAATGGGACGCATTGGCTCGAGCCTCAGTAGCATATTGCTAAAGTGGTCCCTGCTACCACCACCGAGTACAAAATGATCCAGGCCAACCTGCAACGGAGTCAGCTAGCAACGAACGAGCTCTTGCTGGAAGCTGACAAGCGCAAAGTTTCCGTAGCAATGCTCCAGGAGCCCTATGTGGGTGGCGTGAGAAGGATGAAGAGTTACCGGGGCGTAAGGGTTTTCCAGAGCTCTGAGGGAGGAGAAGGGACTGTAAAGGCGGCAATAGCCGTCTTTGATAAAGATCTGGACATCTTGCAGTACCCACAACTCACCACAGACAACATCGTCGTGGTGGGAGTCCGAACCAGAGCCTGGACGATCACGCTGGTGTCCTTCTACTTCGAGCCAGACAAGCCCATGGAGCCATACCTGGAGCATCTTAAACGGATAGAGCGAGAGATGGGTCCTAACAGGTTGGTTATTGGAGGAGACGCAAATGCGAAAAGTACTTGGTGGGGTAGCAATAACGAGGACCCGAGGGGAGAGCAGATGTTTGGGGCACTGGGGGAATTAGGGCTGCAGATTCTCAACACGGGAGACATACCGACCTTTGATACCGTGAGAGGTGGAGTGAGGTACAGCAGCCACGTGGACGTGACAACCTGTTCGGCGGACATGCTTGACCTGGTGGACGGCTGGCGAGTCGAGGAGGGTCTTACGAGTTCCGACCACAACGGCATAACCTACAGCATTCTTTTAAAAAAATCGAAAGGTATGGCAATCGAACGAACCACTAGGGTATACAACACCAAAAAAGCTAACTGGAGGCAGTTTCATGAGAAACTGTCTCAAATTATGCTGGATAGAAAGTTAACCCTAGTGGATTTGTCAAACCTACACAACGTAGAACAGTTAGAATTACACATACATACATACACACAAGCAATAACAGACACATGTAGAGACACAATACCACAAAAAAAGAACACAGAAACACTCACCTTGCCGTGGTGGTCCGAGGAACTCGCGGAAATGAAGAGGCTGGTCTCCACCAGGAAAGTCAGAGTCAGAAACGCAGCACCGGTCCGGAGAGCAATGGTTGTAAATCTGTACCTGGAAGCGAAAGCGGAGTATGAGGCAGCGGTGATAAAAGCCCAAACGACGAGCTGGAAGGAATATTGCGGGAAACAGGACAAAGAGGGGGTGTGGGAGGGGATTTATAGGGTAATGGGAAGGATAGCGAAGAGAGAAGAAGATCTGCCGCTGCAGATAGAAGGGGAGACACTGGACGCGAGGGGCTCTGTGAGGCTGTTGGCCGAGACTTTCTATCCTGAGGACCGAGAGGAAGACGACAACAGGGATCACCGCCAAACCCGACAACTGGCAGAGACGGTAAACGTATGGAGTCATGATGAGCGACATGACCCACCGTTTACCCAAAGCGAGCTTAACAGATCCCTGATGTCTTTCAACCCAAAAAAGGCCCCAGGAGCCGACGGCTTCACAGCCGACATCTGCTGTCGGGCCATAAATTGTGACCCTGATTACTTCCTGGCACTGTGTAACAAATGCCTGGCGCACCACCACTTCCCGAAGATCTGGAAGGAAGCTACGGTGGTTGTGCTCAGAAAGCCGGGCAAAGACTCGTACACCGTACCAAAGTCGTACAGGCCGATTGGGCTTTTGCCTGTCCTTGGGAAAGTGTACGAAAAGATGCTGGTTGCTCGTCTCAAATTCTACTTGCTGCCCAGGATCAGTACTCGCCAATACGGTTTTATGCCCCAAAAAAGCACGGAAGACTCCCTCTTTAACCTCGTGCAGTACATCCGCGAAAAGCTGGCACGAAAGAAAATCGTCACGCTTGTGTCACTGGACATCGAGGGAGCTTTCGACAGCGCATGGTGGCCGGCTATTAAAGTACGATTGGCTGAGGAAAAGTGTCCTGTAAATCTGAGGCGGGTAGTCAGCAGCTATCTCAGTGACAGGGTAGTCGCCGTGAGATACGCTGGGGAGGAGAGCAAGAGACAGACCAGCAAGGGGTGCGTCCAAGGCTCCATAGGGGGGCCCATTTTATGGAATTTGCTGCTCGACCCACTCCTGAAACAGCTAGAGAGTAGGGGCGACTACTGCCAGGCATTTGCAGACGATGTGGTGTTGGTGTTTGACGGCAAAACAGCGCAAGAAATCGAGGGACAAGCCAATGCCGCTCTCGAACATGTTCGAGCGTGGGGTGTCAGAAATCGGCTGAAATTCGCTCCGCACAAAACCTGTGCGATGGTGCTAACGCGGAAGCTCAAGTTTGACACGCCGCGCTTGAGCATGGGGGGGATCGACATTGGAATGTCCCAAGATGTTAAAATACTAGGGCTAGTCATAGACGCAAAGCTAACATTTAACAAGCATATAGCTGTCGTCTGTAAGAAGGCGATAGCTATGTATAAGCAGCTAGCCAGGGCAGCCCGGATCAGTTGGGGTCTGCACCCGGGAGTGATAAGGGCCATTTACACCGCAGCGGTGGAACCGACTGTGCTGTACGCCGCAAGCGCATGGGCACCAGCTGCCAACAAGTTGGGCGTCAGGAAACAGCTAAACGTCGTCCAAAGAGGGTTTGCCCAGAAGCTGTGCAGAGCCTACCGCACTGTCTCTCTGAACTCGGCACTGGTTCTGGCTGGGATACTCCCGCTCGACCTTCGTATCCGGGAAGTGGCTTCGCTCTACGGAGCCAAGAGGGGAGTGCCCCAGCCCACACTAGGGGACAGAGAGGTTGAACGGATGGCACCAGCTATGGAGGCCCCGCACCCCGCGGAGCAAATTAGTCTGGAGTTTGGAAGCCTGGTAGACGAGGAGCAATATAACAACCACAGCAATTTCGATGTGCGCATTTTCACGGACGGCAGCAAGATTGAGGGCAAAGTCGGAGCGGCGCTATCTTTGTGGAATAGCGCCACCGAAACAAAGGCCCTCAAGCTTGCCTTGCCGTCCTACTGTACCGTCTACCAGGCTGAACTCCTGGCCCTACAAAGAGCGGCAGGAGAAGCGCTCAAGCGTAGGGAAACTACGTTCGGCATCTTCAGCGACTCTATGGCGGCCCTTCAGTCGGTAATCAACATAAGTTCCCCCCACCCCTTGGCCGTGGAAACCAGAGACACCATACGACGCTGTAAGCTCCAGAACAAGAGTGTCTCCTTGTTCTGGATAAAGGCCCACGCAGGGTTGGAGGGAAACGAAAGAGCCGACCAGCTCGCGAAGGAAGCCGCCCTGGGGTCGAAGAAGAAGCCGGACTACGATCTGTGTCCCGTATCATTCGTCAAGCGAAGAATCCGATCGGAAACGCTTGACGAATGGAACGGGAGATATAAGTCTGGTGACACGGCATCGGGCACCAAACTTTTCTTCCCAGACGCAGTGGTGGCGTATAGCGTGGTGCGCAAGATGGCTTTAACCAGCATTGACACTCAATTATTGACGGGGCATGGTGGGTTCTCTGCATACCTGAAGCGCTTCAAGTGTAAGGAGGACTCATCATGCGCCTGCGAGCCTGGCGTAGAGGAAACAGTGCTCCACATACTCCTCGAGTGCCCGATCACCGCAAAGATGCGGTATGAGACAGAGCAGAAACTCGCCGTCGCATTGGTTGCCAAAAATCTACCATTTTTAATGAAAGGAAAGGAAAGGAAAGAGTTTTTAAATTATTGTTATAAAATAGTATCTTTAGTAATAATTAGAAATAAATAGCTTAAGAAAATATGATACTTAATATATAATGATTATATAGTTAACGTGTCATAATTATCAAAAAAAGGAGAAAAAAAAAAAAAAAAAAAAAAAAAAAAAAAAAAAAAAATATATATATATATATATATATATATATATATATAAATAGTAAATAATAGTAATATAAATAGTAAATAATAGTAATAGTAGATTTGGTACCTACCAGTAATTAGGAAAAGCGTCATAATAGTATGTAAATTTGATATACTAGATATAGAATTAGATAAAGTTGTGTAAATTGTTATTATTAGTGATGTAGTTGTAATAGTAGATTTGGTTGTCGAGCAGAAGAAATAAACGTCTCCGTGTTTGTTGTTGCCACTCTTTTTTTTTTTTTTTTTTAAAAAATAATACAATTTCCGTGACAGAAAAGAGCTCTGATCACGTCAGAGGTACACTTGGCAAGGCAGGAGTGTGGTTTTAGCCGGTAAGAGTCCGGCACTGCCCAGACTGGCTCACCAGTGGGTCAGTCTGGGCGTCCATGAGGATTTCCCACTCCTGCCAAAAAAAAAAAAAAAAAAAAAAAAAAAAAAAAAAACCTAACCTAACCTAACCTAACCTAACCTAACCTAACCTTTTTTTTTTTTTTTTTTTTGTTCACGGGGTGGAAAATCCTCATGGATGTCCTCCGCCCCGGGGCGGGCGGAGGGGTCTGTCAGACTCTTACTGACTAAAAACCACCCCAGTGTTCCCTTCCCACACTTGGGCCGGGGATCTTGGGATCTGTTATTACTTCCGCAATCCCCGGCTAGTGCCAGCCCGCCTCTGCGGGCCACCTCAAGTCTGGGGGGGGTGAGGTGTTAGACCCCCCCCGCGACGTCTGAAAGGGGCGCGCGTGGAACACTACGCGCCGCCACCTCGGGTCCAGTGTGATAGGGGGCGGCGGACGTCCCCAAGTCCGCCGTCCCTGGACCCATTTAGGGGGGCCGGAAGAGGGCATTATCTGCCCTCTGCCGACGCCCGGTGCGCCTGCTGCGGGCTGGGTGAGCGGACGAGATCTCCCGCTCCCTTTCCGCAGCCTCCTTCTGCGACACGACTGTTTCGCAGAAGGACACCACCGCGTCCCAGGACTCCTCGCTGCCGGCCATCGACTCGACCACGGCCGGCAGCGACAGGTCACTGCCTACTCCTGAGATGAGGGCACGGCGAGGCTCCTCCCATGCGGCACACTCTGCCAACGTATGCCGCGCCGTGTCCTCCCGGCAGTCGACGCAGTGATGACACCGGGCGTCCGGCTCCCTGTTTATGCGACACAGGTACTTCCCGAAGCAACCATGCCCCGAGAGCACCTGCGTCACCCGAAACGACAGGGAGCCGTGCCTCCTCCCGAGCCAGGGCTCGAGTACCGGCCGGACCGCCTCGATGGTGGCGAGGCCGGCGGTAGGGCGTGAAAGCCTGTCCCGCCATTCCGCCACCAGGGCTGCGCGAAGCTGTGACCGACGCAACTCCACATGTCGCTGCATCAGCCACTCGCCCCGCGCCCTCGCTTCCTCGCGCCACCGATACAGTGACGCGAGTACTTTCGCCTCGAGGTCCCAGGGCGGGGATCCGGCCAGTACGCAAGCCGCCTCGTAGGAGATCGTGCGATATCCCCTTATGACTCTGACGGCCATCGCTCTCTGCGGCTTTCGCAGTACTGCGATGCTTCCGGCCGTCAGGTCAGCCGCCCAGATCGGGGCCCCGTAAAGGGCCATCGATCGCACGATCCCCACGTAGAGCCGCCTACAGGCGGCGCTCGGGCCCCCCAAATTGGGAAGCAGCGTTGATAACGCTCCAGCCGCACCCAACAACTTGGGTGCCAGCCGCCGGAAGTGGGGGCCAAAATCCCACCGGCTGTCGAGCACCAATCCAAGGTACTTCATGGTGGACTCGACAGCGATTTGAGCCCCCCCAACCACGATGTGTGATCCCGGCGGCGGCGCCCGCCGGGGGCCATGAAAGATCAAGGCCTCCGACTTGTTGAGGGCAACCTCCAGGCCTAGGCGACGTATGCGGCTCACCACCTGTGAGACCGCAGCCGTCGCCAGCAACGCTGCCTCCCTGTACGAGCTCCCCCGGGCCGTGACCAGTGTGTCGTCTGCATAACACGTCAGGTCCACGCCCGGCTGGAGCTCGCCCCGCAGCACCCAGTCGTACCCGATGTTCCACAGGAGCGGTCCTACGACCGAGCCCTGTGGAACACCGCACGACATGCGGCGCTGGTTTCCGCCATCACGTCCCATGTAGGTGACACATCTTTCCGCCAAATAAGCCCCGACGATGCGGCGGAGATAGGAAGGCACCCGATGGTAACGCAGTGCCTCCCGGATGCAGCTCCAGGGCAGGGTGTTGAAGGCGTTGGAGATATCCAAGGACACCGCCAACATCACCCCGCCCCGGGACACTGCTTCCTCCGCCAGGACTCTCACCCGCGATATAGCGTGTATGGTGGAGCGCCCGTGCCGAAAGCCGAACTGGCTCTCGGCCAGGTCAGGCCCCTCTCTGCACAAGTGGCCGACGAGGCGGGCAGCGATTATCCGCTCAAACATCTTACCCACCTCGTCTAGCAGCACTATGGGCCTGTACCCGGACGGTGAGTCCGCAGGGCGCCCCGCCTTCCTGAGCAGGACCAGACGACCAGATTTCCACAAAGTGGGAAACTGGCCCTGCTCAAGGCACGCAGTGTAGAGTCCTCTCAAGTGGGGCTCTAGCTCCTTCAGAGCGAGGGCTAGCGCTTGGCCGTGGATCCCGTCGGGCCCCGGAGCCACGTTCTTGGCCCGGAGCCGCGTCACGGCCGCCCCCATCTCTGCTTGTGTCACCTCTGGGACGCTGATGGTGTTCTCCTCTGTAGGCTCTGTGGCTGTGCGCAAAGCCATCGGTGGCGGAGTATGCTCCGCTCTTGCCGGGAAGAGGGCTGCGACGACCTCCTCCAGCAGCTCAGGTTGGAGACTCTCCGTGAGTGGAGGCGCCGCGGCTCGAAGTTTCCCTCGAACCGCACGATAGGGGCGCCCCCACGGATCTCCGTCGAGAGTCTCCAACATCTCCTCCCTGGCTCGCGTCCTCGCTTCGCCGATGGCCAGCCACAGGGCCTGCTTCGCCGCGCGGTACACCTCATACAGCGCGGCTTCTTCGTCAGGGACCCGACGACGTCTCCTCCGGTATCGGGTGTACTGGCGTCTGACCGCTACGCATTCGACACGTAATTGTGCGATTTCGGCAGACCACCAGTACACCTGGCGCCTCGCTGAATATGTGTGGACGCGGGGCATGGACGCGTCGCAGATTTGCGTCATCGCCCCGCGGAACCACAGCGCCTCCTCTTCGACGTCGACGGGTCCGTTCGTTGCCGACTCCCGAATCCAGGCCTGCACAATAGCGGCCTCCTCGAGAAGCTCCCTGTCGATGCGCTTACGCGCCCAGCGCGGACCATCTCTTTGCGAGGTCGATGGACTACCGCCGCCGGTGGTCTGGGCGGAGACGTCGAATCGGATGTATCGGTGATCCGACAACGTCTCCACCTCCACGGCGACACGCCAGTTGCGGACACGGCTCGCGACAGCAGGGCTAGCGAACGAGACGTCCACTATGGACCCGCCCCGCTGCCGCACGCACGTGTAGATCGAGCCCCGATTTAGGATGGTCAAGCCTGTCGTGACTGCCCACTCCTCCAGCACCTCACCCCTAGCATCGGTCACCGGAGATCCCCACGCCGCAGACTTGGCGTTGAGATCCCCGAGCAACAGCACCGGGCGAGGGTGGAACTGGCCCACGACGGCACCCAACTCGACAAGGAACCCCTCGAAGTCAGCGAGACTCTTGTTGGGCGAGAAATACGCCCCGACCGTGACAATTCCATCCACGAGGGCGGCCACCCAGCCGTGTCCTCGGGAGGGAGTCCCAAGAGTCCCGCCGATGATGGCCACCAAACCGTCTAGGTCCCCTGCCCAGTTGTCGCGGGGGGGGACAAAATACGGCTCAGCGACCACAGCCACATGGATCGACCACTCCGCCATGCTCTGGAGCAATAGATCCTGAGCTCTGGCAGCGTGGTTGATATTTGCCTGGAGGAAATGCAATTGGGCCGTCACTGGCATTGCATTTCCTCGGTATCTCCTCCTTCTCTGGTTCGGGAGTCAGCAGCTGGGCTGCCAGGCAGTGGTAGAGGCACAGGGCCTCCGAAGGCCCTAGTCCTCTTGGCAACTTTTTTGGGTGCCTTGCAGGCTTTTCCACCAAGTCTGTGCTCCGTAGGCTTTCCTGCAGCTGCGCAAAGACTGCAGTTTGGTGCCGCGGAGCACTGGGCCGCCTTGTGGCCGGGCTGACCGCAGCGATAACACAAATCACTGCGATCTATTTGTGCAGTGCATTGTGCCCGGACATGCCCCTTTTCCAGGCACCTGAAGCACTGCACAGCCCTTGTTGCCAGGAGTTTTACCCTGGCAGACACCCACCCCACCAGCAACCTTCTACCGTCAGCGACCTTGTTTGCAGCAGCTACTGGGCACTGCACCCAGATCGTGCCCAGCCCGGCCGCACTGCTGCGGATTTCTCCTGCTTTTATAGTTTCGGGCAGACACTCGCCGTTTTTGGCGATGGCCGCCACTACTTCCTCCGGGGTCGCGGAGTCGTCCAGCCCTTCTATGCGCAATTCAGCCATTTTAGTGGGTCTAGACACCCGAGCATCCTCTGGTGTGATGACAGCTCGCAGTTTGGCGGCCAGAGCGTCTGCCCTCTCCTGCCTCAGAGCACCCGACAACTCAAACACCTTGGCACCCGTAGCTGCCGTTCTAAAATCAAACCCAGCTGGGGTGCCGAGCTCGCTGAATTTCAGTTTGTCCTTAATTGCCGCCAGGACCGACATATAGGTGACTCCCCTTTTTGAGGCTTCGGGCTGCAGCGTTATAACTACAGCCTCGGAGCGTGGAGTCTTGGCCTTGGGTGGCTTTGTGCTCTTTTTTGGAGCCGGGGCTTTGGGGAGTGCCGGCAGCGCCCTCTTCTTCTTGCAGCCCTTTCTTACGACCGTCGTCCAGGCCTCCTGGGGGGGAGGCGCGGTCACCGGGGGCACGGTTGACTGTGAAGAGGGTGCAAATGCACCCACCGCGGTCTCTTTGGGCCTCTCCGTGGGCTTTTTGGCCACCTCCGCAGATTTCTTGGCCACCTGCACGGGCTTCGTCCTGGTGGCCTCATCCTTCCTCCGCTTATCTGCCGCAAGCGGCGGCCGGAGGATTTCGGCTGGGGGGAGTCGCGACTCTATGGCCTCCAATCGGGCATCTAATCGAGCATCCAATCGGGCATCCACCATGCCCCCACACTGCACCATACATATTCTGGCCACCCTCTCCATGTCATGGTCCGACCAGGCAGGCGGTGGCACAGGTGCAGGGGCCGACGAAGGCACGGCAGGAGTGGGGCCGGTGGATGCAGGAGATGCTTGCCGCTGCCAGTCATTCTTCTGAGCGGCAAACTCCCGTTTGAGGTCCTCCAGCTCGGACCGGAGACGGCTATTCTCCTCCCACAACTTCGCCGTCTCCTCCGTGCTCGTGCGACTGAGGAGGACCTAACCTAACCTAACCTAACCTAACCTAACCGTTATAACTTTGCATCCAGGTGACGCATTTTGAAGCTGTTTTCAGCCAAATCAATATTAAATAGGTTCCGTACAACTGTTTGACTAATAAAAATTGACAAAAACGCGAAAAAATATTTTCGTATATCGACTTAGCAATTTTTGTGAGATTTTTTGAAGGAATTTTCAAAAACTAATTTTATCTCAAAATTCTTATCCGAACCATCGTTAATAGTAGTTTCAATAGATACCTACCTGCCTTACCTGTATTCCGGTGCGCGCTCAGCCACCCCGAGTCCTGTTTGGTAGTGGTTATTCCAGGTTTTTTCATATTTTTCAGTCAAAAAACCAGTTTTTTGACCAAAACTCAAATTTTTTGTATCGCATATATTTCTAGTAATTACATAGCTCGCTAGCCCGCGCGGAGACGCGTCTTTTGACACCTCGCACGTGCGTCTGGCGAATATAGAACTTCAAAAAATTCCATAACAAGTAATTTCATATATATACGAAATCCACCTTAGCTAGACAATAATTTTATCAAATCGTTATAACTTTGCATCCAGGTGACGCATTTTGAAGCTGTTTTCAGCCAAATCAATATTAAATAGGTTCCGTACAACTGTTTGACTAATAAAAATTGACAAAAACGCGAAAAAATATTTTCGTATATCGACTTAGCAATTTTTGTGAGATTTTTTGAAGGAATTTTCAAAAACTAATTTTATCTCAAAATTCTTATCCGAACCATCGTTAATAGTAGTTTCAATAGATACCTACCTGCCTTACCTGTATTCCGGTGCGCGCTCAGCCACCCCGAGTCCTGTTTGGTAGTGGTTATTCCAGGTTTTTTCATATTTTTCAGTCAAAAAACCAGTTTTTTGACCAAAACTCAAATTTTTTGTATCGCATATATTTCTAGTAATTACATAGCTCGCTAGCCCGCGCGGAGACGCGTCTTTTGACACCTCGCACGTGCGTCTGGCGAATATAGAACTTCAAAAAATTAATAATTCCTAGCTATTGATATAAATTAAACTAACTGACATCTATCTACATTGTATTTTTGATTTATCTTTACAATTTTCAAGTATATTTTTATTTATTTTACTCGTATTTAGTTTTACTCGATTTTACAACTTATACAAATTTAAACTCGAGATTTTTAAGGCACCCCTCAGACAACATAAACATGTTTAGGACACCATCAAAGGATAACACGGCCAATGAGGACCCCGCCAAATCACCGACGGTGGCAAACAAGACCTTTATAAAAAGTACACCACCGAACCTAGTACTGAAAATCTCCTCAGTAGTCCGGAAAAGCATTGGAGAGTGGGAGGCTGGGAATTCAGAGACCCAGACTCAGAAAAAGCCTCAGACCACGCTCAAGGAGGCCTCGTCTTCATCTTCGTCTTCTTGCTCGGCGGAGGCTAAAAAACCATCAGCAAAGCCCACAGGTGCACAAGACGCTAAAAAGATTACACAGAGACGACCGACGGAGCCAGAGGGATTTGTCCTTGTAGGGGCAGAGAAGACGCCGGTTTTCGCCAACAGGATCGAAGAAGCTCAAGCTTGTCTCAAAAAAGCGGAAATGCATTTGGACTCCTCCCGAAATACTAAGACGGAGATTAAGACGGAGGTCAAACAGGCACTAGAAAGACTTTTTCAGCTCGTTAAGGAGGCCGAGGCCGATAAAGGGAAGCGCATAGGACAACAAAAAGACTTACTTTCTGTGAATAAACAGAAGCTAGTGCAAAGTGCAAAAACAGAAAGAAAGGAAGAAGGAAACAAAGAGATTGTAGATCTCATCGGAAAACTTAAGGAGCATGCTGACCTTATCAGAGAAAATACTGAGAGCATGGGACAGCTAAAGGAAAAGATAGAAGGTATGGAAAAGCGGTCTTACGCTGGTGTAGCTGCGACCCCTATTGGTAAGCGGCTCCCGACGCAGACTGCCCTACACTCCTTTATAGTAACCGCGAATGATGACCAAGAGACAGGAGAAGAGGTCATGAATAAAATCAGAAAAGCCGTAAATGCCAAAGAGGGAGGATTCGCGGTTGAGAAAATAAGGAAAGCCAAAGACCGGAAAATAATAGTAGGCTGTAAAACCGATGAGGAAAGAGAGCGAGTCAAAATTAGAATTAAAGAGTCCGGCGAAAGTCTCACAGTAGAAAACATTCAAAACAGAGACCCCCTCGTTATCCTAAAAGACGTGCTCAGTTGCAATAGTGACGAAGATATTCTAAGTGCATTGAGAAATCAAAACAAAAGAATGTTTACAAACCTTGATGAGCAAGAGGACAAAATGGAAATTGCATATAAACAACGCACCAGGAACCCCCACACAAGTCACGTCGTGATGAGGGTGTCCCCCAAAATGTGGCAGAGACTGACAGATGCCGAGTCGGTCCTCATTGACCTTCAGAGGATAAGAGTGGCCGACAAATCTCCGATAGTTCAGTGCTCGCTTTGCCTGGGCTATGGTCATGGCAGGCGTTTTTGCCAGGAGACCCAGGCAAAGTGCAGCCATTGCGGGGGACCCCACATGAAAGCAGAGTGCCCCGATTGGCGCGGGGGCGCGGCTCCGTCTTGCTGCAACTGTGTGCGTTCAAAGTTAGCCAAGATGGACCACAATGCGTTTAGCCAGGAGTGCCCTATCAGGGTAAAATGGGATGCGATTGCTAGATCGAAGGTGGCATACTGCTAAAGTGGTCTCCGGCGAAAACTCTGTCTCCCAAAAAAGGCCATACCTCGTGGCACAAGCAAATTTGCGAAGAAAGGCTTTGGCCACGAACGAAATTATGCTTGAGGCTCACAAAAAGGGGGTGGCCTTTGCACTGCTTCAGGAGCCGTACATCGGAAGTTTGGGTAGAATGAAAGATTACCGCGGTGCTAGAATATACCAGCATACCGGCGATGGAGACGGCGTCATCAAGTCTGCAATCGTAGTCTTTGATGGCGATATAGACGTCATCCAGTGTCCGAACTTCACCACGCCCAACATCACAGTGGTGAAGATGAGGACAAGCGCCTGGGAGATCGTGGTAGTCTCATTCTACCTAGAACCGAAACCAGCACTGATAGAGCCATACCTGGAGCAGCTCATCAAGATAGAGAGGAGTTTTGGACGGAGAGTCATCATGGGTGGAGACGCAAATGCCAAAAACTCCTGGTGGGGTAGCAGCAAAATCGATCGAAGAGGGATCGATATGGCCGGAGCCCTAGAAGAGATGGGATTGCAGGTGCTCAACACGGGTGACACTCCCACATTCCACACAGTGAGGGGAACCACACTGTATACCAGCTTTGTGGACATTACGGCGTGTACGGCGGATCTGCTCGACCTGATCGAGGACTGGGGAGTGGACGAAGGCATGACGAGCTCAGACCACAATGCCATCATTTTCAAAATTAAACTGGAAAGAGCAAAGGGCTTAGACATATGTAGAACAACAAGAATATTTAACAGTAAAAAAGTGAACTGGGACCAGTTTCGTGGGAAACTGGGCCAGTTGCTAGAAGAAAATAACATAAGTAAAATAGAATTTGATAAAATAAATATTAAAACCGAATTAGAATTTAAAATAGAATCATACATAAACATAATAGTAGAAGCATGTAATCTTAGTATACCAAAATTAAAGCCCAATAGCAAAATTAAATTACCTTGGTGGTCTGATGAGCTCGACATGCTAAAAAAGGCGGTCGCCACTAGGAAGCGCAGAATCCGCTGTGCGGCGCCGATCCGGAGGGTGAAAGTCGTGGAAGAGTACCTGCAAATAAAAGAAAAATATGAGGAAGCAGAAAGAACGGCCCAAACAGAAAGCTGGAAAAGCTTCTGTGGGAAACAGGACAAAGAGGGACTCTGGGAGGGCATTTATAGAGTCATAGGCAGGACTATGAAAAGACAAGAGGACCTGCCCCTGACCAAGGAAGGGAAAGTTTTAAACCGCCTCGAATCTGCCACATTGCTGGCGGAAACTTTCTACCCGGAGGATAGGAGGGAAGAAGACAATGAGGAGCAGAGGATTAGTAGGATGGCAGCTGAAAAATTAAACGTGAGGGGCCATGATGAAGAAGAACATGACCCTCCGTTTACTCAGGAAGAGCTGACCTCCACTATGAGAAGCTTCAACCCCAAAAAAGCCCCGGGGAAAGATGGCCTTACGGCCGATATCTGCCAGCAATCTATTAACCATGATCCGGAGCTCTTTCTATCACTGGCGAACAAGTGCCTAGAGCTGGGCTACTTCCCGAGGATCTGGAAGGAAGCTACAGTAGTAATCCTGAGGAAACCCGGGAAGGAGAGCTATACAGCTCCTAAATCATATAGGCCAATAGGACTGTTGCCAGTGATGGGGAAAGTCCTGGAAAAAATGGTTATAGGCAGAGTGAAATGGCACATCATACCCGGACTCAGCACACGCCAGTATGGTTTTATGCCACAAAAAAGCACCGAAGACTCCCTCTATGACCTGCTAGAATTCATACGAGGTAAACTAAAAGACAAAAAACTGATTGTCATGATATCGCTGGACATAGAGGGAGCCTTTGACAGCGCATGGTGGCCGGCCATAAGAACCAGGCTGGCGGAAGCAAAATGCCCGGTAAACCTAAGGAGAGTTGTGGACAGCTACCTGGAACACAGAAGGGTTAGGTTAAGATACGCTGGACAGGAAGTAACCAGGGAAACCAATAAAGGTTGCGTGCAGGGATCGATAGGGGGTCCAATCCTTTGGAACCTCTTACTCGACCCCCTACTTAAAGGCCTGGTACAAAGGGGAGACTATTGCCAAGCATTCGCTGATGACGTAGTTATGGTATTCGATGGGGACTCCGCGTCGGAGGTCCAGCGACGTGCAAATGGCGCTCTCGAGTATGTTCACCAGTGGGGAGTCAGTAATAAGTTAAAATTCGCACCACACAAGACGAATGCAATGGTCGTTACGCGGAAACTCAAGTATGACACCCCACTGCTGAGCATGGGCGGGGTCGACATTGGCATGTCGCAGGAGATCAAAACCCTGGGACTGACTATAGACAACAAGCTGACTTTTAATGCCCATGCATCTAATGTTTGCAAAAAGGCATTAAACTTTTACAAGCAGTTGTCTAGGTCAGCCAGGATCAGCTGGGGACTCAATCCGGATGTCATTCGTACCATCTACACGGCAGTTGTTGAACCGACAATCCTGTATGCGGCAAGTGCGCAAGTGCGTGGGCACCAGCGGTTGAGAAGTTGAAGATACGCAAACAATTGAACGCAGTCCAAAGGGGATTTGCGCAGAAACTGTGCAAATCCTATCGCACAGTCTCCTTGAACTCGGCACTGGTGCTGGCTGGGATACTACCCCTTGACCTTCGAATAAAAGAGGCAGCGGCCCTATATAAGGTGAAGAGGGGGGTACCCCGGCCAGCGCTAGGAGACAAGGAGATTGAGCGACGTACTGCGTTTAACAATGTCCCCCACCCAGCCAAACATATAAGCCTGCAGTTCATATGCCTGGCAGACCAGGATCAAGCTAACAACCACTGCACTCAAGCAGTGCGGATATACACGGACGGCAGCAAGATCGAGGGCAAGGTCGGGGCATCATTGTCTCACTGGAGCAATGATGCTGAAACCAAAAGCCAGAAACTCAAGCTGTCGCCCCACTGTACCGTCTACCAGGCAGAACTTTTGGCTATATGTAAGGCCACAAGGGAAATTTTGCGTAGTCGAGAGAATAGTTTCGGCATCTACAGCGACTCCAGATCGTCACTAGAAACCGTCGCTAATCACCGCTCTCTCCATCCCCTCTCAGTCGAAATCCGGGAAAATCTGCGACAGTGCAAGGATCAATCCAAAAAAGTTGAACTTTTTTGGATCAAAGCCCACGCAGGACTAGAGGGGAACGAGAGAGCAGACCAGCTTGCAAAGGACGCCGCCCTTAAAAGCAAAACAAGGCCAGACTACGACCAATGCCCGATTTCATTCGTCAAGCGGCAGATCCGTTTAGACACGCTTGACGAATGGAATCGGAGATACATATCCGAGGACACAGCCGGCGTAACTAAGTTGTTTTTCCCTGACGCAATCCAAGCATTTCCATATATAAAAAACCTCAAACCGACAGGGACATTGACACAATTACTAACAGGGCACGGTGGGTTTTCTGAATACCTGCACAGGTTTAAGTGTAAGGGAAGCCCATCGTGCATATGTGACCCGGACAGACAGGAAACGGTGGTACACATACTAACAGACTGCCCCGCGTACTGCCCGGAGAGGTATGAGATCGAACAGGAACTGGGCACAGAAATAACGAAAGAAAGTCTACATGCATTAATAACAGATAAGGGAACTAGTGCTAAGTTTATTGAGTTCTGTATGAAACTAGCTAATAAGGCAATTAGTAGGAATAAGTAAACAAAATTATGCTTAGTATTCATATTTGTATATAATATATAACAGTAGCATAACACATATAGTTGAAAATGTCCGAAGCTGTGATAAAAAACTGTGATAGAATTAAGGAACTCAATAATAATAAAAATAATATATAATAATAATGATATAATGACATAATTAATAATAACGATAATAATATATAATAATAATGAATATATAATATAATGATATAATTGCTATATTTGTATGGATTTAGGCATGAAGAAAATGAAAATGCTTTATATATAGATAAAAGGATAACAATGTAAGATACCTAAGTGAAAGGATAACGGATGTAAATAGATGTAATAACAATAAATGTAATAGAAATAAGATTGGATTTTAAACTAAATAAATTGACAGAAATTTAAGTGAGCAACAAGACAATTAAGATACATAAGAACTCTGATCAAGTCAGAGGTACATTTGGCAGGGCAGGAGTGTGGTTTTAGCCGGTAAGAGTCCGGCACTGCCCACACTGGCTCATTTTGGGGCAGTCTGGGCGTCCATGAGGATTTCCCACTCCTGCCAAAAAAAAAAAAAAAAAAAAAAAAAAAAAAAAAAAAAAAAAAAAACCTAACCTAACCTTTTTTTTTTTTTTTTGTTGCCGGGGTGGAAAATCCTCATGGATGTCCTCCGCCCTGGGGTGGGCGGAGGGGTCTGTCAGACTCTTACTGACTAAAAACCACCCCGGTGTTCCCTTCCCACACTTGCACCGGGGATCTTGGGAGCTAGTATTACTTCCGTGATCCCCGGCTAGTGCCGGCCCGCCTCTGCGGGCCACCTCAAGTCTGCGGGGGGGTGAGGTGTTAGACCCCCCCGCGACATCTCAAAGGGGCGCGCGTGGAACACTACGCGCTGCCACCTCGGGTCCAGTGTGATAGGGGGCGGCGGACGTCCCCGAGTCCGCCGTCCCTGGACCCATTTAGGGGGGCCGGAAGAGGGCATTATCTGCCCTCTGCCGACGCCCGGTGCGCCTGCTGCGGGCCGGGTGAGCGGACGAGACCTCCCGCTCCCTTTCCGCAGCCTCCTTCTGCGACACGACTGTTTCGCAGAAGGATACCACCGCGTCCCAGGACTCCTCGCTGCCGGCCATCGACTCGACCACGGCCGGCAGCGACAGGTCACTGCCTACTTCTGAGATGAGGGCACGGCGTGGCTCCTCCCAAGCGGCACACTCTGCCAGCGTATGCCGCGCCGTGTCCTCCCGGCAGTCGACGCAGTGGTGACACCGGGCGTCCGGCTCCCTGTTTATGCGACACAGGTACTTCCCGAAGCAACCATGCCCCGAGAGCACCTGCGTCACCCGAAACGACAGGGAGCCGTGCCTCCTCCCGAGCCAGGGCTCGAGTACCGGCCGGACCGCCTCGATGGTGGCGAGGCCGGCGGTAGGGCGTGAAAGCCTGTCCCGCCATTCCGCCACCAGGGCTGCGCGAAGCTGTGACCGACGCAACTCCACATGTCGCTGTATCAGCCACTCGCCCCGTGCCCTCGCTTCCTCGCGCCACCGATACAGTGACGCGAGTACTTTCGCCTCGAGGTCCCAGGGCGGGGATCCGGCCAGTACGCAAGCCGCCTCGTAGGAGATCGTGCGATATCCCCTGATGACTCTGACGGCCATCGCTCTCTGCGGCTTCCGCAGGACTGCGATGCTTCCGGCCGTCAGGTCAGCCGCCCAGATCGGGGCCCCATAAAGGGCCATCGATCGCACGATCCCTACGTAGAGCCGCCTACAGGTGGCGCTCGGGCCCCCCAGATTGGGAAGCAGCGTTGACAACGCCCCAGCCGCGCCCAACAATTTGGGCGCCAGCCGCCGGAAGTGGGGGCCAAAATCCCACCGGCTGTCGAGCACCAATCCTAGGTACTTCATGGTGGACTCGACAGCGATTTGAGCCCCCCCGACCACGATGTGTGATCCCGGCGGCGGCGCCCGCCGGGGGCCATGAAAGATCAAGGCCTCCGACTTGTTGAGGGCAACCTCCAGCCCTAGGCGACGTATGCGGCTCACCACCTGTGAGACCGCAGCCGTCGCCAGCAACGCTGCCTCCCTGTACGAGCTCCCCCGGGCCGTGACCAGTGTGTCGTCCGCATAACACGTTAGGTCCACGCCCGGCTGGAGCTCGCCCCGCAGCACCCAGTCGTACCCGATGTTCCACAGGAGCGGTCCCACGACCGAGCCCTGTGGAACACCGCACGACATGCGGCGCTGGTTTCCGCCATCACGTCCCGTATAGGTGACACACCTCTCCGCCAAATAAGCCCCGACGATGCGGCGGAGGTAGGAAGGCACCCGATGGTAACATAGTGCCTCCCGAATACAGCTCCAGGGCAGGGTGTTGAAGGCGTTGGAGATGTCCAAGGACACCGCCAACATCACCCCGCCCCGGGATACCGCTTCCTCCGCCAGGACTCTCACCCGCGATATCGCGTGGATGGTGGAGCGCCCGTGCCGAAAGCCGAACTGGCTCTCGGCCAGGTCAGGCCCCTCTCCGCACAAGTGGCCGACGAGGCGGGCAGCGATTATCCGCTCAAACATCTTACCCACCTCGTCTAGCAACACTATGGGCCTGTACCCGGACGGTGAGTCCGCAGGGCGCCCCGCCTTCCTGAGCAGGACCAGACGACCAGATTTCCACAAAGTGGGAAACTGGCCCCGCTCAAGGCACGCTGTGTAGAGTCCTCTCAAGTGGGGCTCTAGCTCCTTCAGAGCGAGGGCTAGCGCTTGGCCGTGGATCCCGTCGGGCCCCGGAGCCACGTTCTTGGCCCGGAGCCGCGTCACGGCTGCCCCCATCTCTGCTTGTGTCACCTCTGGGACGCTGATGGCGTTCTCTTCATATGCAGACTCTGCGGCTGTGGGCAAAGCCATCGGCGGCGGAGTATGCTCCGCTCTTGCCGGGAAGAGGGCTGCAACTACCTCCTCCAGCAGCTCAGGTTGGAGACTCTCCGTGAGTGGAGGCGCCGCGGCTCGAAGTTTCCCTCGAACCGCACGATAGGGGCGCCCCCACGGATCTCCGTCTAGAGTCTCCAACATCTCCTCCCTGGCTCGCGTCCTCGCTTCGCCGATGGCCAGCCACAGGGCCTGCTTCGCCGCGCGGTACACCTCATACAGCGCGGCTTCTTCGTCAGGGACCCGACGACGTCTTCTCCGGTATCGGGTGTACCGGCGTCTAACCGCTACGCACTCGACACGTAATTGTGCGATCTCGGTAGACCACCAGTACACCTGGCGCCTCGCTGGATATGAGTGGACGCGGGGCATGGACGCGTCACAGATTTGCGTCATTGCCCCGCGGAACCACAGCGCCTCCTCTTCGACGTCGACGGGTCCGTTCGTCGCCGACTCCCGGATCCAGGCCTGAACAATAGCGGCCTCCTCGAGAACCTCCCTGTCGATGCGCTTACGCGCCCAGCGCGGACCGTCCCTTCGCGGGGCCGATGGACTACGGCCGCCGGTGGTCTGGGTGGAGACGTCGAATCGGATGTATCGGTGATCCGACAACGTCTCCACCTCCACGGCGACACGCCAGTCGCGGACACGGCTCGCGACAGCAGGGCTAGCGAACGAGACGTCCACTACAGACCCGCCCCGCTGCCGCACGCACGTGTGGACCGAGCCCCGATTAAGGACGACCAGCCCAGTCGTGACCGCCCACTCCTCTAGCGCCTCACCCCTAGCATCGGTCACCGGAGATCCCCACGCCGCAGACTTGGCGTTGAGATCCCCGAGCAACAGCACCGGGTGAGGGTGGAGTCGGCCTACGACGGCACCTAACTCGACAAGGAAGTTCTCGAAGTCGGCGAGACTCTTGTTGGGCGAGAAATACGCCCCAACCGTGCCAATGCCGTCCGCGAGGGCGGCTACCCAGCCGTGTCCTCGGGACGGGTTGACGAGAGCCCCGCCAATGATGGCCACCAAGCCGTCCAGGTCTCCCACCCAGTTATCCCTGGGGGGGACAAAATACGGCTCGGCGACCACAGCCACGTCGATCGACCACTCTGCCATGCTCTGGAGCAAGAGATCCTGAGCTCTGGCAGCGTGGTTGATATTGCCCTGGAGGAAATGGTACAGCGCCATTAGACGCAGTCCATCCCCTCCGCACCATTCACAGGCCGGGAGTCGGCCGTAGGGCAGTCAGGCTGAGGGGGGGGTAAAGAGCCCCCGGCAGCCATGACTCCCCTCTTCTTCTTGGGTGCTGGCGCACGACAGGCCTTTCCGCCAGCCCTATGCCCCGCGGACCTCCCTGCAGCTGTACAGAGGCTGCAGTTTGGTGCCGCGGAGCACTGGGCTGCCTTGTGGCCGGGCTGACCGCAGCGATAGCACTGCTCGCTGCGGTCTATTGCAGCGGTGCATCGTGCCCGGACATGCCCCATGTCCAGGCACCGGTAACACCGCAATGCCCTGGGTTGCAGCAGCTTGACTCTTGCTGCAACCCATCCCACCAACAGACGCCCACCGTTAGCGACCTTGCTCGCCGCCGCCACCGGGCACCGCACCCAAATCGTGCCAAGCCCGGAAGCGTCGGCGCGGATGTCACCCGTCCGCACGTCCTCCGGCGGACATCCGCCGGCTTTGGCTACGGCCGCCACGACCTCAGCCGGGGTCGCCGAGTCGTCCAGTCCATCGACCCGCAGCTCAGAGGTCTTCATCGGCCTGGACACCCGGACGTCCTCCGGGTTGAGGACCCCTCTCAGCTTAGCCGCCAGCGTGTCCGCCTTCTCACCGCTAGAGGCACCCGACACCTCGAGCAGCCGCGCCCCCGTAATAGCTTGTTTATAAATAAACCCAGACGGTGTGCCAAGGTCGGGGAACGCGATTTTGCTCCTCACGTCCGCCATAACCGCCTGATAGGTGACGCCCCTCGCGATGGCTGCGGGCTGCAGTGTTACCACTACAGCCGCGGAGCGTGGGGCTCTCGTCTTAGGCGGCTTCTGGGTCTTCCTCGGTGCCGGTGCCGGTACATTAGCGGGTGCTGGCGGCGCCGTCTTCTTTTTTTTTTTTGGCTTCTTGACGACCGTCGTCCAGGCCTCCGTGGTGGGTCCGGGCGTGGTCGTCGGTGGAGCAGCCGTTCGGGAAGTGGGCGCGGACTTAGCTTCCGCGGGCATCCGTGTCCCCTTCGCGGGCTTTTTGGCCCCCTTCCCGGACTGGTTCGGCTCAGCCACTGCCACTGCTCTCGCCTCCGCCTCCTTCCTCCGCTTGTCTGCAGCGAGCGGTGGGCGGAGGATTTCGGCCGGGGGGAGCCTCGCCTCCATGGCCTCCAGCCGGGCTGACACCATCGCCCCACACTGCAGCATGCAGATGCGAACGATCTTCTCGATCTCCGCATCTGCAGGTGCGGGGGCACGGACCGATGACGGGACCGACGACGGGGCCGGCGGTGTCAGGGCAACGACGACGGGAGCGGAAGCGGTGGCCGCAGGACGCCTCTGCTGCCATTCCGCCCTCTGCGCGGCAAGCTCCCGCTTGAGGTCCTCCAGCTCAGATCTGAGACGGCTGTTCTCCTCCCACAGCTTCGCCGTCTCGTCTGAGCTTGTGCGACTAAGGAGGACCCCAACTGCCTCCCTAATGTCGCCAGCCGCCTCCTTTAGAGCGCGCGTGAACGTCCCCTTCAGGCTGCCAGACTTTGTGGCAACCTTCATGACGACGTCCACGCCGTCCAAAACTTGGCGACTCAGCGCCACCGCCGACAGGCTCTCCCCGGTAGCCGCCTGAGCAGAGCGTCGCTCTCGGGCCAGTCGAGCCATTTCGCCGACCTCGTCAGCTGCCACCGCCTTCCACTGCATCCGCTTTGCAGAGCTCGCCTCCGCCTTGTTACTTTGCAGTAACAGTAGGGACGCAGCGGAGTCTTCGCCCGGGGTCCCCTCACTCTCTGCGCTCCCCATCTGCATCGGTACCGGCGTATCGGGCCGCAAGAAGCGACCCCGTAAGTCACGGTCCGGTAACCGACGCCTTCCCCTCTGCGCGGTACCAAATTTTGGTGCCGACAGGTCTTCCTCATCGGAAGACAGCTCGCTGCGCGTGCGCTTCCCTCCCAGCTGCGTGTCCTGGTCGGACAGTCGGTCCATGAGCTCTGGACATGAGCCTCCTCGGCTGTTGTTGCCGTCAACGACGGCAAGCGGCTTTGTTGCGTCGCACAGTCGCTCCAGGCTAACCCGGAGCTCCTTTTCTTGCGACGCAAGAGGTTGTTTACGAAGACCGGCGGTGGTCTGCCGGCCTACGAGGCTATGGGTGCCCCCCCCAGATACGGTGGGGCTGCCTTCCGTGGAAGGGCGGGATTGTGCCTCCTTGTGGAGGTTGCCCGCCTGGGGAATATTACCATTAGCCTTCATTTCATTAGTTTCCTTTTAAGGGTGAGGTCCCTGTTCGCGCTAGCGACCGGATAACCCTCCGGCCATTCATCCCCTCGGCACGCTAGACCTTGGGATTGGGACTCCCCAGTGTACGCCAACTCAACTCCCTTCTGTAAGCAGAGGGGGAGTAGGCGTACGACCAACTCTAGCCCGGTTCCCTTCACCGACCATCGTGGATGATCGGTGATTGGAACCGTGACCCTTCCCCGTTTGTTGAGAATTCGCCGCCAGCGCCAAGTGTCCACCAAAACTTGGTGGGCAGTTGGAGCCGACGTTGCCCAGGGTGCGCCACGAGGAGGCTTCTCAACATGCACCCCAAACCTAACCTAACCTTTTTTTTTTTTTTTTTTTTGTTGCCGGGGTGGAAAATCCTCATGGATGTCCTCCGCCCTGGGGTGGGCGGAGGGGTCTGTCAGACTCTTACTGACTAAAAACCACCCCGGTGTTCCCTACCCACACTTGCACCGGGGATCTTGGGAGCTAGTATTACTTCCGTGATCCCCGGCTAGTGCCGGCCCGCCTCTGCGGGCCACCTCAAGTCTGCGGGGGGTGAGGTGTTAGACCCCCCCGCGACGTCTCAAAGGGGCGCGCGTGGAACACTACGCGCCGCCACCTCGGGTCCAGTGTGATGGGGGGCGGCGGACGTCCCCGAGTCCGCCGTCCCTGGACCCATTTAGGGGGGCCGGAAGAGGGCATTATCTGCCCTCTGCCGACGCCCGGTGCGTCTGCTGCGGGCCGGGTGAGCGGACGAGATCTCCCGCTCCCTTTCCGCAGCCTCCTTCTGCGACACGACTGTTTCGCAGAAGGATACCACCGCGTCCCAGGACTCCTCGCTGCCGGCCATCGACTCGACCACGGCCGGCAGCGATAGGTCACTGCCTACTCCTGAGATGAGGGCACGGCGAGGCTCCTCCCAAGCGGCACACTCTGCCAGCGTATGCCACGCCGTGTCCTCCCGGCAGTCGACGCAGTGGTGACACCGGGCGTCCGGCTCCCTGTTTATGCGACACAGGTACTTCCCGAAGCAACCATGCCCCGAGAGCACCTGCGTCACCCGAAACGACAGGGAGCCGTGCCTCCTCCCGAGCCAGGGCTCGAGTACCGGCCGGACCGCCTCGATGGTGGCGAGGCCGGCGGTAGGGCGTGAAAGCCTGTCCCGCCATTCCGCCACCAGGGCTGCGCGAAGCTGTGACCGACGCAACTCCACATGTCGCTGCATCAGCCACTCGCCCCGCGCCCTCGCTTCCTCGCGCCACCGATACAGTGACGCGAGTACTTTCGCCTCGAGGTCCCAGGGCGGGGATCCGGCCAGTACACAAGCCGCCTCGTAGGAGATCGTGCGATATCCCCTGATGACTCTGACGGCCATCGCTCTCTGCGGTTTTCGCAGGACTGCGATGCTTCCGGCCGTCAGGTCAGCCGCCCAGATCGGGGCCCCATAAAGGGCCATCGATCGCACGATCCCCACGTAGAGCCGCCTACAGGCGGCGCTCGGGCCCCCCAGATTGGGAAGCAGCGTTGACAACGCCCCAGCCGCGCCCAACAACTTGGGCGCCAGCCGCCGGAAGTGGGGGCCAAAATCCCACCGGCTGTCGAGCACCAATCCTAGGTACTTCATGGTGGACTCGACAGCGATTTGAGCCCCCCCGACCACGATGTGTGATCCCGGCGGCGGCGCCCGCCGGGGGCCATGAAAGATCAAGGCCTCCGACTTGTTGAGGGCAACCTCCAGCCCTAGGCGACGTATGCGGCTCACCACCTGTGAGACCGCAGCCGTCGCCAGCAACGCTGCCTCCCTGTACGAGCTCCCCCGGGCTGTGACCAGTGTGTCGTCCGCATAACACGTCAGGTCCACGCCCGGCTGGAGCTCGCCCCGCAGCACCCAGTCGTACCCGATGTTCCACAGGAGCGGTCCCACGACCGAGCCCTGTGGAACACCGCACGACATGCGGCGCTGGTTTCCGCCATCACGTCCCGTATAGGTGACACACCTCTCCGCCAAATAAGCCCCGACGATGCGGCGGAGGTAGGAAGGCACCCGATGGTAAGATAGTGCCTCCCGAATACAGCTCCAGGGCAGGGTGTTGAAGGCGTTGGAGATGTCCAAGGACACCGCCAACATCACCCCGCCCCGGGATACCGCTTCCTCCGCCAGGACTCTCACCCGCGATATCGCGTGGATGGTGGAGCGCCCGTGCCGAAAGCCGAACTGGCTCTCGGCCAGGTCAGGCCCCTCTCCGCACAAGTGGCCGACGAGGCGGGCAGCGATTATCCGCTCAAACATCTTACCCACCTCGTCTAGCAACACTATGGGCCTGTACCCGGACGGTGAGTCCGCAGGGCGCCCCGCCTTCCTGAGCAGGACCAGACGACCAGATTTCCACAAAGTGGGAAACTGGCCCTGCTCAAGGCACGCTGTGTAGAGTCCTCTCAAGTGGGGCTCTAGCTCCTTCAGAGCGAGGGCTAGCGCTTGGCCGTGGATCCCGTCGGGCCCCGGAGCCACGTTCTTGGCCCGGAGCCGCGTCACGGCTGCCCCCATCTCTGCTTGTGTCACCTCTGGGACGCTGATGGCGTTCTCTTCATATGCAGACTCTGCGGCTGTGGGCAAAGCCATCGGCGGCGGAGTATGCTCCGCTCTTGCCGGGAAGAGAGCTGCGACCACTTCCTCCAGCAGCTCAGGTTGGAGACTCTCCGTGAGTGGAGGCGCCGCGGCTCGAAGTTTCCCTCGAACCGCACGATAGGGGCGCCCCCACGGATCTCCGTCTAGAGTCTCCAACATCTCCTCCCTGGCTCGCGTCCTCGCTTCGCCGATGGCCAGCCACAGGGCCTGCTTCGCCGCGCGGTACACCTCATACAGCGCGGCTTCTTCGTCAGGGACCCGACGACGTCTCCTCCGGTATCGGGTGTACTGGCGTCTGACCGCTACGCACTCGACACGTAATTGTGCGATCTCGGTAGACCACCAGTACACCTGGCGCCTCGCTGGATATGAGTGGACGCGGGGCATGGACGCGTTGCAGATTTGCGTCATCGCCCCGCGGAACCACAGTGCCTCCTCTTCGACGTCGACGGGTCCGTTCGTTGCCGACTCCCGGATCCAGGCCTGCACAATAGCGGCCTCCTCGAGAAGCTCCCTGTCGATGCGTTTACGCGCCCAGTGCGGACCGTCCCTTCGCGGGGCCGATGGACTACGGCCGCTGGTGGTCTGGGTGGAGACGTCGAATCGGATGTATCGGTGATCCGACAACGTCTCCACCTCCACGGCGACACGCCAGTCGTGGACACGGCTCGCGACAGCAGGGCTAGCGAACGAGACGTCCACTACAGACCCGCCCCGCTGCCGCACGCACGTGTGGACCGAGCCCCGATTCAGGACGACCAGGCCAGTCGTGACCGCCCACTCCTCTAGCGCCTCACCCCTAGCATCGGTCACCGGAGATCCCCACGCCGCAGACTTGGCGTTGAGATCCCCGAGCAACAGCACCGGGTGAGGGTGGAGTCGGCCCACGACGGCACCCAACTCGACAAGGAAGTTCTCGAAGTCGGCGAGACTCTTGTTGGGCGAGAAATACGCCCCAACCGTGCCAATGCCGTCCGCGAGGGCGGCTACCCAGCCGTGTCCTCGGGACGGGTTGACGAGAGCCCCGCCAATGATGGCCACCAAGCCGTCCAGGTCTCCCACCCAGTTATCCCTGGGGGGGACAAAGTACGGCTCGGCGACCACAGCCACGTCGATCGACCACTCTGCCATGCTCTGGAGCAAGAGATCCTGAGCTCTGGCAGCGTGGTTGATATTGCCCTGGAGGAAATGGTACAGCGCCATTAGACGCAGTCCATCCCCTCCGCACCATTCACAGGCCGGGAGTCGGCCGTAGGGCAGTCAGGCTGAGGGGGGGGTAAAGAGCCCCCGGCAGCCATGACTCCCCTCTTCTTCTTCGCTGCTGGCGCGCGACAGGCCTTTCCGCCAGCCCTGTGCCCCGCGGACCTCCCTGCAGCTGTACAGAGGCTGCAGTTTGGTGCCGCGGAGCACTGGGCTGCCTTGTGGCCGGGCTGACCGCAGCGATAGCACTGCTCGCTGCGGTCTATTGCAGCGGTGCATCGTGCCCGGACATGCCCCATGTCCAGGCATCGGTAACACCGCAATGCCCTGGGTTGCAGCAGCTTGACTCTTGCTGCAACCCATCCCACCAACAGACGCCCACCGTTGGCGACCTTGCTCGCCGCCGCCACCGGGCACCGCACCCAAATCGTGCCAAGCCCGGAAGCGTCGGCGCGGATGTCACCCGTCCGCACGTCCTCCGGCGGACATCCGCCGGCTTTGGCTACGGCCGCCACGACCTCAGCCGGGGTCGCCGAGTCGTCCAGTCCATCGACCCGCAGCTCAGAGGTCTTCATTGGCCTGGACACCCGGACGTCCTCCGGGTTGAGGACCCCTCTCAGCTTGGCTGCCAGCGTGTCCGCCTTCTCGCTGCTAGAGGCACCCGACACCTCGAACAGCCGCGCCCCCGTAATGGCTTGCTTATAAATAAAGCCAGCCGGTGTGCCAAGGTCGGGGAACGCGATCCTGCTCCTCACGTCCGCCATAACCGCCTGATAGGTGACGCCCCTCGCGATGGCTGCGGGCTGTAGTGTTACCACCACAGCCGCGGAGCGGGGGGCTCTCGTCTTAGGCGGCTTCTGGGTCCTCCTCGGTGCCGGTGCCGGTACTTTAGCGGGTGCTGGCAGCGCCGTCTTCTTTTTTTTTGGCTTCTTGACGACCGTCGTCCAGGCCTCCGTGGTGGGTCCGGGCGCGGTCGTCGGTGGAGCAGCCGTTCGGGAAGTGGGCGTGGCCTTAGCCTCCGCGGGCTTCTGTGTCCCCTTCGCGGGCTTTTTGGCCCCCTTCCCGGACTGATTCGGCACAGCCACTGCCGCTGCTCTCGCCTCCGCCTCCTTCCTCCGCCTGTCTGCAGCGAGCGGTGGACGGAGGATTTCGGCCGGGGGGAGCCTCGACTCCATGGCCTCCAGCCGGGCTGACACCATCGCGCCACACTGCATCAAGCACATGCGCGCAATGCTGTCCTGATCCACAGCAGGGGCCGATGATGGAGCCGACGATGGGATGGGCGATGACCCGGTGGCCTTGGGAGCTGCCCTCTGAGCAGCAAACTCCCGCTTGAGGTCCTCCAGCTCGGACCGGAGACGGCTGTTCTCCTCCCACAACTTCGCCGTCTCCTCCGTGCTGGTGCGACTAAGGAGGACCTCAACTGCCTCCCTGATATTGTCAGCCGCCTCCTTCAGAGCACGCGTGAATGTGCCCTTCAGGTTGCCCGATTTGGTGGCAACCTTCAGGACGACATCCACGCCGTCCAAAACTTGGCGACTGAGCGCCACCGCCGATGGGCTGCCCCCGGCAGTCTTCTGGGCTGAACGCCGCTCTCGCGCCTGACGGGCCAGCTCGCTGATCTCGTCAGCTGCTACAGCCTTTCGCTGCGCCCGTCTAGCGGCATTCGCCTCCGCCTTATTAGACCCCAGCAAGATGCCCTCGCTGGGGTCCGCAATCGTGGGCCCGGGGTCGCTCCCCACACCCTCGACGTCCTCCACCGGAGCCGGCGTATCAGGCCGGGAAACCGACCTGAACCGACCCCGGACGTCGCGCTCCACACGAGCGGGGGCTCCACTCGCCACGGCGCGACCTCGCCCTCTTATGCCATCTGTTGGCACCTTAGGGGCCGGCTGGCTCTCATCGCTAGAAGAGCCTGACCCCGCGCGCTTCTTTTTGCGTGAGCGATTTGAGCATACGCTCGCCACGCTCGCCACACTCATTCTTTCGGACGCGGTGTCAGAATCTGACACCGCAACCACACCCATCTGCTCGACCAGAACGATCGGCACTTTCTCCTTATTTAATTTTGTTTTTATCTTTGTTGCTTCCATATAAATCCCACGAGTAGATATAGGTAATATTCGTCCACCGGGCAGAGCCTAGATGCCCGGTAAGCCTACATACTGCAGAGGTCGGCAGGTATCTGCAGGTGAAACGCTAACGACTGGACTCCCTCCAGCCATTCATCCTCTCGCCGCGCTTCAAAACTTAGGATTGGGTCCCTACTTAACCTAACCTAATTATATATACATTTTTTTTTTTTTTTTTTTTTTTTTTTTTTTTTTTTTTTTTTAACCTATCCTAACCTATTCTAATCTAACCTACCCTGTGGGCCCCTCTACCGCGGACAGTCCGTCGTCCGCCTCCCCACTCTGCGCCCACTCGGCCTCCCTCTGTAAGCAGAGGGGGGAGTGGACGACCGACGATCGGCCTTGACAGGCCCAAGAGCCTTAGGCTCTCCCCCCCCGCAGAAATCCGCCGCAGTCAATACCCTCTCCGGCATGGAGAGACTATTGACCGCGCCCAGGGTGCACCGGCCAGACGACTGCTCTTTCCCCCGAACGTATTCGTAAGGAACGAGCAGCAGTCAGGCACACGAGGAGGTTTTCTGCACGCACCCCGAAACCTAACCTAACCTTTTTTTTTTTTTTTTTGTTGCCGGGGTGGAAAATCCTCATGGATGTCCTCCGCCCTGGGGTGGGCGGAGGGGTCTGTCAGACTCTTACTGACTAAAAACCACCCCGGTGTTCCCTTCCCACACTTGCACCGGGGATCTTGGGAGCTAGTATTACTTCCGTGATCCCCGGCTAGTGCCGGCCCGCCTCTGCGGGCCACCTCAAGTCTGCGGGGGGGTGAGGTGTTAGACCCCCCCGCGACATCTCAAAGGGGCGCGCGTGGAACACTACGCACCGCCACCTCGGGTCCAGTGTGATAGGGGGCGGCGGACGTCCCCGAGTCCGCCGTCCCTGGACCCATTTAGGGGGGCCGGAAGAGGGCATTATCTGCCCTCTGCCGACGCCCGGTGCGCCTGCTGCGGGCCGGGTGAGCGGACGAGACCTCCCGCTCCCTTTCCGCAGCCTCCTTCTGCGACACGACTGTTTCGCAGAAGGATACCACCGCGTCCCAGGACTCCTCGCTGCCGGCCATCGACTCGACCACGGCCGGCAGCGACAGGTCACTGCCTACTTCTGAGATGAGGGCACGGCGTGGCTCCTCCCAAGCGGCACACTCTGCCAGCGTATGCCGCGCCGTGTCCTCCCGGCAGTCGACGCAGTGGTGACACCGGGCGTCCGGCTCCCTGTTTATGCGACACAGGTACTTCCCGAAGCAACCATGCCCCGAGAGCACCTGCGTCACCCGAAACGACAGGGAGCCGTGCCTCCTCCCGAGCCAGGGCTCGAGTACCGGCCGGACCGCCTCGATGGTGGCGAGGCCGGCGGTAGGGCGTGAAAGCCTGTCCCGCCATTCCGCCACCAGGGCTGCGCGAAGCTGTGACCGACGCAACTCCACATGTCGCTGCATCAGCCACTCGCCCCGCGCCCTCGCTTCCTCACGCCACCGATACAGTGACGCGAGTACTTTCGCCTCGAGGTCCCAGGGCGGGGATCCGGCCAGTACGCAAGCCGCCTCGTAGGAGATCGTGCGATATCCCCTGATGACTCTGACGGCCATCGCTCTCTGCGGCTTCCGCAGGACTGCGATGCTTCCGGCCGTCAGGTCAGCCGCCCAGATCGGGGCCCCATAAAGGGCCATCGATCGCACGATCCCCACGTAGAGCCGCCTACAGGCGGCGCTCGGGCCCCCCAGATTGGGAAGCAGCGTTGACAACGCCCCAGCCGCACCCAACAACTTGGGCGCCAGCCGCCGGAAGTGGGGGCCAAAATCCCACCGGCTGTCGAGCACCAATCCTAGGTACTTCATGGTGGACTCGACAGCGATTTGAGCCCCCCCGACCACGATGTGTGATCCCGGCGGCGGCGCCCGCCGGGGGCCATGAAAGATCAAGGCCTCCGACTTGTTGAGGGCAACCTCCAGCCCTAGGCGACGTATGCGGCTCACCACCTGTGAGACCGCAGCCGTCGCCAGCAACGCTGCCTCCCTGTACGAGCTCCCCCGGGCCGTGACCAGTGTGTCGTCCGCATAACACGTCAGGTCCACGCCCGGCTGGAGCTCGCCCCGCAGCACCCAGTCGTACCCGATGTTCCACAGGAGCGGTCCCACGACCGAGCCCTGTGGAACACCGCACGACATGCGGCGCTGGTTTCCGCCATCACGTCCCGTGTAGGTGACACACCTCTCCGCCAAATAAGCCCCGACGATGCGGCGGAGGTAGGAAGGCACCCGATGGTAACGCAGTGCCTCCCGAATACAGCTCCAGGGCAGGGTATTGAAGGCGTTGGAAATGTCCAAGGACACCGCCAACATCACCCCGCCCCGGGACACTGCTTCCTCCGCCAGGACTCTCACCCGCGATATAGCGTGGATGGTGGAGCGCCCGTGCCGAAAGCCGAACTGGCTCTCGGCCAGGTCAGGCCCCTCTCCGCACAAGTGGCCGACGAGGCGGGCAGCGATTATCCGCTCAAACATCTTACCCACCTCGTCTAGCAGCACTATGGGCCTGTACCCGGACGGTGAGTCCGCAGGGCGCCCCGCCTTCCTGAGCAGGACCAGACGACCAGATTTCCACAAAGTGGGAAACTGGCCCTGCTCAAGGCACGCAGTGTAGAGTCCTCTCAAGTGGGGCTCTAGCTCCTTCAGAGCGAGGGCTAGCGCTTGGCCGTGGATCCCGTCGGGCCCCGGAGCCACGTTCTTGGCCCGGAGCCGCGTCACGGCTGCCCCCATCTCTGTTTGTGTCACCTCTGGGACGCTGATGGCGTTCTCTTCATATGCAGACTCTGCGGCTGTGGGCAAAGCCATCGGCGGCGGAGTATGCTCCGCTCTTGCCGGGAAGAGAGCTGCGACCACTTCCTCCAGCAGCTCAGGTTGGAGACTCTCCGTGAGTGGAGGCGCCGCGGCTCGAAGTTTCCCTCGAACCGCACGATAGGGGCGCCCCCACGGATCTCCGTCTAGAGTCTCCAACATCTCCTCCCTGGCTCGCGTCCTCGCTTCGCCGATGGCCAGCCACAGGGCCTGCTTCGCCGCGCGGTACACCTCATACAGCGCGGCTTCTTCGTCAGGGACCCGACGACGTCTCCTCCGGTATCGGGTGTACTGGCGTCTGACCGCTACGCACTCGACACGTAATTGTGCGATCTCGGTAGACCACCAGTACACCTGGCGCCTCGCTGGATATGAGTGGACGCGGGGCATGGACGCGTTGCAGATTTGCGTCATCGCCCCGCGGAACCACAGTGCCTCCTCTTCGACGTCGACGGGTCCGTTCGTTGCCGACTCCCGGATCCAGGCCTGCACAATAGCGGCCTCCTCGAGAAGCTCCCTGTCGATGCGTTTACGCGCCCAGTGCGGACCGTCCCTTCGCGGGGCCGATGGACTACGGCCGCCGGTGGTCTGGGTGGAGACGTCGAATCGGATGTATCGGTGATCCGACAACGTCTCCACCTCCACGGCGACACGCCAGTCGTGGACACGGCTCGCGACAGCAGGGCTAGCGAACGAGACGTCCACTACAGACCCGCCCCGCTGCCGCACGCACGTGTGGACCGAGCCCCGATTCAGGACGACCAGGCCAGTCGTGACCGCCCACTCCTCTAGCGCCTCACCCCTAGCATCGGTCACCGGAGATCCCCACGCCGCAGACTTGGCGTTGAGATCCCCGAGCAACAGCACCGGGTGAGGGTGGAGTCGGCCCACGACGGCACCCAACTCGACAAGGAAGTTCTCGAAGTCGGCGAGACTCTTGTTGGGCGAGAAATACGCCCCAACCGTGCCAATGCCGTCCGCGAGGGCGGCTACCCAGCCGTGTCCTCGGGACGGGTTGACGAGAGCCCCGCCAATGATGGCCACCAAGCCGTCCAGGTCTCCCACCCAGTTATCCCTGGGGGGGACAAAGTACGGCTCGGCGACCACAGCCACGTCGATCGACCACTCTGCCATGCTCTGGAGCAAGAGATCCTGAGCTCTGGCAGCGTGGTTGATATTGCCCTGGAGGAAATGGTACAGCGCCATTAGACGCAGTCCATCCCCTCCGCACCATTCACAGGCCGGGAGTCGGCCGTAGGGCAGTCAGGCTGAGGGGGGGGTAAAGAGCCCCCGGCAGCCATGAATCCCCTCTTCTTCTTCGCTGCTGGCGCGCGACAGGCCTTTCCGCCAGCCCTGTGCCCCGCGGACCTCCCTGCAGCTGTACAGAGGCTGCAGTTTGGTGCCGCGGAGCACTGGGCTGCCTTGTGGCCGGGCTGACCGCAGCGATAGCACTGCTCGCTGCGGTCTATTGCAGCGGTGCATCGTGCCCGGACATGCCCCATGTCCAGGCATCGGTAACACCGCAATGCCCTGGGTTGCAGCAGCTTGACTCTTGCTGCAACCCATCCCACCAACAGACGCCCACCGTTGGCGACCTTGCTCGCCGCCGCCACCGGGCACCGCACCCAAATCGTGCCAAGCCCGGAAGCGTCGGCGCGGATGTCACCCGTCCGCACGTCCTCCGGCGGACATCCGCCGGCTTTGGCTACGGCCGCCACGACCTCAGCCGGGGTCGCCGAGTCGTCCAGTCCATCGACCCGCAGCTCAGAGGTCTTCATTGGCCTGGACACCCGGACGTCCTCCGGGTTGAGGACCCCTCTCAGCTTGGCTGCCAGCGTGTCCGCCTTCTCGCTGCTAGAGGCACCCGACACCTCGAACAGCCGCGCCCCCGTAATGGCTTGCTTATAAATAAAGCCAGCCGGTGTGCCAAGGTCGGGGAACGCGATCCTGCTCCTCACGTCCGCCATAACCGCCTGATAGGTGACGCCCCTCGCGATGGCTGCGGGCTGTAGTGTTACCACCACAGCCGCGGAGCGGGGGGCTCTCGTCTTAGGCGGCTTCTGGGTCCTCCTCGGTGCCGGTGCCGGTACTTTAGCGGGTGCTGGCAGCGCCGTCTTCTTTTTTTTTGGCTTCTTGACGACCGTCGTCCAGGCCTCCGTGGTGGGTCCGGGCGCGGTCGTCGGTGGAGCAGCCGTTCGGGAAGTGGGCGTGGCCTTAGCCTCCGCGGGCTTCTGTGTCCCCTTCGCGGGCTTTTTGGCCCCCTTCCCGGACTGATTCGGCACAGCCACTGCCGCTGCTCTCGCCTCCGCCTCCTTCCTCCGCCTGTCTGCAGCGAGCGGTGGACGGAGGATTTCGGCCGGGGGGAGCCTCGACTCCATGGCCTCCAGCCGGGCTGACACCATCGCGCCACACTGCATCAAGCACATGCGCGCAATGCTGTCCTGATCCACAGCAGGGGCCGATGATGGAGCCGACGATGGGATGGGCGATGACCCGGTGGCCTTGGGAGCTGCCCTCTGAGCAGCAAACTCCCGCTTGAGGTCCTCCAGCTCGGACCGGAGACGGCTGTTCTCCTCCCACAACTTCGCCGTCTCCTCCGTGCTGGTGCGACTAAGGAGGACCTCAACTGCCTCCCTGATATTGTCAGCCGCCTCCTTCAGAGCACGCGTGAATGTGCCCTTCAGGTTGCCCGATTTGGTGGCAACCTTCAGGACGACATCCACGCCGTCCAAAACTTGGCGACTGAGCGCCACCGCCGATGGGCTGCCCCCGGCAGTCTTCTGGGCTGAACGCCGCTCTCGCGCCTGACGGGCCAGCTCGCTGATCTCGTCAGCTGCTACAGCCTTTCGCTGCGCCCGTCTAGCGGCATTCGCCTCCGCCTTATTAGACCCCAGCAAGATGCCCTCGCTGGGGTCCGCAATCGTGGGCCCGGGGTCGCTCCCCACACCCTCGACGTCCTCCACCGGAGCCGGCGTATCAGGCCGGGAAACCGACCTGAACCGACCCCGGACGTCGCGCTCCACACGAGCGGGGGCTCCACTCGCCACGGCGCGACCTCGCCCTCTTATGCCATCTGTTGGCACCTTAGGGGCCGGCTGGCTCTCATCGCTAGAAGAGCCTGACCCCGCGCGCTTCTTTTTGCGTGAGCGATTTGAGCATACGCTCGCCACGCTCGCCACACTCATTCTTTCGGACGCGGTGTCAGAATCTGACACCGCAACCACACCCATCTGCTCGACCAGAACGATCGGCACTTTCTCCTTATTTAATTTTGTTTTTATCTTTGTTGCTTCCATATAAATCCCACGAGTAGATATAGGTAATATTCGTCCACCGGGCAGAGCCTAGATGCCCGGTAAGCCTACATACTGCAGAGGTCGGCAGGTATCTGCAGGTGAAACGCTAACGACTGGACTCCCTCCAGCCATTCATCCTCTCGCCGCGCTTCAAAACTTAGGATTGGGTCCCTACTTAACCTAACCTAATTATATATACATTTTTTTTTTTTTTTTTTTTTTTTTTTTTTTTTTTTTTTTTTAACCTATCCTAACCTATTCTAATCTAACCTACCCTGTGGGCCCCTCTACCGCGGACAGTCCGTCGTCCGCCTCCCCACTCTGCGCCCACTCGGCCTCCCTCTGTAAGCAGAGGGGGGAGTGGACGACCGACGATCGGCCTTGACAGGCCCAAGAGCCTTAGGCTCTCCCCCCCCGCAGAAATCCGCCGCAGTCAATACCCTCTCCGGCATGGAGAGACTATTGACCGCGCCCAGGGTGCACCGGCCAGACGACTGCTCTTTCCCCCGAACGTATTCGTAAGGAACGAGCAGCAGTCAGGCACACGAGGAGGTTTTCTGCACGCACCCCGAAACCTAACCTAACCTTTTTTTTTTTTTTTTTTTTTTTTTTTTTTTTTTTTTTTTTTTTTTTTTTTTTTTTTGTTGCCGGGGTGGAAAATCCTCATGGATGTCCTCCGCCCTGGGGTGGGCGGAGGGGTCTGTCAGACTCTTACTGACTAAAAACCACCCCGGTGTTCCCTTCCCACACTTGCACCGGGGATCTTGGGAGCTAGTATTACTTCCGTGATCCCCGGCTAGTGCCGGCCCGCCTCTGCGGGCCACCTCAAGTCTGCGGGGGGGTGAGGTGTTAGACCCCCCCGCGACATCTCAAAGGGGCGCGCGTGGAACACTACGCACCGCCACCTCGGGTCCAGTGTGATAGGGGGCGGCGGACGTCCCCGAGTCCGCCGTCCCTGGACCCATTTAGGGGGGCCGGAAGAGGGCATTATCTGCCCTCTGCCGACGCCCGGTGCGCCTGCTGCGGGCCGGGTGAGCGGACGAGACCTCCCGCTCCCTTTCCGCAGCCTCCTTCTGCGACACGACTGTTTCGCAGAAGGATACCACCGCGTCCCAGGACTCCTCGCTGCCGGCCATCGACTCGACCACGGCCGGCAGCGACAGGTCACTGCCTACTTCTGAGATGAGGGCACGGCGTGGCTCCTCCCAAGCGGCACACTCTGCCAGCGTATGCCGCGCCGTGTCCTCCCGGCAGTCGACGCAGTGGTGACACCGGGCGTCCGGCTCCCTGTTTATGCGACACAGGTACTTCCCGAAGCAACCATGCCCCGAGAGCACCTGCGTCACCCGAAACGACAGGGAGCCGTGCCTCCTCCCGAGCCAGGGCTCGAGTACCGGCCGGACCGCCTCGATGGTGGCGAGGCCGGCGGTAGGGCGTGAAAGCCTGTCCCGCCATTCCGCCACCAGGGCTGCGCGAAGCTGTGACCGACGCAACTCCACATGTCGCTGCATCAGCCACTCGCCCCGCGCCCTCGCTTCCTCACGCCACCGATACAGTGACGCGAGTACTTTCGCCTCGAGGTCCCAGGGCGGGGATCCGGCCAGTACGCAAGCCGCCTCGTAGGAGATCGTGCGATATCCCCTGATGACTCTGACGGCCATCGCTCTCTGCGGCTTCCGCAGGACTGCGATGCTTCCGGCCGTCAGGTCAGCCGCCCAGATCGGGGCCCCATAAAGGGCCATCGATCGCACGATCCCCACGTAGAGCCGCCTACAGGCGGCGCTCGGGCCCCCCAGATTGGGAAGCAGCGTTGACAACGCCCCAGCCGCACCCAACAACTTGGGCGCCAGCCGCCGGAAGTGGGGGCCAAAATCCCACCGGCTGTCGAGCACCAATCCTAGGTACTTCATGGTGGACTCGACAGCGATTTGAGCCCCCCCGACCACGATGTGTGATCCCGGCGGCGGCGCCCGCCGGGGGCCATGAAAGATCAAGGCCTCCGACTTGTTGAGGGCAACCTCCAGCCCTAGGCGACGTATGCGGCTCACCACCTGTGAGACCGCAGCCGTCGCCAGCAACGCTGCCTCCCTGTACGAGCTCCCCCGGGCCGTGACCAGTGTGTCGTCCGCATAACACGTCAGGTCCACGCCCGGCTGGAGCTCGCCCCGCAGCACCCAGTCGTACCCGATGTTCCACAGGAGCGGTCCCACGACCGAGCCCTGTGGAACACCGCACGACATGCGGCGCTGGTTTCCGCCATCACGTCCCGTGTAGGTGACACACCTCTCCGCCAAATAAGCCCCGACGATGCGGCGGAGGTAGGAAGGCACCCGATGGTAACGCAGTGCCTCCCGAATACAGCTCCAGGGCAGGGTATTGAAGGCGTTGGAAATGTCCAAGGACACCGCCAACATCACCCCGCCCCGGGACACTGCTTCCTCCGCCAGGACTCTCACCCGCGATATAGCGTGGATGGTGGAGCGCCCGTGCCGAAAGCCGAACTGGCTCTCGGCCAGGTCAGGCCCCTCTCCGCACAAGTGGCCGACGAGGCGGGCAGCGATTATCCGCTCAAACATCTTACCCACCTCGTCTAGCAGCACTATGGGCCTGTACCCGGACGGTGAGTCCGCAGGGCGCCCCGCCTTCCTGAGCAGGACCAGACGACCAGATTTCCACAAAGTGGGAAACTGGCCCTGCTCAAGGCACGCAGTGTAGAGTCCTCTCAAGTGGGGCTCTAGCTCCTTCAGAGCGAGGGCTAGCGCTTGGCCGTGGATCCCGTCGGGCCCCGGAGCCACGTTCTTGGCCCGGAGCCGCGTCACGGCTGCCCCCATCTCTGTTTGTGTCACCTCTGGGACGCTGATGGCGTCCTCTTCTTCTGCAGACTCTGCGGCTGTGGGCAAAGCCATCGGCGGCGGAGTATGCTCCGCTCTTGCCGGGAAGAGAGCTGCGACCACTTCCTCCAGCAGCTCAGGTTGGAGACTCTCCGTGAGTGGAGGCGCCGCGGCTCGAAGTTTCCCTCGAACCGCACGATAGGGGCGCCCCCACGGATCTCCGTCTAGAGTCTCCAACATCTCCTCCCTGGCTCGCGTCCTCGCTTCGCCGATGGCCAGCCACAGGGCCTGCTTCGCCGCGCGGTACACCTCATACAGCGCGGCTTCTTCGTCAGGGACCCGACGACGTCTCCTCCGGTATCGGGTGTACTGGCGTCTGACCGCTACGCACTCGACACGTAATTGTGCGATCTCGGTAGACCACCAGTACACCTGGCGCCTCGCTGGATATGAGTGGACGCGGGGCATGGACGCGTTGCAGATTTGCGTCATCGCCCCGCGGAACCACAGTGCCTCCTCTTCGACGTCGACGGGTCCGTTCGTTGCCGACTCCCGGATCCAGGCCTGCACAATAGCGGCCTCCTCGAGAAGCTCCCTGTCGATGCGTTTACGCGCCCAGTGCGGACCGTCCCTTCGCGGGGCCGATGGACTACGGCCGCCGGTGGTCTGGGTGGAGACGTCGAATCGGATGTATCGGTGATCCGACAACGTCTCCACCTCCACGGCGACACGCCAGTCGTGGACACGGCTCGCGACAGCAGGGCTAGCGAACGAGACGTCCACTACAGACCCGCCCCGCTGCCGCACGCACGTGTGGACCGAGCCCCGATTCAGGACGACCAGGCCAGTCGTGACCGCCCACTCCTCTAGCGCCTCACCCCTAGCATCGGTCACCGGAGATCCCCACGCCGCAGACTTGGCGTTGAGATCCCCGAGCAACAGCACCGGGTGAGGGTGGAGTCGGCCCACGACGGCACCCAACTCGACAAGGAAGTTCTCGAAGTCGGCGAGACTCTTGTTGGGCGAGAAATACGCCCCAACCGTGCCAATGCCGTCCGCGAGGGCGGCTACCCAGCCGTGTCCTCGGGACGGGTTGACGAGAGCCCCGCCAATGATGGCCACCAAGCCGTCCAGGTCTCCCACCCAGTTATCCCTGGGGGGGACAAAGTACGGCTCGGCGACCACAGCCACGTCGATCGACCACTCTGCCATGCTCTGGAGCAAGAGATCCTGAGCTCTGGCAGCGTGGTTGATATTGCCCTGGAGGAAATGGTACAGCGCCATTAGACGCAGTCCATCCCCTCCGCACCATTCACAGGCCGGGAGTCGGCCGTAGGGCAGTCAGGCTGAGGGGGGGGTAAAGAGCCCCCGGCAGCCATGACTCCCCTCTTCTTCTTCGCTGCTGGCGCGCGACAGGCCTTTCCGCCAGCCCTGTGCCCCGCGGACCTCCCTGCAGCTGTACAGAGGCTGCAGTTTGGTGCCGCGGAGCACTGGGCTGCCTTGTGGCCGGGCTGACCGCAGCGATAGCACTGCTCGCTGCGGTCTATTGCAGCGGTGCATCGTGCCCGGACATGCCCCATGTCCAGGCATCGGTAACACCGCAATGCCCTGGGTTGCAGCAGCTTGACTCTTGCTGCAACCCATCCCACCAACAGACGCCCACCGTTGGCGACCTTGCTCGCCGCCGCCACCGGGCACCGCACCCAAATCGTGCCAAGCCCGGAAGCGTCGGCGCGGATGTCACCCGTCCGCACGTCCTCCGGCGGACATCCGCCGGCTTTGGCTACGGCCGCCACGACCTCAGCCGGGGTCGCCGAGTCGTCCAGTCCATCGACCCGCAGCTCAGAGGTCTTCATTGGCCTGGACACCCGGACGTCCTCCGGGTTGAGGACCCCTCTCAGCTTGGCTGCCAGCGTGTCCGCCTTCTCGCTGCTAGAGGCACCCGACACCTCGAACAGCCGCGCCCCCGTAATGGCTTGCTTATAAATAAAGCCAGCCGGTGTGCCAAGGTCGGGGAACGCGATCCTGCTCCTCACGTCCGCCATAACCGCCTGATAGGTGACGCCCCTCGCGATGGCTGCGGGCTGTAGTGTTACCACCACAGCCGCGGAGCGGGGGGCTCTCGTCTTAGGCGGCTTCTGGGTCCTCCTCGGTGCCGGTGCCGGTACTTTAGCGGGTGCTGGCAGCGCCGTCTTCTTTTTTTTTGGCTTCTTGACGACCGTCGTCCAGGCCTCCGTGGTGGGTCCGGGCGCGGTCGTCGGTGGAGCAGCCGTTCGGGAAGTGGGCGTGGCCTTAGCTTCCGCGGGCATCCGTGTCCCCTTCGCGGGCTTTTTGGCCCCCTTCCCGGACTGGTTCGGCTCAGCCACTGCCGCTGCTCTCGCCTCCGCCTCCTTCCTCCGCTTGTCTGCAGCGAGCGGTGGGCGGAGGATTTCGGCCGGGGGGAGCCTCGCCTCCATGGCCTCCAGCCGGGCTGACACCATCGCCCCACACTGCAGCATGCAGATGCGAACGATCTTCTCGATCTCCGCATCTGCAGGTGCGGGGGCACGGACCGATGACGGGACCGACGACGGGGCCGGCGGTGTCAGGGCAACGACGACGGGAGCGGAAGCGGTGGCCGCAGGACGCCTCTGCTGCCATTCCGCCCTCTGCGCGGCAAGCTCCCGCTTGAGGTCCTCCAGCTCAGATCTGAGACGGCTGTTCTCCTCCCACAGCTTCGCCGTCTCGTCTGAGCTTGTGCGACTAAGGAGGACCCCAACTGCCTCCCTAATGTCGCCAGCCGCCTCCTTTAGAGCGCGCGTGAACGTCCCCTTCAGGCTGCCAGACTTTGTGGCAACCTTCATGACGACGTCCACGCCGTCCAAAACTTGGCGACTCAGCGCCACCGCCGACAGGCTCTCCCCGGTAGCCGCCTGAGCAGAGCGTCGCTCTCGGGCCAGTCGAGCCATTTCGCCGACCTCGTCAGCTGCCACCGCCTTCCGCTGCATCCGCTTTGCAGAGCTCGCCTCCGCCTTGTTACTTTGCAGTAACAGTAGGGACGCAGCGGAGTCTTCGCCCGGGGTCCCCTCACTCTCTGCGCTCCCCATCTGCATCGGTACCGGCGTATCGGGCCGCAAGAAGCGACCCCGTAAGTCACGGTCCGGTAACCGACGCCTTCCCCTCTGCGCGGTACCAAATTTTGGTGCCGACAGGTCTTCCTCATCGGAAGACAGCTCGCTGCGCGTGCGCTTCCCTCCCAGCTGCGTGTCCTGGTCGGACAGTCGGTCCATGAGCTCTGGACATGAGCCTCCTCGGCTGTTGTTGCCGTCAACGACGGCAAGCGGCTTTGTTGCGTCGCACAGTTGCTCCAGGCTAACCCGGAGCTCCTTTTCTTGCGACGCAAGAGGTTGTTTACGAAGACCGGCGGTGGTCTGCCGGCCTACGAGGCTATGGGTGCCCCCCCCAGATACGGTGGGGCTGCCTTCCGTGGAAGGGCGGGATTGTGCCTCCTTGTGGAGGTTGCCCGCCTGGGGAATATTACCATTAGCCTTCATTTCATTAGTTTCCTTTTAAGGGTGAGGTCCCTGTTCGCGCTAGCGACCGGATAACCCTCCGGCCATTCATCCCCTCGGCACGCTAGACCTTGGGATTGGGACTCCCCAGTGTACGCCAACTCAACTCCCTTCTGTAAGCAGAGGGGGAGTAGGCGTACGACCAACTCTAGCCCGGTTCCCTTCACCGACCATCGTGGATGATCGGTGATTGGAACCGTGACCCTTCCCCGTTTGTTGAGAATTCGCCGCCAGCGCCAAGTGTCCACCAAAACTTGGTGGGCAGTTGGAGCCGACGTTGCCCAGGGTGCGCCACGAGGAGGCTTCTCAACATGCACCCCAAACCTAACCTAACCTAACCTAACCCAGTAACCGATAATACATCGCACGTTTAACATCAGCTCCGCGCAAATAAATCTCCAAAAATAGACGCGTTGAGTTACGAGCGCAAAAAAGTTATCAGTGGAATTGTGAAGTGTCAGTGCACCAGGATTCGTGTGGGCAAGTGTCCATCACCTCAGGTTGCCGAGCAGGACCCCCAGAACTTCAGCGGTGAATAACTTTGCGGAGGTCAGTCGAGTCGTTTCACAAACATTTATCCCAAGAGTCGCAGAGATCTATCCAGCAACACCAGGATCAGGAAAATCGGATCAGCAGGTTGGGAGATATTAAGGTGCGAAAATCGTCAAAATACGTGAAAACACGTGGTTTTTGGTTGGAAAACAACCTCACTTTTCCTCCACGTGTATCTGATACACGAGGCGTGACGTACCGACAGCCATCCCAGCCACTACTGGAGACTCCGAAGCCGGCCCGAAGAATCTGCCTTCAGACCAGCGACCAGCGTGACGACTGCACGACCCATCATCAGGTTAGCCCCGAGGGAACTCCTCAACCCTTAGTCCTACCCCCCCCGAGTTTGGACTCATCTGACTTGGACCTTCAGGACCTTGTCTGAGCCATCAAGGGTCCCCACACCCCCTTCCCCCACCAACCCCCCCTTAAGTTACCCCCCCCCCCCATTTCCTTTATTTTTCCCACCCTTTTCCTCTTACCCCCACCACTAAAGACTTGAGGTTACCCCTCCAAATTTTACCCCCCCCCCCCCCCCACCAAAAGTCACCCCTACGGACCCCCCCCAACCCCCTCCTTCACCCCCCCTCCAAAGTCTCCCCACGAGACCTCCCCCCCTCCCCCCGCCCTTCCCCCCTCTTTGGGTTACCTCACCCCCCCGCGGGTTTACTTCTCACCCGTTGGAGCTGGAAAGCCAAGATTGGGCTCAAACGAAAGGGCAAAACAAGCTCTTGAATCTGGCCCCAACAGAAACCTCAAATTGCACAGCCCACGAACGCAGTGACACAGACACCACAGAATTCCACTGAGGACCACCACCAACGCCCACATAGAGCTCATCCCATCGAGCTCTAGCAATTGTCGGGCTCCTCATCGGACAGCAGACGCAGACCACCAGCGGAACATCCGTGAGTCCATCGTTAGACTTATAGTATATAAATACACAGGCTAGACATTATTTAGTCTTGAGTCATTAGTACCTAAATCTATTATATATAACCATTTCCAACACACTTTCTTAAATATAGCCAACCACCACACTAACAACTAAAAAAAAAAAAAAAAAATGTCTTCCCAAACACTCCACCATCTCAACCACCTCCACCACCTCCCGCAAAATGACCACGGAGGCCGCAAAACCCCCTAAATCACTTAGGGAAAGGGTCCTAAACAAAAATACGACCCAATCAGTGGTCTCGGAGTCAGCGCGTTCATCGCAGAGGCCACAGGTGTCGAAGGCGGCGTCGGAACCGGACGTGACCAGCAGGCCACCGCCGCTTCCATCGGCTCCTGCCCCAAGGACTTCTGAGATCGTCATAAGCTGGGAGCAGTGTGGCATTTTCCCCCCTCACCAGATTGTCTCGGACGACGAAAGCTCGGTGGCATCAACAGTAAGCCATGCCGACCGTCCAGACAGTAGACGGACGAGCCTTCTCTACAGAACACCGAGAAGAGGCACTGGGGTGGAAATGGACCTGGCAACCAGGGAGGCGAATGATCTCCTGCAGAAGGGGAAGGAAGCCCTGGAGGCGGCCGGAAACATGAAGCGGGAGTGCAAGGCCACAGCTCATGAGTGTCTACAGGGCCTATACGAGACGGCCCTGTCATTGGCAGACTCGAGGTCCAGACACAAATATAACCTCGAGAAGGAGCGCTCTCGACACGCACAAGAACTTGTGCGGGTCGAGAGGGCTCACAATCGAGACCTCATGACCATGAAAGTGGAGTTGTCGCTGCTGAAGACCGACGTTTCGGAGACAAAGAAGGAGGCAAAAGGGATCCGGGAATGGCTCGGTCACGAGACCCTTGATGCCTTCAAGGGCATCAAGGAGGTAAAAGAACACATCGCAGCCGCTAGCCTCACGAACCAAAAGGAGCACGAAGTCACGAGGCAGGAAAATGCTCGAGCCCCGGGGGATCCAAAGTCGGATTCAATGGGGGCCGGTATTTCACGCCTCGAAGCTAACGTGACCAGCCTATCAAACCAGCTGGACGTGCTCCGGAAGGTTCTGGAACGGCTCAAGGAAGACCTTGACCAGCCAAAGCTGCAAGAGACGGACCCAAGTAGCTGCGAGTCGAGTCTTCTAAAGACTGAAAAGTTTGAGGAGGAGATGAAGAAACTCCAACTTCAAGTACAGGCCATCACCAACAGGCCTGTGGCATCTCCCCCCAAACCACAGCCCCCAATAAATATTACACAACACCTCAAACCCATCTCTGAAAGGCTGGAGATCGTCTCGGCGGACCTACGCGTACTGCGAGACAAAGAACCGCAAATCCAGGCGCCCCCTGCGCTGAATCTGGAGGCGGAACTCGCAGTCGGCGAGGTAAAAAAGACTCTCCAGAACATACAAAAGGGGGTAGCGGACCTGGGCAAGGCGGAAAGACCAAAAGAAAACCTTTGCCCAGGCCGCCAGCACACCTAAGCCCCCTAAACCACCCACACAAACCAACCACACCCTGATCGTCTCGTCTACGAATCCCCAGCACACTGGCGACAACGTGATCGAGAGGATCAGGACCGCCCTGGACCTCAAAACGAGTGGAGCACGAGTCGACACAGTGCGGAAAGCGCGCAACCAAAAGGTTGTCATGAAGTGCGCCAGCAAAACGGACTTGGAAAAGGTCAAGGAGCAAGTCCGGTCGAACGCAGGGCTCAAGGTCCAGGAGCCAAAACCCCTCAACCCCCTCGTCTGCATCAAGGGAGTGCTGTCCAGCTACAGCGACGGGGAGATTGTAGATCTCCTGAAAGCGCAGAACAAACACCTTCTGAAAAACGTCGTTGTGGATGGACAGACCCTAAAGGTGCGCTATAGGAAGCGCGCGAGAAACACCCACGAGTGCCTACCCGTCTTGGAGCTCTCCCCGGAGCTCTGGAAGTGCTACACTGCAGTGCAGAAAGTACACCTGGGCATCAAGCGGTGCTCGATTGAGGATCAGTCCCCCCTAGTCCAGTGCACGAAGTGCCTTGCATATGGACACAACAAGTCCATATGCAAGGCTGCTAAAGAACTATGCAGCTATTGCAGCGGAGCGCACAGCGTCAGGGACTGCCTCACTCGAGCTGACGGCAAACAGCCCACCTGCGCAAACTGCAAGGTGGCACAAGGGTCCGGCAGCGACCTGGCTCATACAGCGTTCAGCGCAGACTGCCAGGAACGCCAAAAGTGGGATGGGATAGCGAGGTCGCGCGTTTCCTATTGCTAAGGGCGACCACGAAAACACACCAGCGAACCAACCAGTCACCCCCGAAATCGCATCAAGACCGACAGCAAGATTGAAATTCGTTCAAGTCAATCTTCAGTGCTCCAAGCTGGCCACAGAAGAACTGCATATGGCGGCCCAGGCAAGGGGAATTTCAGTAGCACTTGTTCAAGAGCCCTATGTAGGAAGAACAGGTGTGATGAAACAAACACCTGGCACGCAAGTCATCCAGTGCAGCCTCAACCGCCAAAAACCAGCTAAGGCAGCGATCGTTGTTTTTGGAAACAACCTGGAGGTCATTCATGACCCCCAGCTTGTTTCTGAGAACATCGCCGCTGCATTACTCAAGGTGGGTCAGCTCAGCTTTGGAGTGCTATCGGTCTATTTCGAGGGTGACCAGGACATCGAACCATACCTTTCAGAGACACAAAACATTACACAAAAACTACACACAAGCAACACAATAGTGGGAGGAGACGTTAACGCCTGGAGCCAGTGGTGGGGAAGTGTTTCCGAAAACCATCGCGGGGCAGCGTACAGTTCTTTCCTCGATGAGCGGGATCTCCACATCCTAAACACGGGCCAAACACCGACGTTCGAGACCTACAGAGGAGACAGGTGGTGTACCAGCATCGTCGATGTGACGGCATGCAGCCTGTCGCTGCTAGGCAAGGTCGAGGAGTGGCGTGTAGAAAGAAGTCTTACAACATCAGACCACAATGCAATTACCTTCTCGATGCGCTTAGAAAAGGCCTTGGAACCCTTAAGGCCAGTCTCGACGCGCATCTACAACACCAAGAAGGCAAAGTGGTCTGACTTCAGCACCCATTTCAAGACCAGCCTGGCGGTCTCAGGCATAACACCGGTCGGAGTCTCGGAAGTCTCGAACCCAGAGGATCTGGAGACGATTATCACGACATACACACAGACCATCCACCGCTCATGTGAGAGTGCGATCCCAAAACTGGGGTCGCCCAAACACGACGCAAAGCCCCCATGGTGGAGCCCTTCTCTAGAGCGTCTCAAGAAAGACGCCTTGACGAAGAAGAGGAGGATCCGAAATGCAGCCGCAAGCCGGAGACACTTCACCATCCAAGAGTACGTGACGGCAAGACTGAACTACACAACAACAGCAACGGAAGCCGCCATGGCCAACTGGAAGGAGTTCTGCTCTAAGCAGGACCGAGAGAGCATGTGGGAAGGCATCTACAGGGTACTAAGGAAGACAGCTAGAAGGCAGGACGACGCACTCCTGAGAAACACCGCAGGTGAGACGTTCAGTCCGGAGCAATCCGCGAATCTTCTGGCACAAACCTTCTACCCCGACGACTCAACGGATGCCGAACAGCCATACCACACTGACCTGCGCAGGCTGGCGGAGGAGAAGAACCCCCAAGGTCTGTCTGCAGACGATCCGTCTTTCACGACTGTGGAGCTGGAAATGGTTCTCCAAAACCAAAATCCGAAAAAAGCTCCCGGTCCCGACGGATTAACAGCAGACATCTGCACAGCGGCAATAAACTGCGATAGGGAAGTGTTCTTAGCGATAGCCAATAGATGCTTGTCGCTGTCACACTTCCCGAAGCAGTGGAAGGTCACCCACGTGTGCATTCTCCGTAAGCCAGGAAAGGACGACTACACCAGCCCAAAGTCGTACCGGCCAATAGGTCTGCTCTCGGTCCTAGGAAAGATCGTAGAGAAACTCCTAGTAGGTAGACTCCAGTGGCATTTCCTCCCAACCCTTAACACAAACCAGTACGGTTTCATGCCGCAGCGCGGAACCGAGGACGCCCTCTATGCCCTAATGGGCCACGTAAGAGCCGAAATCAAAGCCAAAAAGATCGTGCTTTTGATATCATTGGACATAGAGGGCGCTTTTGACAACGCGTGGTGGCCAGCACTCAAACGACAGATGGTGGCCAAGAGCTGTCCCAAGAACATCTACGCTCTCGTCACCTCGTACCTGGAAGACCGGAACATCAGAGTCAACTACGCCAGAGCGACCAGCGAGAAGGGTACCACGAAAGGATGCGTCCAGGGCTCAATTGCCGGATCGACGTTTTGGAACCTTATCCTAGATTCGCTCCTACACAAGCTGGCGAGTATGGGAGTATACTGCCAAGCCTTCGCAGACGACGTTGTCCTGGTTTTCTCGGACCTTACAGCCGGTCCCCTGCAGCAATCAGCCAACGACACGCTAGACATAGTATCGGAATGGGGCGTCCAGAATAAGCTACGTTTCGCCGCGCACAAAACAAATGCGATGGTGTTAACGAGAAAGCTGAAGTACGACGTTCCGGTACTGTACATGTCGGGCACGAGGCTGAACCTGGTCGAGCAGGTCAAACTGTTAGGTCTCACAATAGACTCCAAACTCACCTTCAACGCGCACGTATCTGCGACCTGTAAAAAGGCTGCAGACATCTACAAGCAGCTGGCATGTGCGGCAAAGGTGACTTGGGGTCTCAACAGAGAGATAATCAGGACGATATACGTGTCGGTGATAGAGCCCATCGTGATGTATGCAGCGAGTGCGTGGGCCCCCGCAGCTGAGAAACTGATGACAAGGAATCAGTTTGACTCACTGCAGAGAGGCTTCGCGCAAAAGATCTGCAAAGCATACCGCACGGTGTCTCTAACATCGGCACTTATTCTGTCAGGCCAACTCCCCCTAGATCTCCGGGTAATCGAGGCCGCAACCCTTTTCAAGATCAAAAAGGGCCATTCCCAAGAGTTCATACCGCCGGGCCGCGAGCTGGAGTGCAACGTGCACCACTCCGAGAATCCCCACCCAGCGCAACTCATAACAACAGAGTATGCACGCCTAGAGGACTTGACTCCCGAAACCCTGGAAACCCATCAAGTAATCGGTCCCCAAATCTACACCGACGGCAGCAAGATAGAGGGAAAAGTAGGAGCTGTCCTAACTTGGTGGGAAAACGGAAAGGAGTCGGAGTCAAGCCTTTTCGGCCTGGAGCCTCACAACACTGTCTTCCAATCGGAAATGTACGCTCTCTTCAGAGCTGTCAGGATGGCAAGAGAATCTAGGGCGGCCTCCGTAAGCATCTTAAGCGACTCAAGATCGTCGCTTGACCTGCTGAGGAGTCCGTCTGTCACTCACCACCTGGCACTTCAAATCAAGAGAAGCGTCCGAGAGTTAAGAGAAGAAGGTAGAGAAGTGAGGTTCTTCTGGCTGAGGGCCCACGTGGGAACCGCCGGGAATGAGAGAGCGGATGAGCTGGCCAAGGAGGCAGCGTTAACCAAGGACACATCAGACTACAGCAAGGTCCCCGTATCGTTCGTGAGGAGGAAGATACGGGAAGGGACTATAAAGAAGTGGCAAGCGCGTTACGAGTCCTCCAGTACAGGAGCGGTCACAAAAGTGTTCTTCCCAGACGTCCTAGCGGCGAAAAGAACACTCAGAGATGCAGTTCTCACACCGGTCCATGTACAAATCCTAACAGGACACGGAGGATTCTCAGCGTATCTCCACCGATTCCATCTCAAAGATAGTCCCTCGTGCGTCTGCGACCCCAGTTGCGAAGAAACAGTCTGGCACCTGCTATTTGAATGCCCAAGATTCAGCCAAGACAGAATGGAGCTGGAAGTACTTTTCGAAATCCAGCTAAGCCAGTCCACACTCCACACCATCATGGAGAGACCGGCTACTAGGAAACCATTCTTGGCATTCGCAAGCAAAGTCGCCACGGTCGCAGCAGGGGCAAACAAAACAGACGATACCTTGCGTAGTAGAAACCGACCACCATCCACACAAACAGCCACAACTACACCAATAAACACACAAACAATAACAACCACACCACTTACCACAACACAAGCAACACACACAAGACCCACACCATCATCAGCGGCAGCAGCAGTTAGCTCTCAACAACAAGCCCCTAGCACCATGACCACCATGCAATTCCTGGCATGCGGAGGAGACGGAGTCCCAGGCGTCCGATTGCGAGGCGTCGCCCTCTTCATGAACAGGGAAGGCGAAAGGCTAGGCATAAGTTTCTGCATAGGCTCAAGCAGAACCGCGGCCCGAATACCGATTTCACCAGGCCTTGCCGCTTTGATCAACGGAAGCACCACCAAAACGAGCATGAAAGGTAGCAAGTATGCTGCCCTGCCTCAGATGGAAGTTGCCACTCACCGATGCCGTCTAATGCGATTCAAAGGTAAGACGATCGCACTATTCGAGTGGGGAGAGGAGACTCCATTTGTTCAGGCATGCTCATTGCTTCAAAAGATCAGGGAGGCAGGAGACTACACGGGAGCCACAGCCCGCACCATCAGTGTAGACGCGATGACGGTCGGAGGAGTAAGAGGAGACGTCGCAGACCGATTCGGTTGCTTGAAAGCCTCGGAACATCATGAGGTGGTTGTCTACGAGGACAGAGGGGAAACTCTAAGTTTCCTCAAAACCCCCCGACAGCCAACAGCCGGCGCGACGAGCCCCACAACAAGCCCGACCAGTCAGAGCGGATCGGAGAGGGCCCAGCAGAAGGCAGCCGCCGAGAAAGCTGCAAAGGAGCAGGGAAAACCCGATAACCCGGAGGACCGGGTCCGGCAGAGGAGTCGCCTGAAAGCCGTAGGCACTTTCCTCAACGCACTGCTCCCAAGCACCAGCTGTGCATCATCATCCCACAAACAAGTAACAGCAGTGGAAAGGTTCTTTAGTAAGAAGCCCAAGGAACCGCCCCAGCAGAAGCCTATGCCTACAAGAGCCGACAAAGGGCAAGTCAGCCTGCCGACCCTCGCAGCGAACTTGGGCACCACGGATCACGTGAAGAGCGCGTTCCTCGAGTACGTAGCAATCGTGAGAGCGACCAGAGAGGTCAATCTCATGACATGCAGCAAGATCCTGCAGACCTTCCAGAGAAACACAGAAGGTCTGCTAAGGGTACTACTCGAGGAAGCAGGGGCAGCAGTGTACGACAACGTCAGATCCCAAGTCATCACAGGGGATATGACGGGGTCGTACATGGCAGCCTACAGCGCGAAGAGCGGTTACGTGGCCCTGGACGAGGAGGAAACGGAGCGCTCGGGCAAAGCTAAATTCCTAGCGACCGACGACGACCCGATACTGGTTACCGCCAAATGTACCAAAATCATGCTGGATGACAAGATCCTTCAAATGGCACAATCCATTTTGGGGACTTCAGACAGTCCAGCATCGCAGGAAATTTGGGCAGTGCCCAGGATCAGGTGGGTAAACGGAGTTCCGGGTTGCGGCAAGACAACCTGGGTGGTAAAGAACTTCGACGGGGAGAAGGACGTTGTAGCCACCACGACGACTGAAGCTGCCAAAGATCTCCGGGAGAAGCTAGCGCACCGCTTAGGAGACCTAGTAAAGACAAAGGTGCGCACTATGGCCTCAATCTTAGCCAACGGGTTCAAGCCGCAAGAGAAATGCTACCGCCTCACGGTAGACGAAGCTCTTATGAACCATTTTGGGGCCATAGTCATGGCAGTAAAGTTGTCTGGAGCAAGCGAGATTGTCCTCATCGGAGACGTAAACCAGCTTCCATTTTTGGACAGAGAGAACCTTTTCGAGTTAAGGTACACCCGTCCAAATCTGGTGGCTGGCATCACCCAGGAGCTACTTTGCACACACCGCAACCCGATGGACGTGGCGTTTGCGCTGAGCGAGATATACTCCGGTATATACTCCTCCAAGTCATCGCTGTCGCGGGTCCATTCCCTGGGGGTGAAAGGTTATACAGGAGCGCAAATACCGAGCAACGCCCAAAACACCCTGTTCCTGGTCCATACGCAAGAGGAGAAAGCTTCTCTTGGGAGCCAGGGATATGGGTCCGGCGAAGGGTCGCGCCTGTTGACCATACACGAAGCCCAGGGCTTGACCTACGACAGCGTCATTATCATCAATACAAAGTCCAAGAGGATCCAAGTTCACGACAGCATCTCCCACGCGGTAGTGGCGGTGTCCAGACATACAGTTAGTTGCGTCTATTACACCGATGACGCCGACGACGCCTTTAACCTATGTCACTAACTTACCTGTGTTTAACCTAAGGAAAGTAAACCAAAGTAAATAAAAAAACAAAAGTGATAGCTTAACCTAATGTTTTTGGGTTTTTTATTTTTTATTTTTTTTGGGTTTTTTGTTTTTTACAATGTACAATTATATTCTAACCAACACTGTTCCCATATATGAGGGCTTATTCTAAGGTACCATGGACACCGCGCTTTTAATTCAAATTGGGTTGTTCTCGATTTCACTGCTTGTTGTGACATCGGAACGTTACAATACATTTCTATTGGATAATTACTACATGTATATAATACTACGTCTTTAATATCACATCTATCCTTATATTTTACATCTGTTGACATTGGCAATCCGGACGCCAACAATTTCCACTGTTCGAATTGATTGTCCGTCAGTTTACATTCATCCATCAAACATGCATTCGTATGTAATAAACCGCTAAAATTAAAGCTAGAATTAGACATTAACCCCGTTAATCTACAATAATTAAAATGACACTCCACCAGGCTGGACTACGACAGGAAAAACAATGATCATGAATCATTGTTTTTCCTGTCGACGGTGGTCCCAAGAAGAAAAGGTTGTTTAGTTTTCCATTTTGTTGTATAAAGTGTTTGTATGTTTCTGTGAAGAATCGTTCCGCAGTTATTTGGTTTAAAGTCAATATTTCTTTCAATTTCATTTTCGTTTCTTCTTGGTCAATTTCGTTGGTCAGCGTTTCGTTTTCCTTTTCCCACTTTGATTTCGCTCGTTCAAATCGTTGTTTTATCGATTCCGAAAATACCAAAACTCTTGCGACGTGGATGTATGTCCGGATTTTTTCTGCGTATTGTTTGCTGCAAACAAAGTTAATCCCTTCATTTGATTTTGCAAACAAGAGAACAGCTTCGGCTTCTGTGAAAGCACCATTTTTGCATAATAATATAATAATATTTGTGTTTCCACCGTTATTCTCGCTATTTGATTTGTTGTTAATGTCGTTTGAATCGTTCTGTTGTCCTTCCAACTTTTTTTGATCCATACTTTTAAATAATTAAATTCGCCCCTTCTGGGTAAAATAAAATTATATTTTTGATACCACTGGATAGGGAATATTGTCCACTATCCAGTGATTTGTTGCAAATCCACGCGAATTGCATATTAACGTAGATATAACGTAATTAGCTCAAAGTGCGAGGCCTGTAAATAATAAACCTCCCCCAGCGACTAAACAAATAAATAAAAACTAGATTAAAAATCACAGTACCATTGAACAACCTATGGTCCCAAAACTTATCTATAGAAATAAATTTTAGATTTAGTATTTATCATAATAACAGGAATATTAGCCTAGAAACACTCCGCTGAGATCATCTTTGCCTAGTTAAAGGTTGAAGGGGGAAGTATATGCCCAAAATTTTATTGGGAAAACACAGGAGCTTGCTGGACCCACACTTCAGCCGAATTTTGGATTTTTCGGGGCAGGGGAAACCCAAAAACCACCTGATTTGCGGCTCTGAAACCGCAACCCTTATCTTAGCGGCCACCCCACACGCAAACCCCTTAACCGAAAAGTTTTAAATTTGGGTGGAAGGAAAGTACATCTCCTCCTCTTTCAGCCTAAACTAATAAAACCCACGCGCCATCAATAGGAGACGGGCTACATCCCGTGGAGGGAAATAAGGCGTTTGCGTGAACTGAAAGGATAACTTGGCCGACAAAGTTGAGTTCACTAACCGAGAATCGAACCCGGGATTCTTAATAACGGGAAACGCCCGTATCTCGGAAACGGAGCGAGATAGCCCCGTTTTGACGAAACCCTGCATATCCTATACATAGTATAGTATATGCAGCAACACTCCACCGGCCACCCCCTATTGCTTGCCCCCCTTTTTATTTTTATTTTTTAGAAATTTCATATTATAATCGTTATTTATTCGTAATCCCTCGCCTACAAACAGCACAAAATATCTTATTCTCATTTATTCTTATTTATTTCAATACCATTTACCATTTCATAAACATTTAGATTAATTATTGGTTGATCATTGATTGATTGTTGATAATTAATTAACAATTAATTAATTAATTGGCCAACATTAATTATCACCAGTCTAAAAACCCAAAAACCCAATATCTCGGAAACGGCTGGGAATATCAAAATTTTGACCAAAATTTCCCCTCCCCTATAAGCCGCCTCTCAGCTAGGACATACTTACTGATAAGACCCCTAGACCCCCCTTTTTTGACCCCCTCCCAATTTTGACCCCCATAGTAAGTTGAAGTGTATTTATTTATATCCAGGTTACTCCCACTTATATTTGCCCCCGGGATACCCTGTTACACCCCCTCTTTTTGACCAGTTTCTCTACCCCTTCAGGGTTACCTCACCCCCCCGAGCCTTAACTTTTGAACCGGAGGTCATAGACACACCAAGTTTGGAGTCTCCGGAACCGGGAGGAAAAAAGCTTTCTATTGGCTCCGTCAAAACGACTAAATAAAGGCTCCCTTCAAAATAAAAGTTGTTTAAGTACTTATTTATATATTCTTATCTCATCTCTCTCTTTTGGCATCGGTATAGTGTTGCGGTGTAAGCAGTGTGGGTGGCCTGTCCACTCACTTGACAGGAGATAACTTACACAGTTACACCTACATAGTTTTAGTTTAAAATAGACTAAGGGTCCGGGACCCATTTTTATTAGTTTTAATTTTAATTTTATTTTATTCTAGCTCTATTGGCTGTTAGGATAAGAAAACCATAACCAGATCTCTATTGAGACTATTAAAAATAATTTTCGTCGAAGCTGACAAAACGATTTTCGGTTTTCGACTATACTTATGTTTTATTTTATTGCAATTACCGCGAGCTCGAGTCCTTAGCGTTCGTGAACTCGGGTTTCTTTTGCATTATTTTTTGCGTTGGAACAATTGTAGTTTTGTTTGCGTATTGTTTGACGGTACCGAATTTGTGGGGTGCCTTGTCTCGTCGTTTTTGTTTTAGCTTTATCCTGTTTTGTCTTGTTTTGTCTTATTTTCTTTTTGTGGTTTCTGGGATACTTCTGTGCCTATCCCCCCTTTACAGGGATACAGAAGTATCTTCAGCATCTTTAGTGTTTTTCGGTCGTCCTTTATGAACTTAACGTTCACGCAAGCCACCGCAATGCGTCGCACACCCCCCAAAAAAGACGCGAGCTTTCCGGTTGTCGGAAGTTCGCCGCGCTCAATTGAGAAGGCTGGTCCCTTGCCTCCCATTGTGAGGCGAAGCATCGGGGTATGGGAGGCCAGGAATGCTGAGTCTCAGTCTCAGACTAAGTCCCCGACTCCCAGTACCTCTCAGCAGTCCACCGGCAATCAGGCGACGCGCTGTGACCTGGCGCCCACCGCAGTGCCGCCTAAAAGACCAGATCTAGGCTACCCTAGCGCCACGGCAGAGGCGAGAGCTTGCCTGGAAAAGGGTAAGCTCCACCTTAGAAACTCTAGAAATTTAAAGGCAGAAATAAAGAGCGAAGTTACGGCGGCACTGGAAAGACTATATCAACTGGTAAAGCTGACAAACAGGGGGAAAAGTGCAGATGCGGGGGACAAACGTGAGGAACTGGAACCTCATACGACTAAGAGGGGAGGGGAAGACCTGGGGAGTCTCGTTTGGTTGCGCTCCGCACTAGAAGAGCAAGCTTTGATAGTGAAGGAGGGCAACCAGATGATCAGGCAGCTGCAGGCGGAGATAGGGGAGCAAAGGGCAGAAACCGTGCGGCGCAGAAAACAGGGCCATTTTAAATGAAATTAGGGCGCTCGAGGAGACCACAAAGGAAATGGGGAGAATGGTTTCCGAAATCAAAGAGAGAGCCCCGACATATGCGGAGGCCCTGACCACGCCCCAAAACACCTGGGGCCAAAGGCCTAAGCATTCCATCATCGTATCCTCAGACATCGTTATGGATACCAGCACGGAAGTGGTGGGGCGAGTAAAGGAGGTCCTCGACGCGAAGAAGAGCGGAGTGCAGATCGAGAGGGTCCGAAAAGTCAAGGACAAGAGGATCATACTTAGCTTCACAAACAAGGAAGAGATGGCAAAAACAACAGTCCAGCTCAAGAATGACAAACATCTTAAAGTGGAAGAAGCGAAAAACAGAGACCCACTTGTGATTATCAAGGACCTCTTGTCCTACAACAGTGACGAGGACATCTTAGCTGCACTCAAGACTCAGAACGCCCACCTGCTGGATGACCTGACGGCCGAGGAAGCTACTGCCACAGTGAAGTACCGGAGGAGGGCACGGAACTCTTTGGAGAACCATGTCGTCCTTCAGGTGTCACCGAAGCTGTGGCAGAGGCTTACTGCGGCCGGTAGGGTCTTCATCGACCTGCAGTGCGTCAGGGTCCTGGACCAAACACCCCTGATACAGTGCACGAGGTGCTTAGCATATGGTCATGGCCGAAAGTTATGTACAGAGCCTGCCGATCTCTGCAACTACTGCGGGGGGCCGCATCTCAGAGCCCAGTGCACAGGGTTAGCCGCGGGCGACAGGCCCACTTGTAAAAACTGCGCCAGAGACAAACACGATGATACAGGCCACATGGTCTTCAGTCAGGACTGCCCGGTGCGCAGGAGGTGGGATGCGTTGGCCCGGGCCGCAATAGCATATTGCTAAGGTGGCCGCGGGGGTTGCACAGACGGCAGCTGCTCACTTTTACTCCGCAGCGCAAGCTAACCTCCAACGAAAACAACTGGCGACTAACGAGCTTATGCTCGAGGCAAAGAAGCGGAAAATAGCCTTCGCACTGGTCCAGGAGCCGTATGTGGGTAGCATAAAGGCAATGAGGTCGTAGGGGGGGGCGAGGGTCTACCAGAACTCGGACCGTGGAGAGGGCACTGTAAAGGTGGCGATAGTCGTGTTCAATCATGACATCGATGTCATACAGTGCCCCAAATTCACCTCCAATAACATCGTGGTGGTGAAGCTGCGAACGAGCGCCTGGGAGATGCTCGCCGTCTCGTACTACTTTGAGCCTGACCTACCCATCGGGCCATCGTTGGAGGGGACGCGAACGCCAAAAGCGTGTGGTGGGGAAGCGGTGCCCAAGACAACAGAGGGGACGAACTGGTCGGGACGATAGGAGAACTTAACCTGCAGGTACTGAATTGCGGGAACAAACCCACTTTTGACACCATTAGAGGAGGCTGAAGAATCACGAGTCACGTTGACGTGACCTTGTGTACGGAGGACTTGCTCGACCTGGTAGACGAATGGACGGTGGCTGAAGACCTGACGAGCTCGGACCACAACGGCATACTAGTTAAAATTAAATTCAAAAAGGGGAAGGGTATTAACATTAAAAGATCGACTAGGAAATACAATACAAAGAAAGCCAATTGGGAACTTTTTAATGAAAAAATTGACCAATTGAAAATAGAAAATGGAATTAACAAAGTAAATATAGAGCAGATTAATAGTAAAGAAAATTTAGATCACACAATTGTCAAATATACTGAAATAATAACAGAAGCATGCAAGGCATCTATACCAATAAAAACAGAAAACCAAACACTTACCATGCCGTGGTGGTCCGAAGAACTCGAGGCAATGAAGCATGACGTCGCTACCAGGAAGAGAAGAATCCGGTGCGCTGCGCCATCGCGTAGAGAAGGTGTGGCGAAGAAAAATACGAATTAGAGGTTAAAAAGCGTTCCACTGAGAGTTGGAAGGGATTTTGCGAGCAACAAACCAGGGAAGGGGTTTGGGAGGGGATTTATAGGGTTATAAAGAGCACGGAACGGAGGCAAGAAGATCTGCCACTGGTATGGAACGGAAGGGAAGTGGGGCAGGAAGGATCTGCGAAACTACTGGCAGAAACATTCTACCCGGAGGATATAGAGGAGGAGGATAGCTCAGACCATCGTCGGATCAGAGCTCTTGCTGACCGGGTAAATGACTGGAGCCATCATGAGATCCATGACCCAGAGTTTACGACGGAGGAGCTCAGATTCGCGACGGAGAGCTTCAATCCGAAGAAGGCACCCGGAGTAGACGGCTTCACAGCCGACATCTGCCAGCGTTTAATATCACGGGACATGGAGCTGCACCTGTCAGTGTTCAATAGGTGCTGGTATCTGACGCACTTCCCCACAGCGTGGAAAGAGGCCACCGTGGTGGTGCTGAGGAAGCCTGGGAAGGACAATTACACCAGTCCCAAGTCCTATAGGCCTATTGGACTATTGCCAGTAATGGGGAAAATCCTGGAGAAGATGGTGATCAGAAGGCTGGTTTGGTACCTGGCACCCCGAATAAGTCCTCGCCAGTATGGCTTCATGCCACAGCGGAGCACGGAAGACTCCCTCTATGACCTGATAGCCCACGTGAGAGGCAAAGTCCGAGAGAGGAAGCTCATCACGATGGTCTCACTGGATATAGAGGGAGCCTTCGACAGTGCTTGATGGCCAGCCATTAAGATCAGACTGGCGGAGGAAAAGTGCCCAGCGAACCTCAGGAGGATAATAGCCAGCTACCTAAGCGACCGCAAGGTCCGGGTACGGTATGCAGGCTATGAGTTCGCAAAAAGCACCAACAAGGGATGTGTCCAGGGATCAATAGGCGGTCCCATAATGTGGAATGTCCTGCTGAACCCATTGCTGGAGAGCCTCTTGGAACATGTTCGGAGGTGGGGTGTCATGAATAAGCTCAGGTTTGCGCCACACAAAACTTGTGCCATGGTAGTCACGAAAAAGCTTAAATATGACACGCCACGTCTGACCATGGGGGGGATCGACATTGGAATGTCCTCGGAGATGAAGATCCTGGGGCTCACAGTGGACTCCAAGTTGACCTTCAATAGCCATACGGGTAACGTCTGTAAGAAGGCACTTGGAGTCTACAAACAGCTGTCGAGGGCCGCCAGGGTCAGTTGGGGTCTCCACCCGGAAATAGTCCGTGTTATATATACTGCAACGGTAGAGCCCATCATAGCTTACGCGGCCGGCGCCTGGTCCTCAGCTTCTAAAAAGTTGGGGGTCCAACGCCACTTAAATGCTGTACAGAGGGGTTTTGCCCAAAAACTGTGTGGGGCTTACCGCACGGTCTCTCTTCACTCTGCGCTGGTACTGGCTGGAATATTGCCACTAGACCTCCGCATACAAGAGGCAGCTGCTCTGTATGAGGCGAGGAGAGGCGCATCCCGGCCAGAGCTAGTAGATAGGGAGGTCGAGCGGAGAGCTCCTCACTCTCGCATACCTCACCCGGCGAAGCATACCGCGATGGGGTTCATGAGTCTGGTAAACCAGGAGTCGGTAGATAGTCACAACATCCAGGCTATCCGGATATTTACCGACGGCAGCCGGATTGAGGGTAAGGTCGGAGCTGCACTAACCCTATGGGACAGTGTAGCGGAAGTGAAGACCGTTAAACTCAATCTGGCCCCATACTGCACGGTATACCAGGCGGAACTCCTCGCGGTATGTAGAGCCACCGAGGAGATACTGCGGAGAAGCGAGGTTAGCTATGGTATCTACAGCGACTGTAGATCAGCCCTGGAGACCATAGCAAACCCCAGCTCAACAAACCCCCTGGCAGTAGACACCCGCGAGAACCTGAGTGCCATTGAAAACCAGAACAAAACTGTGTCTTTGTTCTGGATCAAGGCACACGCAGGTCTCGCGGGAAACGAGAGGGCGGACGAACTGGCGAAGGATGCAGCTCTGTGTATGAAGACAAAACCCAACTACGACCTTTGCCCGGTTTCATTTATCAAGCGACAGCTCCGAAAGGGGTCGATTGATGAATGGAACCAAAGGTATAAAGCGGGTACAACTGCAGGTGTGACAAAGTTCTTTTTACCCGAAGTCGCAAACACTTATGAAACGATCCGGCAAATGATTCCAACGAAAATAGTTACCCAAGTGCTGACAGAGCACGGTGGGTTCTCGGAGTACTTGAACCGTTTTAAGTGCAAAGAGAGCTCATCGTGCATCTGCCAACCTGGCATACCTGAAACGGTTGAACACATTTTAATTGACTGCCCGGTTTACGCCCTAAAGAGACTCGAGGTCGAGAACGAATTGGAATGCAAAATGATAATAGATAACTTCCCAGAACTAATGTTAGGTAGTAGAAAACGTAGGGAGAGGTTTATTAAATACTTTAAAGATATCGCTGAGCTGGTTATAGATAGAAATAAGTAAATAGAATAATAAATTTATGTTATAAATATATTACTATAAATATATTGATTAGCACAAAAGAAATAAATGTGTAAACAAATTAAAAATAAGGTGTTTAGAAAAAAGTAAGTCTTGTATAAGTAGTAGTTTAATTAGAATAAGTAAATTAATATGTTAAGTTATGATATCGTTATGAAACTGTAATCCCATATGTAAAGATAGTATAAGAATAAAATAGAAATAAGAATTTTTGTATAAGTATAAAAAACCTTGTAGATCCCATAGGGATGTAATATATACATAGTGTAAAATAATCAAAACATGTACTAAAGAATAAGAGAGCCGTATCGTATTCAGGCAAAACTTAGTATTATAATAATAAAGATATAAACGACGAAATAAAGAAAGAACCCGTAGATATCCCACTTATAGATAATTAAGGACTCTTATCATGTAAGAGGTAGCTCGCGGGCCGGGCCTTGGCGCCCGGACAGGGAAAAAAAAAAAAAAAAACCTAACCTAACTTTTTTTTTTTTTTTTTTATACGCTGAGAAACTCAGCGGTGTTCCCACATCACCGTGATGGGAGGGCCATGGGAAACCGGCTCAACCTTTACATCCATGACCCTCTCGGTGCATGCCCGCCTGACCGGCGGGCCCCGCGTGCCCCCCATTCTCAATGGGGGGCTACGGGAATGGCAGGGAACACCTGGCCATTCCCATCCGGCACTGGTGGAGGCCTGTGCAATACAGGCAAGGGTGCCCCCGCACCCGTTGCCTGCTGGCATCCACCTGGGAGGAGGCGGAGACGACGATCGTACAATCGCCTTCTCGCGCCTCCTCTTCGCCTGCGGAGCGGCGCCGCGAGAGGATCGTCCTCCCGCGCTCCGCCGCCTCCTTCTGTGACATTACTTCCTCGCAGAAGGAGGCGACTGCTGTCCAGGCCCCCTCGCTTTCCAGCATGAAGTTGACGACGCTGGGAAGCGAGAGGTCCGGCCCCGCCGCTGCGATCAGAGTCTGGCGCAGCTCGGACCAGGCCGGGCACACCTCAAGGGTGTGCTGTGCCGTATCCTCCGCCGCGCCACAGTCGTGGCACGACGAGGTCTCCTCCCTTTGGATCCGGTGCAGGTGCGATCCGAAACACCCATGGCCGGACAACACCTGCACCAGACGGAAAGAGAGGAAACCATGTGACCGCTCGAGCCAGTCCTTCAGGACCGGCCCGAGCGCGTCCAAAGTTCGGCGGCCAAAAGCGGCAGTGGCGAGGTCCTCTGTCCAGTGATGGACGATCGCGTCCCTCGCCTCCTGCCGCACGGCCTCCCGCTCTTCTGCGGCGGGGGGAGCTCCCCGAGCGCCTTACGCCGCGCCGTCCATTCGTAAACTCTGGTCAGCACCCACGCCTCGAGCTCCCAAGGAGGGGTGCCGTCCAGAGCGCACGCCGCCGAGAAGCCCACTGATCGGTAGGCCCTCGCTACCCGCAGTGCAATGGCCCTTTGGGGCCTCCGGATGGCAGTGGCGTTCTCCCTCCTGTGGAGGGAGTCCGCCCAGATTGGGGCCCCGTAAAGGGCCATGCTCCTGAGGATGCCGGCGTACAGGCGCCGGCATCTCGCCTTCGGACCCCCCAGGTTCGGGAGGAGCCACGACAGGGCATTCGCCGTCTTCAGCCATCGACCCTCGCCTGCAGTTGTCGCGTTTCGTCAGTCGCCTTGCGCTGCACCAGCTCCCCGACGATGCCGCGCATGCTCGCGGCCCTGCATTTAAGGGACTTTTGAAAAGTCCCTTTCAAATTGGAGGACTTAGAGGCGACTTCCACTATCTCCTCTTAGTCCTCCTCGGCCATCAGCTCCAGCTCCGCCAGGGAGTGGTCTGCGTACAGAACGCGGGACGCGCCGTACCCGGACTTGGCCCGGGCGACGCGCGTCCGTTTCTCTTTGGCTGCAACCCGCTCCTCCAGGTCTTGTTGAAGCTGGGCCCTTCGAGACAAGTCCAACTGGCGTTGGGCCTCTGCCAGACCCACGTCGTGGGTGTCCGACACCAGCTTTTTGGTCTTTGCCTGTGACGGCCTCCTCGATTCCAAAGAACCCCCGGACCCATTTCTTTTAAGGGCCCGCTTCCCCGGCTTCCGGCGACCAGTCATTGAACTTGCGTCCGACTCGCACGCAATGGACTCGTTGTCGGAGTCCGCCAACTCGCCCGTCAAATAACAGACGCTGCTAGCCGCAGACGGCGCGCGACTAGCCTCCGACGCCGAGGCGCCCTCAGATTGGCCCTGAGAATGGCCTTTTGGTTGGCCCTGAGAAGGGCCTTTGGGTTGGCCCTGAGAAGGGCCTTTTGGTTGGCCCTGAGAAGGGCCTTTTGGTTGGCCCTGAGAAGGGCCTTTGGGTTGGCCCTGAGAAGGGCCAGAACCGGGTCGTTGCCCAGGGGACGCGACGTGGAAGCAAGCACTGTGGGGGGGTGCCAACCTAACCTTTTTTTTTTTTTTTGTTGCCGGGGTGGAAAATCCTCATGGATGTCCTCCGCCCTGGGGTGGGCGGAGGGGTCTGTCAGACTCTTACTGACTAAAAACCACCCCGGTGTTCCCTTCACACACTTGCACCGGGGATCTTGGGAGCTAGTATTACTTCCGTGATCCCCGGCTAGTGCCGGCCCGCCTCTGCGGGCCACCTCAATGCTGCGGGGGGGTGAGGTGTTGGACCCCCCCGCGACGTCTGAAAGGGGCGCGCGTGGAACACTACGCGCCGCCACCTCGGGTCCAGTGTGATGGGGGGTGGCGGACGTCCCCGAGTCCGCCGTCCCTGGACCCATTTAGGGGGGCCGGAAGAGGGCATTATCTGCCCTCTGCCGACGCCCGGTGCGCCTGCTGCGGGCCGGGTGAGCGGACGAGACCTCCCGCTCCCTTTCCGCAGCCTCCTTCTGCGACACGACTGTTTCGCAGAAGGATACCACCGCGTCCCAGGACTCCTCGCTGCCGGCCATCGACTCGACCACGGCCGGCAGCGACAGGTCACTGCCTACTTCTGAGATGAGGGCACGGCGTGGCTCCTCCCAAGCGGCACACTCTGCCAGCGTATGCCGCGCCGTGTCCTCCCGGCAGTCGACGCAGTGGTGACACCGGGCGTCCGGCTCCCTGTTTATGCGACACAGGTACTTCCCGAAGCAACCATGCCCCGAGAGCACCTGCGTCACCCGAAACGACAGGGAGCCTTGCCTCCTCCCGAGCCAGGGCTCGAGTACCGGCCGGACCGCCTCGATGGTGGCGAGGCCGGCGGTAGGGCGTGAAAGCCTGTCCCGCCATTCCGCCACCAGGGCTGCGCGAAGCTGTGACCGACGCAACTCCACATGTCGCTGCATCAGCCACTCGCCCCGCGCCCTCGCGCCACCGATACAGTGACGCGAGTACTTTCGCCTCGAGGTCCCAGGGCGGGGATCCGGCCAGTACACAAGCCGCCTCGTAGGAGATCGTGCGATATCCCCTGATGACTCTGACGGCTATCGCTCTCTGCGGTTTTCGCAGGACTGCGATGCTTCCGGCCGTCAGGTCAGCCACCCAGATCGGGGCCCCGTAAAGGGCTATCGATCGCACGATCCCCACGTAGAGCCGCCTACAGGCGGCGCTCGGGCCCCCCAGATTGCCCCCCCCCAGATTGGAAGCAGCGTTGACAACGCCCCAGCCGCGCCCAACAACTTGGAAGCCAGCCGCCGGAAGTGGGGGCCAAAATCCCACCGGCTGTCGAGCACCAATCCTAGGTACTTCATGGTGGACTCGACAGCGATTTGAGCCCCCCCGACCACGATGTGTGATCCCGGCGGCGGCGCCCGCCGGGGGCCATGAAAGATCAAGGCCTCCGACTTCTTGAGGGCAACCTCCAGCCCTAGGCGACGTATGCGGCTCACCACCTGTGAGACCGCAGCCATCGCCAGCAACGCTGCCTCCCTGTACGAGCTCCCCCGGGCCGTGACCAGTGTGTCGTCCGCATAACACGTCAGGTCCACGCCCGGCTGGAGCTCGCCCCGCAGCACCCAGTCGTACCCGATGTTCCACAGGAGCGGTCCCACGACCGAGCCCTATGGAACACCGCACGACATGCGGCGCTGGTTTCCGCCATCACGTCCCGTATAGGTGACACACCTCTCCGCCAAATAAGCCCCGACGATGCGGCGGAGGTAGGAAGGCACCCGATTGTAACGCAGTGCCTCCCGAATACAGCTCCAGGGCAGGGTGTTGAAGGCGTTGGAGATGTCCAAGGACACCGCCAACATCACCCCGCCCCGGGACACTGCTTCCTCCGCCAGGACTCTCACCTGCGATATCGCGTGGATGGTGGAGCGCCCGTGCCGAAAGCCGAACTGGCTCTCGGCCAGGTCAGGCCCCTCTCCGCACAAGTGGCCGACGAGGCGGGCAGCGATTATCCGCTCAAACATCTTACCCACCTCGTCTAGCAACACTATGGGCCTGTACCCGGACGGTGAGTCCGCAGGGCGCCCCGCCTTCCTGAGCAGGACCAGACGACCAGATTTCCACAAAGTGGAAAACTGGCCCTGCTCAAGGCACGCTGTGTAGAGTCCTCTCAAGTGGGGCTCTAGCTCCTTCAGAGCGAGGGCTAGCGCTTGGCCGTGGATCCCGTCGGGCCCCGGAGCCACGTTCTTGGCCCGGAGCCGCGTCAAAAATATACTATTATGTATTATCAGAATACATAAAGAGTAATCGCCGCAAAATTAAAGATTTTAAAACATTAGTTCATAAAAATTTAGCAGTTAAAAAATGTAGTCTTAATAACCAGTTATCACAAAATTTAGCCTTCAAATGTAACATATTTCGAATATTTAATTTGCGAATTGATTTAAAAAGATATCTGATGACCAATGTCAGAGGACACTGGTAAGGCAGGAGTGTGGTCTCATTATTGGGGCAGTCTGGGCGTCCATGAGGATTTCCCACTCCTGCCAAAAAAAAAAAAAAAAAACCATGGAAACAAGATGAAAAGTAAACCAGTATCCTTTAAGTACCAAAAATAAATAAATGCAGTCGGAGGCAACTAGGATGTTACGAACGCCTTTGCCTCCGACTGCATTTATTTATTTTTGGTACTTAAAGGATACTGGTTTACTTTTCATCTTGTTTCCATCCTTTCAGTTAAATTTTTTGCAGTCGGGTTTTTTGTTTTTTTAATAATTGGTTTTATTTTGAATATAATTTAAATAACAATGTCATTATGAAAACTACGGCTATGAAAGATGTGAGAGTCAAATTCGACCGAAAGCTCACCTTCCTCGACCATATTGCTACGGTAGCTAAAGAATCCTACCAAAGTAGGCTGTTTGTGTATGTGAGTTTATATGTTTGTAAACGCACCCACGATACAGGAGAAAATCCTAGTGTGGGGCAACGTTTTTAAAAAAAAAGAAAAAAAAAAAAAAGGTTGGGCTTTGAGTTAGGCAATCGCCTAATGCATGTAACTGCTGACTAAACATCGGATGATGTTGTGCGTCATCGCGTAAAGTGCATAATTGTAGTTTATCAATAAGCTAGCTATTAGAAACATTTTAATTGTAATTTAGTCTTGTAGAATAATCTAAAGAATAAACATTGTTTTAATAAATAAATATTTTTTAATTAAAATCTCGATCGCCGATATTTAACTGGCGCAGTCGGTAGGATCGCGACACTCAGCTCGAATAGAACTCTTCGGCCTAGAGTGAACGGTATCAATCGTTACTTTCGCGGTCAATCTTCGAATCTACGGTCGGCGATTATCCTGCGGGAATTCCGGAGAATTGGGAGACCTGCTGTTCTACAAGGCCCGGCTAGAAATGCAGAGGACATTGGGGTGAGTGCTAGTTGTATTCCCAGTTCCTATGCTATATTTCCTGTCGTAATATGTTATATGTGGTTGTTTTCTGTAAGCTAAAATCGCTATAGATAAATAACTAAGTTAGGTATAGGCGCGTTGTCCGTGACCTAGATAACTGTATACGATTCGTATTACAAGATCTACATTTATAAATAACTTACATATTCGTTTACTTATTAGCTACAATCGCAATTAGTAAAGCATAATTATAATAACTTCAAGCCATTATCAGGGTAAGCAGTACAGTAGTACATAAACATACTGTGTTTAGTATAATAGGTTCTCTGATTAAAGAAGGGATTTTTATTTTATCTTTCTATTATGGCGATGTCAAGTGTTGAATTGAACACCTTTAAATTCATATCTGAACTTATACCAAAATACGATGGTAACACAAAAACACTGAACTATTTCATTAGAGAGGTTGAAAATGTTTTTCTTTTACTGGACCCACCACTTAGGAATAACCCTGCTATCATATGCTTAATTAAAAGTAAATTAAGCGGTACGGCGGTTGCTGCGATAGCTTCGGAAGGGGTAGTTGATAGTTGGCAAGCTATTAAGTCCGCGTCAACGCGTAGGTTAGGTGAGCCGCGTAACGAAATTCAACTCATGCAGGAATTAACACGTTTGCGTCGTTATAAAAATGAAGATGCTGAGGCATTTGGTAAACGATTAAGAGAATTATTGGACACCCTCAACGTTGTAGGTGGCCATACCGATAAGTCGTATTACGAAAACATGGTTATAGATCAATATGTAAACCATTTAGATTTCCACGTATCCATTGGCGTTCGGATTACAAAACCGACGACCCTTGAAGCGGCTATAGTAACGGCTAGACAGGAGGAGGCGCGATTAGAGTTTAATAAATTTAATAACAGTTTTAATACAATGTCGTTACAAGCCAAACCGAGAGATTCACTTAAACCTAACCCAACAGCATCTCAAGTTAATCAACCACCTAGGTTTGTTGGTAATGTACAGCCCCGACATAACTGGGTCCCAGATAATAGGCAGCAGAGGGGTCAAAACATGCACCCGTGGAAAAATGGGAACACATCAAGTAATGCTAGGCCTAGTGGTTCAGGCACTTTTAGGAACTCAGGAAATTTTAAGTCTCAGCCGAACATACCTGAACAACAGGTGAACCCACCACAGAGGGTGTCTGACGTCACTATGAGGTCAGTAGATAAGCCGCAGAAGCCACAGTTTACTTCGGAAGGTATGTTTTATATGCAGAACAGTAACGAGCAAAACTTCCCTGATAATTACGATCCCCATTACAACTGTGAGTATTATAGCGATAATTTACAATATAGCGGCTACGAGCCTACACCACAGGTATCTGGAGAAGGTCCAAACCATCAGGATTTTCACCAGGACGACGACCAAACGAGTCACGATTAGTAAACTCGGTTCATCTCAATCATCAAGGTAAGGACCACCTCCCTTACATAGAACTCCCAGAGTTCTGTGGTAAATTTCTATTAGACACTGGAGCCTCGCGCTGTATGATATCTCCTGACGTAATAACAGATACTAATCTTGAACAATACATAGAACGTGAACCTTTTCAAGTTAAAACTGCGCATGCGATTACACGTCACGATTATATTGCTCATTTACCTTTGCCACCATTGTTCAATTCAGATAGACTTCATAAATTTTTAATATTCAACTTTGATCCGAAATATAAGGGCCTTATAGGTATGGACTTGTTAAAGGAATTAGGTTGCACTATAGATCTCAAAAACAAGGTGTTACGAACGCCTAACACTGAAATACCCATTTACATTGACTATCCTGTAAAAAGAATTAAAATTGAACCTAACTGCGAAAAATTTACCGTAATGAAAACAAATTACATTGATGGCAATTACATTTGCGACGACTTCCACTGGACCACAGAACTTAAGACGCCCGCCGCCATAGTAACAGTTAAAAACGGAACCTTTAAAACCTCTATAATTAATTTCACGGATAAACAACAGATAATTAGCAATGATTGTCCCTTACCCCTAGAGCCTTTAACACAACAGTTTCTAGACACTAATAAATTGAACACATTCAAAATTACGACGGAAATAGACAAAGAACTTTGCGAAAATTTAAAAAAAATCCGGACTGATCACATGAATGAAGAGGAAAAGCGTGAAATTACTAAGATTTTCTATCAGTATAGGGATTTGTTCTATTCCGAGAAAATACCGTTATCCTTCACTCATACTGTAAAACATGAACTGAGAGTTACTGATAATACTCCGATTTTCGTTAGAAGCTATAGGCAAGCCCCTCAACAACGAATAGAGATCCAAAAACAGGTTGATAATCTTTTAAAACAGGGGATTATAAGGGAAAGCATTTCACCTTGGTCATGCCCCGTGCACATTGTCCCTAAGAAACCAGATGCCTCAGGAAAGATTAAATGGAGGCTAGTAATAGACTATAGGCGACTAAACGACAGAATCATAGAAGACAAATACCCATTACCAAACATAAACGACATTCTTGACAGATTAGGGCGCGCGCAGTACTTCACAACCCTAGATTTAGCTAGTGGGTATCATCAATTAGAGATGCACCCCAACGACATAGAGAAGACTGCATTCACGACTGAAAGAGGTCACTATGAATATTTGAGAATGCCATTTGGTCTAAAAAATGCTCCGAGTACATTTCAGCGACTTAAGGACCATATACTTCGAGGTATAGACAACGTTTTTACATATTTAGATGACGTCATAATAGCATCTACGTCACTACAAAATCATAACGAAAAGTTAAAGTTAGTGTTTGAACGATTCAAGTTACATAATCTCAAAGTTCAACTTGACAAGTCGGAGTTTCTACAAAAACAGGTCAACTTTCTAGGACATGAATTGACTGACAAAGGCCTTAACCCTAACAAAGACAAAATTAAAGCAGTCCTCAACTTCCCTGTACCAAAAACACAAAAGGATATAAAATCCTTTCTAGGTCTGGTAGGGTATTACAGAAAATTTATTAAAGACTTTGCTAAACTGACAAAACCACTGACATCATGCTTAAGAAAGAACGCAAAAGTTATACATACAGACGAATTCCTAGAAGCAATAGATAAATGTAAGCAAATTCTGACGAACGCACCGATCCTTCAGTATCCTGACTTCGACAAACCATTTATTGTGACAACCGACGCTTCTGAATTTGTAATAGGGGCAGTGCTATCCCAGGGTAATGTTGGTTCTGATAAACCAGTTGCATTCGCATCAAGAACACTATCAGAAACAGAGACACGTTATTCAACCATAGAGAAGGAGCTCCTAGCCATAATTTGGGCTATTAAATACTTCAGGCCTTATTTATATGGGCGAAAATTTACAATCTATACGGATCACCGACCTTTGATATGGTTAATGTCTCTAAAGGACCCGAACTCAAAGTTAACTCGTTGGAAATTAAAACTTGCTGAATATGATTACAAGATCATCTATAAAAAGGGTAAACAAAATACTAATGCTGATGCCTTATCCAGGGTAAAAATTTTTCATAAAAGTATAGATTCTTTAGCAGTAAATTTAGACGATAACGACGACGATGACATCATAAATAGAATATTTGAGAATGCACGCAGAGAAGCAGAGGCGAATGTCAACCCTACTGACAATAACGACGGACATGATAATAACATACCCCTCAACGACAACCAACACGAATGTAACATGGACGTTGAGACGAGAAGTCTTACCCCATCTCACACTGACACAACGGATGCCGTGAGCACCGCAGCTGATCAATTAGTTTCAACAAACCATACTCAACCTGATAACGAAAACAAAGGAATACCAATTTTAGCAGACGCAATAGACAAACAACTTAAGCAATTCCATATAAGATCATCCACCTTCATCCCAACAATGTTGCTGAGATTATAGGAAGCCACCCTAACGCTAAATCCATTAGGGTACATTTCAAACTCTTACGTAGGCCCCATTTTGTTACAGGACTCTCGTCACAGGAACCCTCCTGCTCCACACAGCCGCAAACTTGACTATTAATCCCGTAGACAATGTAAATGGCGTTCTGCTCCTAAAACAGGGACAAATTCTAAAACAAGTAGATACTTTCAGTTTGGCTTGCGTTTATAACGTATCGTACCTACAAGAAACAACTATAAAGCTTATGGCATTATATGTCAGTACTAAAAACGCTGAAAATAACGAAGAGTTACATAGAACTTATAAGGACCAAATAGATAGCAGCATAAGTTTAATAAATAAGAAAATATTGTTTATTGCACCACATTTTAGATATAGACGTGGTATAATCAACGGACTAGGTTCAATTGTGAAAACTATTACGGGCAATTTAGATTACGAAGACGCTGTTAAATTCGAAAGCGAAATATCTAGTTTACGTAACTCAGTAAATAAAATAAATAATTCTCAAAAGCAATCACTATTTATAGCAACACATGCAGTTCAAGAATTCGGTAAACAGATTAAGGTTTTAAATGAAAATCAGAATAGACTAACTTCGATGTTGAAAAATACCACTAATATTAGTAATATAATAGTTAGTAGATTGCACTTCTTAGATTTATATATCCAAATAGACTTTAGTTTACAGTTACTCTTAGACAAATTAGAAATTATAGAAGATGCAATGACATTTGCTCAGCTAGAAGTTATGCATCCCAGCATAATATCGCCTCAAGCCCTAATTAAGGAGATGGTAGATATTCAAAAACAAAACCAATTTAGACCAGTAGATAACATTAGTATAAAAAATATACATAGTATAGAGAAATCTATTAGCGTAAAAGCCTATAGTACAGAACACACTATAACATTTATATTAGACATCCCATCCACTGATACAAAACCTTATGACCTTATCCACTTATACTCCATTCCCGATAAACAAAATCTCACAATTATCCCTAAAACCAAATTCCTAGCACTGGGAAGCAACGAGTACTCATACCTAGAAGGAGACTGCAAGAAGATCACGCAAGACACACGACTCTGCACATCATTGAACACACAGCGTGTAGACGACACTACAGACTGCATAATATCGCTCATCCAACATCGAAACGGAAACTGCACTAGAGCCAAAATGGACCTCAAGCAAGGGAAAATACAGAAACTTCAGGACAACAAATGGCTGATTATCCTTAAAGAAGAAAAAATCTTAAGAACCTACTGTGGAAGCAGAACTGAATACAAAAAGTTAGCAGGCATACATATCGCCAGCATAACCAGCGAATGTCAGATGGAGATATTAAATCAAACTTTAAAAACACACATCAATACTGTTACAATAGATGAAATCATACCACTTCCCAGTAATACAATTATTCCAGAGGGAAACATTCACTATAACCTACAATTAGAAAACATAGATTTGGACAGCATACACGAGCTAATGGACCGTGCTGAAGATATAGAGGAGCCCACAAACGACTGGCAAATTATGATGGCCACACCGAGTTGGACAACATTAGGACTCTACATCATCCTAATAATAATCACTGTACGGAAGATCTGGCAGTGGAGACAGCAAAAACCCAAACAAGATGGACCACGCACCGAGGACGCTGCGGGAAGCTGCGGGACGCGCTTCCATCTTAAGGAGGGAGGAGTTAGGCAATCGCCTAATGCATGTAACTGCTGACTAAACATCGGATGATGTTGTGCGTCATCGCGTAAAGTGCATAATTGTAGTTTATCAATAAGCTAGCTATTAGAAACATTTTAATTGTAATTTAGTCTTGTAGAATAATCTAAAGAATAAACATTGTTTTAATAAATAAATATTTTTTAATTAAAATCTCGATCGCCGATATTTAACTTTTGTCTTACGTAATTGCCGCGATTTTCGCACCACACATGCCATAAAAACAATTTTTAATGCACTTGTACGTAATAAATTAGAATACCTGAGGCCAATTCTGTAAAATAGCCAACTTGTCAATAGTGTGTCGGTAGTGTGTCAGTAGTGTCTCAATAGAATAGTCATGGACATTTGGGCCCAATTCTGTAACTTTGAGTTAAGCAACACGCCATTGACACTCTATCGACACACTACAGATATTCTTTTGCCACTGTTGCACATTTGTCATTCTGTAAAAACTTCAATGGCGTTTCAGTAGTGTCTCAGTAGTGTGTCGGTAGTAAGTCGATAGTGTGGCGTATAATAGTTTTAGTGTTGCTATCAAAAATCTACCATGAGGTAAACCAAACCTTTTCAAATCTAATTTTTATCAATGAAATCTTTATATTATGGGTTTATTTATTAAAATAAAAACGTTTTATTATTAGAAACATCAAAATTCACTAAAAACATGAGTTTAATAACGTTTAATGAGTGTAGCCTTAGGGGCGCTATGGCGCGAGGATACGGGCCTCGATATAAAAAAAAAAATCCTTAATTTATGTTGGGATGGTGTTTACACGGGAGTCAAGATCACGAGTCCAGACCATCAGCATTGGAGATGGCGCCATTGTCCGATAACGATTCCAGGAACGGACTTAATTATAAATAAATAAACATAAATATGTAAACATATTTAAGACATGAGAAATACAAACATCCTGTCCCCACCATTGTACTAGTTGATAAGAATTAGTTTATAAACTAACCCAAACATAACTCGGAGCTCATTATTAGCTCATTATTCTACAATAATTATACTACTAACACGTTTAGCAAATAAAGTTATTTTTATAACTATCACTAGTCTCAATCTTTTAACTGGCGCCCAACGTTACGGGCACTTATTGAAGAAATTATCAACAACGGCGACGTGCTGAATTGCTGTATTCCTGCTACCAGACACAGAACCAAGAAGATTACTCTATCAAACCTGCCCAGAACCTACAAATAAAGAAGAAGATTCAAGACTTCTCCTGCAAGGTGACGCTGACCTCGAGAGCAAAACTTCTCCGTACACCAAGGTGACGCAGGCTAAGAAGAACTCTCTTCGTACACCGCAGTATAGAAGCTCATCGGAGTAAATCGACGGACTTCAAGGACTCGACTCTACGAAGCCTCTACTACATCCAGATGAAGACAGTGATAGCCATCATCATCCTCGCAACTCAATTGTAAGTACACGTGATTATTTCCCAGTCAACAACATCAAACTGGCATTTACCCCTTCAGGCAGAAAATTATTAATCACACCAAAACTAATAATGACGCCACCCGTAGACCATAACTCTCAAGTTCGACCAGAAAATAATATCCCTATTCCCCAGTTCTCTGGAGAAGGAGGAGAAAGATATTTACACGGTTTCATTACCGCGGTAGAACGATTCCTTCAAATAACTTCGGGAACAGACACCCAAAAAGTCAATATAATCTTGTCTAAAATAACTGGCAATGCAGCCACTCTCATATATAGCTATCCTCATAATTTCACTTGGTTAGAAATTAAAGAAATTTTAAAACAGCAGTATGGCTCTTGGAATAGAACAATAGGAGATGTATTTCAAGAAATCAATAACTTAAGACCAAATTCAAACAATTTAATTAACGTAATATACGAGTTACAAATGTTAATAGCTGAAGGATGTACAATCAACCAACACGTACATACCGGTTTAAAAGAAGTAGCTAATCAAAAACTAATATCACTCTTACCACCAGAATATAAACCAGCATGTGAAAAGCTAGACTTTTTAGAGACTTGTCTTAGGGCTAGAACTCTCGATAAAGAAGGTTATTTAATTAATATCAAAAATACGGGAAACAAACCGAGTGGTCATACTCAGCCGTTCGTTAAACATAACATGAGCTCAACTTCCCAACAACACAGCGCCCCTGTGTATAATTCAAACTTTGGCACTAGACCTGTCCAGCAACGACATGCATATCCACCTTCACCTTTCTCGGCTAGGATTAGGATGCAAGCAGGACAAGCTAAACAGCCTTGGTATGGCAACCCTAGTAATAATCAACCTAACAATTATTTCAATCGTAATCATAATAATAATAATAATAATTTTAATCAAAGACCTCAATGGCAACAAGCAAGACCAAACTGGCAACCTAAGCCACAAATCCCTGAATTACAGGATAAAGACGCAACAATGCGAACTATAACTGAACGCCCTCAACTTAAGCGAAATCGAGTATTTAATATCAACGAACCTGAACCGAATAATAACGAATACCCTAATATTTCTTTCGAAGATTACATGCAACAATGTGAAAACGAATATTTTAGTAATATCAACCCTAGCTATGAATATAACGACCAAATTTGTGAACCTATGTACAAATATGACACAAATAACAGTCACGAGGATTTTCAAACGGAATCATCCCCAGAAACTCCAACATAAATAATAATTATTTATTATCCATTACATTAGAACAAATACTAAAAGAAAATAATGACCTATTTGCGGAAGATGCAGCACAAACCTCATTTACTGCTGTAAAACATCATCTCACGTTAACAAAAAATGAACCTATATATCAAACGCTATGACTACCATGAATCACAAAATAAATAACGTAACTCATCAACTTAATCAGTTAATAACAATTGTAAATCGTAAACTTAACACTAAAGAATATTTATTACAAGAAGTAATATTAGTATATGAAACCCTGAAAGATATCTGCGAGCATTTAGAAGAAGCTTACGTTTTAGCACAACATAATATATTACAACCAGCGATATTTAACAAAATACATTTACAACAAGGACTAGACAAAATCCCTAGTAAAGTTAATGTAGTACGGGACCTAAATAAACTTCAATCTCTAATAATCCCAAGTGTCGCTATACAAGGGAAGCTTTTAATATTTCAATTCGCTATACCTATTGTTTCTAAAGAACAATATAACCTAGAAACTATAGTCAGTATAATCACCCCCTCTGATAAATATTGCCAAATGCCTAGTATTAAGAACGGCCAGTATTTGACGGGAACTGATCATGTGTATATGATAGATATATATGACAATATATGTACAGTTTCACCCACAAAGAAATGTGTAGAAGAAAGTATCCTGAAGCAACGTAACAACTGTACTGTTATCAAAATCTATTGCCCAGAACAATACTCATACAAAATTCAGAGTGATTTATATTTCCAGTTCAAACTAAAAGAACAATCGATCTATGATAGATGTGCTGATAGAAGCATCACCATAATCAACTCATATATAGAAGACAATACGAAATGCGGAAGTACCCAAGATACTGTGGACATCCAGACCTTCACAGAAATTGCAGAACCAGCAAACAAACTACCAATGACGTTACCAGAAAACATGGACAATATAGATGAGCAAATTGCAGCCATCAATAGACCAGATCTAACCTCTGATAAAATCCAACAAATAGGAGCATTAACCTATGCAACGATAGTAACCATAATCTTGTTAACTATCGTCTTTTTAACTCATCGACTCATAAAAATTCGGAAGAGTGCAAAAAGACTAGGAGGGAGGAGTCAAGATCACGAGTCCAGACCATCAGCATTGGAGATGGCGCCATTGTCCGATAACGATTCCAGGAACGGACTTAATTATAAATAAATAAACATAAATATGTAAACATATTTAAGACATGAGAAATACAAACATCCTGTCCCCACCATTGTACTAGTTGATAAGAATTAGTTTATAAACTAACCCAAACATAACTCGGAGCTCATTATTAGCTCATTATTCTACAATAATTATACTACTAACACGTTTAGCAAATAAAGTTATTTTTATAACTATCACTAGTCTCAATCTTTTAACTCGGGGGTTGGTACATAGAGGGGGGGGGGGTGTCAAATTTTGGTAATTTTTTGCCTAGGACGCACCGTTTTCTAAATATTTGAATCTGTACATTAATAAAAAAAAAATTAGATATTAGAAGAAAAAAAAAATTTTTTTTTCGTAGATTTTTTACATTATCTCATGGTTTTCGGTCGGAGTATCAAATTAGGTACCTTCACATACAAACCTTTAATTTAGCAGGGATTCCATTCCGCCGTCGCTGTCTCTGGAGAAAGGGAATGAGCTCGTCAATTGGCTTCCTTGCTTGCTCTACGTCCACTTTATCAATTTCACTACGTAAGTCGCACACACACACGGACACATTATTTCAAATTTAAAAAATATACAATTTGAACCCAATCAACAATAGGGAAAATAGGTGTCGTTGTTCGATGGCTTCACAATGGCGGTTCGATGGCCAAAACACTATTCAAACACGATAGAAACAACTGTCAAATACACTTAAAATATTTACAGACTACCGTAAGCTTGGCATCACGATGCCATTGTATCATTATAGTGGACCAGACTACCAATTATTGTTGCCAAATTTGCAACAGTGGCAAAAGAATGTCTGTAGTGTGTCGATAGAGTGTCAATGGCGTGTTGCTTAACTCAAAGTTACAGAATTGGGCACCAGCTCCTGCGTGTGGCATCCACACGAAAGTACTACGCGCATTTATTGGAAAAGGTACAAAAAGCGTTTCTTAGGTTTTTTATATAAGCGTAAGCACGGTTATTACCCTTACCTCTATCCGACTAAATTTCTATTAGGATGCCTGGGATATAACTCATTAGAGGTAAGGCGAGCACGAGATCAGCTCACCATAGCCTGCAAGGCGCTCCGTGGCACTATTGCCTGACCTGCATGCTGTGCTGGCTCGCTTTGTCACAGACAATTACTGCGGCGGCAGAAACCACAGGCTGTTTGCTGTGCCTCCATGTCGCACCATTTCGCGTGCTAAGTCCCCAGTAACTCGCACTCTGGTCGCATCACTTGGATTCTAATCATACAAACGATCTGTTTGCGGATGAATGGATGAAGATTTTATTGGCATGCCTGAAATACTGTGAGAGGGATTCATGAAAGTATTGTATTTTTTTTTAAATTGTTTTTATGTTTTTACCATAATTTTAAAATTTTATATTTTCTTTTTTAAGTGTATCTGCCTTTAATTAATGTAATTGGTTTAACCGTGTTAATTAAAGTTAAAATAAATAAATAAATAACTATTACAACTAAATTTTAATAGGCTTTACAAGTTAACGAGTAATAGTCATCCAACTTATATTTGCGGTTGGAAACTGTTCTTGAAATTGAATTGAGTCTTTTATAATAGGTTCATGCACAACCAGGTTGTCAACAGGACAAGTTCCCAAGGGCTGGCAGCGTTGGCTCGATTCACTGGCCGAAAAATTAGGCGAGCACCATGGCTTGGCGTTTCATCCCGAAACGGTTTGTAGACAACTACCAATTAAGCAAGTTTCTTTTTTTAAATGCTTTTTTATTATTTATTTGTTATATTTGCTTCACTTGAGGATTTGTGCAGCTGCAGCATCAGCAGCAAGGCCAGCACAGCCTGCCTTTCTAGGAAGATGGGAGGATGTACACACAGGTGGCACCCCGCACTAAAGGCCTAATTCCGAAATTTAGCTTTATTATTGCACGGAACTTTTGTGTCAGGTGTGAGGTATGAGGGATGCAGACGAGTGCAGTAGACGAACAGTGAGCAGTGCTGGCCGGTGCAGGGGCGGGTGAGGTGGGCGGGTGAGGTGCGCGCGCAGCGGGGCGCGGGCAGAGGAGGTCCGAGGCACAGCTCATGAGCTCAGGTCGCGGACCGCGCGGCCGCGCTGCAGTGTGGTGCGGCATTACGTCACGCGAGCACGACCGCGCACGGCACGCGACTCGCGCCGGACTCGCCACGCGCGCCCTATACACGCCCGCGAGTGACAGTGCAGTGACTGCGACAGTGATGAGTGCGTGCAGCTAGTGATCACCACACACCAGCGACCAGCTCTATCCGACATGAATACCAGATCGCACATCCATGGAGATAGTATGTAGTTTCCTATGCAATCTCTTTTATTTAAAAAACATGTCATCTGCGCACTTAAACCATTCCACCTTTCAGTGTTTTTATTATTTTAATTGAAACGTTCAATTCGCTGAAGAACATAAAAAAAGAACATGAATATTTTCTTTGATTAGGTACTTAGTAGCAAATCATAAAGTCATAGGTGTAGCTACGACTACGACAGAATAGCGCGCGGCGTGTCGCTACTGTCGCTAATGCGAGCCTCAGGCTGCACGTGCTTGGATGCGCGCGCTCGTGTGGCAGTGTCTGGTCGTGGCGTGCGCGTGGAGCCTCACCCTGCTATTAAGTGCTCTTCCATACCTTACAACCAGACCCCAACCAGAGTAGGCTTTGTACTAAAATTTTAACGTAAAGTACCTAAAAATAACGGTGGGATTTGGAAACAAGTATTAATGAAATATCAGAGAATGTGGTATCAATGAAAGTCGAACTTATTTCGCTTAGTCAAGTGACATCAGAGATACGAAATTATATGTCATTATTTCTCTTCGATCGGAGCAATCGGTCCTGCGTCAGAAGGTCACAGAGTTGGATGTAATGTATACAAGTACGACGAAGCGAATTAATTCCTTAGAGGACTTGGTCCAATTTGTTGCTGACGCGGAAACTGATCTCAGAAGAAAGTCGCCCATCTTAGTAAAAATATTCAAGAAACCATTGATTTGAAGCCTATTATTACGGAGCTGGTAGCAAAGATAGATAATTTGTAACAGAGCGCTCGAAATTGTAACATCGAGATATGCAATATCCCTGAAAGGCGTAACGAAAACCTCGTAACCATAATACGAAATATTGAGGCCATAATTAAGTGCAATGTTCAACAAAATTACATTATTTCTATTCATCGTGTCCCACATGCACACCAGCAAAACAATAATATTGTTTATGCCCAAAACATCATAGTTAAATTAGCTTCACGAATACTACGTGGCAATGTTCTTAGTGCTCAACGGTTGTGCAAGGGACTTGCCACGGATCAAGTTGGTGTTTCAGGGACATCACTACCGATATCTATGCATGAGCACCTGACCCTAAAAAACAAACAATTATTTCGTGACTGTCGAGATACTGCCTAAACACAGTTATAAGTTCGTTTGGGTTAAGCATGGTACCATCCTTGTCCGTGAAAAAGAAAGGGAAAAGGTCTTTTGCAATTCGGACCCTGCAAGACATCACTAAAATCAAACCTGGCTACGCATCACCAATTGACAACCAAGGAGCTGTATCCGTCGGAAATTAGCTCTATAATGAAAAATCGTTCAATCCTCGGTATATCGCATAATCGTTCTCCACAGCTTTTAATAGTTTGTATATTCAAAACTTTAGTTGCACATTCCGTATGCTGGATTGTAAGTGGCTTATTATGGTTACTCCATTTTTTTAAGTGTTATGTTTTGTTTCTTGTATTTTGTTCGCATTCTCTTAGCGCTTTACTGTACAATAATGCTCTGCTAGTTACGATTACTTTAGTAACGGTTAATGCATTTATGACCATATTCTTTATAGTTTTACGCTACAATGACAGATAACTTAGTTATATACTACCATAATTGCAGGGGATTCCGCACAAAATTAAATATTATGTATATGAATATTATTAATATTAGCCAACTGTTATGACATAATAATTTTGACTGAGACCTGGCTGACGCTCGAGATATCAGATAACGAGTTTATTGATGAGCGTTATGTGGTACATCGGTGCAATCGTGACCGTATTGCCACCAATAAAAAGGACGGAGGCGGTGTTCTCGTGGCTGCACTGAAGGGTCTGCATTCAGTCAGATTGGCTCTGCGATTTGCATTTCATGCCAGCATTGAGCACATCTTGGTGCAACTGCCAAGCTCAAGTCGAGGCAAGTGCCAAATTATTGCTGCAGTTTAGATACCACCAAAAACGCCAGAATTTGCTTATGCTGAATATTTTGAACTTCTGCAATCACTGCTTAGCGACACAAACATTGATATCTTCTATGTGGTAGGAGACTTTAACCAACCAGAAATCGATTGGATCGCTTGTACAGATAGTACTTCAAAATCCGCTCATATTTGAAGTGGTAACTCCCCGTTTGTGATCATATGAGTGCGCTTTTGTCGTTCCTCAACGCTCATCAATTTAATACAACACGGAATCTAAGTAGGAGAATAATGGACTTGGTTATTGGTAACAGTGATTGCAATGTTACTAGAGCCACAGATTTTAAACTACGGCTTGATAGCCCCCATCCTCTGCTTAATGTTTTTATTTCTCTAAGTGTTCCCTATAATTCGATGGGCCGCAAATTGATTAAAAAACATAATTATTACAAGGCAAACTATGATAACATAAATGGGGATTTAAAAGAGATTAATTGGGAGGAAGTTTTAGTTAACCAAGCTATTGACGGTAAAATGGAAGATGTATCAAAACATTTCAGACTACGAGCAGTTTTCCAGCATGGAAACTCGCAAACATAACTCCTGTTCACAAGTCGGGACCTAAACAGGATATCGAGAATTATCGATATTATCGGTTTTGTCGAAGCTTTTTGAGAGACTTGTTCATGATAAAGTTTATCCTCTACTACATAATGACATAATTCCACAACAACATGGATTCGTCAGAAAAAAGGTCAAGTGCCACTAATCTGATAACTTTTGTTGACTATTTATTTAACAGTATGGACCCTCGTATTCAAGTTGATACACGGACTTCCAAAAAGCTTTTGACAAAGTGGACCATCGCTTGCTGTTGAGTAAAATTGCCTTTAATGGAATACGTGGCGACCTATTGAGATGGTTTTCTTCTTACGTTCTTAACAGATCTCAGAGAGTTGTGATAAACGGTTTTAATTCTGCGACCCTGAATGTACTTCCGGTGTTCCTCAGGGCTCTATACTGGGTCCTCTTTTGTTTATTATGTTTATTAATGATATAGGTACGTGTTTTCAAATTTCTAAAGTATTACTATATGCATATGATCAAAAAATTTTTAGGCCGATTATTAATTTACGTGACTGTTTACTTTTGCAGGAAGATTTAAGTTTATTTTTTTACACAATACGCAGAGAATATATTTAAATTGAGCATATCCAAATGCAATTGCATTAGTTTTACTAAAATTAAAAACGTATTTAAATATGCATATTCATTTAACACTATAGATCTGGTAGGAGAAACAGTAGTCCGTGATCTTGGTGTTTTGTTGGATGATAAACTCCATCTCGATACTCATGTTGCTAAAATTGTGAACAATGCTTTTCGTATGTACGGTTTTGTGATGAGATCGGCTCGGGAATTTAAGCGCCCTGGTACTTATTTATACCTTTATAAAACTTTGGTTATATCTCAGTTGGAGTATGCGGTCCCGGTGTGAAATCCCTTTTATGAAAAATATTCTAACTTGATAGAAAATGTACAACGCAAATTTTTAAAGGTCATGCATTTCCGATGTTTTCGTACGTATGCATCTTACAGCGACTTAATAACTATAAACTTCAAAACCTTAAATCTAGACGTATGATGTTGGAATCAACGTATCTGTTTAATTTATGTAACAATTCATATGATTGTATCGACATAAGCAATAGAATAAGTTATGTAGTACCCAGTACGTCTACCATGAGTTGTTACCGAAAAATGACTCGCTAGCGTTAAACTCGCTAGCGTATTAACGTGGATGAAATAGATTTCTATAACGCTTGCACCATGAGCTTTACGGAGTCTAACGCACACGCTAAGGTAAGCTCGTTAGATCGTGTTGTATAATTAACTTCACTCCATATATTTTGTTTCTTTCTTTCTCAGTAATATGAAGAGAGATCGGCTCATAAGCTCATATTACAGTAAATATTGTTGTAAGTTGTCGGTTCATGGACTAGGTACTGTAGTGTTAATTGCAGCTTATTAATTACTGTAATGGCATTTAGTAGTTGTTGAATTTTTAACTATCTTATAATATTCCATGTCGTCAATTCAATTTGTAATTTTGTTGACGTTGCGTGGTTCGCAGCGTTTTTGACTTAAATTTAAATTGAAATAAGTTTACAAAAATAGAATATGTAATACAATGAGGACCAGCGGGTCACAATTTAGTATAAGTAGTGTATAGAGCAATGAAAACTATTGTTTTAGTTCTACTCGTAATGCCACTCTTTGTGTTGACTTCGAATCCGTAACATTATTCAATAATAAGCACAAATCTTCAAATGCTTCTCTAGAGAGTCTATATAGTTAGCCACTAACATATTTCAAGCTAAATAAGGCTCTTCCCGACATTACATACACACATACATAAACTCACGCCTTCTTCCCATGGGGGTAGGCAGAAACCATAGAACGCCACCTGCTACGCTCCTTACATACTCCTTTTGCTTCGCCTACGTTCATACATCTGGTCATACACGCACGCCGATTGCGAGTACTACGCACCTGACCTTTCTGAAGAACATCACCAATTTGGTCACTATATGTCCTCCTAGGGCGTCCCCTCCCGGCGTTTCCATTCACCTCTGCTTTATAAATACTTTTTGTTAGTCGCGTTCCACTCATCCCGACATTATTATGACTTTAATAGACTCAAAAACGTGTATAATTTTAATGTAAACAAATGTTTCACAACTCAAAATGCTAGTGAGCTACGTAACTACTATCGCAAGCGTATTTTTCGATAGCGTCTGTCGAATTAGTGATTCATGGTGCCGTTTTGTGTGACAGCTGAAAAACGTTAGTGACTATCGAATAGATTACGTTAGGTTTCTTACCTATCGAAATCTATAGTGTTCATGGTACGTATTTTAATTCTTGCTGTGACCGCAAGGGGCGCTGTACAATATTTCATACATATGATTTACGGAGACGCTAGCGAGTTTGGACTGTGTAAACTCATGGTAGAGGTACTGAACTACTATGTGTCGAGGTGTGCGCGTGCGACCGCTGTTTGCTGTAACCTCTTGTCGATCAAACGCACAATCGCGAGCACCCCTACGGCGGCGGCGTATTACTACTCAGTTTAATAAGATTATCCGAGGTATTGAGTTCTTTGCTGTTTCCGCTGGAAAATTTATAAGTATTGCACTTAACATAGCAGAGTTAAGTACATAACAATCTTTTAATTTAAAAAAAATATATATTTTAAATATTCTATTATATCTTTTTTTCTATTATTATATTTATTTCCTGTACCTATATGTTTCAGTTTAGCTTTATTTTTTATATTTAACCATACTCTCTACTCAATGTTGGTAATTTATATCGCACGCCGTTCGTGTTGAACTTTTTGTTTATATTATGTAGAAAATGTTGTTGTGTGGCGGAACATAATACTACTACTAATATACATTTATACTCCCATCACAGTTTTAAGTACTATAACATAACATTGTAATGTGTACCCGTTTATTTTCGCAAATTAAAAAAAAATATATGTAGGTACCTCAGACTTAGTAGTAGGTAATGTAAACGTTTATTATTAAGGTAAAGTGAGACCTTTGGGTAATTAATTTCAATAAAATATTTTTATTTATTTATCCTGTTTCATATAAATGAGTTAGACCAACTGAGGGTTGATGCGTCGGATCTGGTACAATTGCGCGAATGTTTCCGCAAAAGATGGTTATCGTGATTTTGTGATGATTTTTTGTCATAGGTGTCTTTTACATGGTTTTCGAGATCTTTGATAACAAAATCCCCACAAAAAAAATCTAATGGGGTGAGATCTGGCGATCTCGCAGGCCATCTGATTGTGCTGTTTGTACCAATCCAGGTATTAAAATGGTTATTAATGTAGGCAGTAGTGATTCTGCTGTTATGTGCTGGAGCACCATCTTGCTGTAGAATTATTTGGTTTCGCTCTTCCTCGGGGAAACCATTTAACTCGTTTCTTAAGAGATCCAGTATTTCAATATACTTGACAGTGTTTAAATGACCTTCGTACACGTGGACTAACACTACATTATTTCTCATAATTCCGCACCAAACGTTGAAAGAAAATCTTACTTGATTGTTAGTTTCATGAACACGAACAGGATTCACTCGAGACCAATAATGGTTATTGCGGCAATTGTACATGCCATTATTGCTGAAGTTGGTTTCGTCAGACCATACAATGTTACTCAAAAAATTAGGGTTTCGGTCAATTTATCCAAGCATGTTTTCACAAAATTGTAATCGTCTGTCACGATCCCCAATATGCAATTTTTGCACCAACCGACCTTCACGATAGCATTTATACTTATACTTTTTCAGCACTTTAAGTACGCGAGTGTGGGTTGTTCCTAATTCATCGGCAGCATCTCTACTTGAAGACTTTGCAAATGATTCAAAGTATGTTAAAACATCTAGTTCAAAATCGAAATAGTTTTGCTGAATAGTTTGCCGTCTCTTCTTGAAACCACCCGTATTCTTTAAATTTTCTACCATTCTTTTAAATACGAACCGATTTGGTGCCTGTCGGTCTTGATATCTCTCTCCATAGGTACCACCGCAGAGCTAGATTCACGTTTTTGTTATTTAAAAAATAAGCTTCCATTAAATCAAACTGTTCTTGATAAGCCATTTTCACCGTGCGACAAAATGTGAAATGAGTTGTAAAAACAATCAAACGTGAATAACAACTATGACAATCTAATTTTCAAATTTTAATCTAACATTCCATATTTAAATTACCTCATACACGCAGCTACGAGTATGTCGCAAAGGAGTCTGCATTAATTGTAATTGTTCATAATTAGTATAGTTTGTTTGTTTCAAAAGTAGTTATTTTTCCACTCGGCAATCGGCATTTTGTTTTTGTTTTCATTGTTTGTTTGTCGACTTTGTTGTCATCACATAGACCATAGACTAATATATATATAATGAGATTTTATACTAGTAAACAGTTTGTAAATTGTCTTTGGTCCCTGACATCAACCAATGAACAAGATTGTCAAAATGTTTAGGGTATTGGATGCGAGGCTTTTGGCTACTTTGTATGTGTGTTTTTTGACTTTTAGTTGTACTGTGCGTTTTGTTTGTGCAGAATAAATAATTTTTCTTTCTTTCTTTTTCTTTCTTGCATTACAAAAGATGGATGTTAATTAAAGAGCTTTAACTTGACTCATTGAATTTGTAACTTCAGATTTCCTGGTTTTCCTTTCATTTAATTTATCATGTTTGTTAGAGAGATTTCATCCTTATAATTGACCCTAACGATCGATGCAATAAAAGTACAGGGTATATTTTTTTCAGATTTTAGCCGGTTCGATTCCCGGATGTGGGAGAAGAGAATTTTCGAAAATCTTTGAATGCAGTTTGCTTTCTATTCAAAAATAAAGGAATGTTTCCTTTGAGTAAAATTTTTGTTCGAGTTAATCGAACACTCAGCGAAAATGCATAATTGCATCGAACGCAAATATGCACATTCGCTCGTTCACCTAAATGTGGGCCAGTTCGCGTTCAGATCTCATTAGAGACACCACGAATCAAAACCATTACCAATACCATTTTACCATACATTTCACCAATAAGTTAGTTATATAGTTTACCTTTTTATACCAGTTCTCGTAACTAAGTGTTAGTGATTTAATATAGTTATTTCCCTTATAATACGAGACTTTAACTTTTACCATATATACCATATCCTATCAATACGAGAAAGGTGTGTTTGGTCACCATAGCGCCGAGCACTACTTTCTACATGGTCCTTCGAGCATTTAATTACCAGTACCTACCAAGTGGAACAGCGCCCCGCGAACCAGAAGATCGCAGAGGCGGTTGGAGCTATAAGGTCAGATCGAACCATTTATTTATAATAACCATTACCAAAAATTTACAAATCAACCAAATATGGATTCAGATTCTCTGTTCATCAGCCAAACGGAGCTCTATGAAATCCTGAACAAATTTTTAACCAACGTAAAGAAGGATGGATCCGAGAGGAAGACCATCGATAATTACAAACGCAAGGCTAATATGTTGGAAGCATACTGGCGCGATTACCAAGAAAACCATAAGAAAATGTGTCAGTATGCGAATTTTGACCACATTTACTTCAAAAAGGGTTGTTTCGATACAGCCCAGGAAGTTTATTTTAAAATTAAGGAAATTATAGTTAAAACCATGGAGCAGTTAGGCACAACGCAGCTGCAGCAAGAAAGCCCCCGTAGAACAAAAGAGGAAGAGGTACTACAACCATTACCAGGTATCCGGGCTAGGCAACCACTAAGCGCTGACAATCGACAGCCGGAAGATGACGCGACGCAGCCACAACCAGGTACGTCGTCTCGCTATGAGGAGCCCTCCCAGCGAGAGAATTTTATCTATACAGAGAGAGAGTCCAGCAAGCTGAACGGGTTAGTGAAGAAGCAGCACATTAATTTCAAAGCGTTTATGAGAACTGTGAGTAATATACAAGTTGATAAGTTCGAGAATCAATGGCAATTCGAGAACGCTCTAAAATCACTAGATAGCCGATGGGGTCAGATTGACAAACTTCATTGGGAAATTGAAGGTGAGGATGGAGGCGACGATATTACGTACCAAATAGAATTCTGCAAGCACGAGGAAAAGTACAGTGAGTTGACAAACGAAATCAACAAAAAGATGTGGGCAGTGAAGCACCGTGAAAAGTCAGCTCCAAAGATGGACATCCCCGTGTTCAACGGGACTTACAACCAGTGGATTCCGTTCAAAGACTTGTTTAGCGAAGCGATCGATAAAAACCCGTCCATGTCTAATGCGCAAAAAATGCAGTTTCTGAAGAGTAAGGTGGCTGGAGAAGCCGAGCGTCTGATTCACCATTTACAGATTAGCTCTGACAATTATCAGGTATGTTGGGAGATTTTAAGCCACAGGTATGGTAACAAGAAATTGATTTTCACGTCCCATATTAACATTCTACTGGGACTTCCCAACATACAACAGCAATCGCTGGCCATGATCAAGAAACTGCATGACTTAACCAAGGAGACGTTACATGCTATTCAGAATCTGGGAGTGGATATAGCAACTTGGGATCCACTTATAGTGCACCTACTAGCGCAAAAGCTTGATAACAATACCTTCACCGAATACATAGAATCGGTCAAGAATCCTCGAGAGCTACCCGATCTACAGGAATTCCTGGAATTCTTAGAGACGAAATTTACAGCGCTAGAAGCATCTCGTCGCAAGCAAGAACCAGCTAACCAAAAGACTACGCCGCAACAACCATCGAGAAACGGCAACTACTACCAAAACCAGAAGAAAAGTTTTCACCGAAATAATCATCAATCAGACAACAAAGATAATTCGAAGTCTAATATGAATGCGTTACATGTGTCACGGTCGATAACCTGTGCATTGTGCAATTCCGAACACGGATTGTGGCGTTGTCCTGATTTTTTACAAATGACGCACGAGCAAAAGGTAAACAAAATTGAGCAATTAAATTACTGCCAAAACTGTCTATGCAGTCATAATAACAAACCATGTCAATCGAACAAACGATGTCGTAAATGCTTAGCCACACATAACACGTTACTTCACGATACATTGACAAGACAAAGTCCAACTGCGTCAGCGGGAGAAACTACCAATTCTGTTGCAACCAAAAAGAGCGCATCAAGGTCATCTCACGTGTCATGGGATGACATGTCTGAAATACTTTTAGCCACCGCTATCATAAAAGTAAAGGGAGCTGATGGAACTCAGCACAAGATGAGAGCTTTAGTTGACCAGGGTTCTCAACTGTCGTTAATCAATGAAAACGCAGCCCAGGTCTTAGGATTGAAGAGGGCTCATTTCAAAGGTCAAATTTTCGGTGTCGGTGAAAGAGAAAATAATGCGAAGGGAATGTTACAGGTGACACTACAGTCTGCAAATAGTGAATTTACTTGTAACACGAACGTTATTGTTATGAATAATTTGATCAAACGACTGCCAAATAACACGTTTACCAAACCAACAACGTGGAACCATATCCAAGGGCTACAATTGGCCGATCCAGAGTTTCATATAAGCAGACCCGTAGACATGCTTCTAGGTGCAGAAGTTTACAGCAAGATAATGTTAGGAGGAATCTTGAGAGGAGATAAGGACAAACAACCAATCGCTCAACAGACGCAACTAGGATGGCTACTCTGTGGATCTATGAGACCACACTACCAATGCAACGTAGTTCTCAACAACACAGAAGATCTACTGAAATATTGGGAAAATGAAGACATAAACCAGAAAATAGAGATGTCCAACGATGACCATGAGTGCTTACAATTTTTTCTCAAAACCACTAAGAGGCTTGAGGACGGAAGGTACGAAGTTCGACTACCACTTAAGCCGGAACATAAAGATAAGTTGGGTGCAACTAAACCACAAGCATTAGCTCAATTTAGAAACTTAGAGAAGAAATTTGAGAGAAACAGCGAATTGAAAGCAGATTACAAAAAATTCATGGACGAATATTTCACATTACACCACATGATACCATGCAACATTAACCAAGCGACCGAATGCTACTTACCACACCATGCAGTCATTCGGGCTGAATCTACCACAACCAAACTGAGGGTAGTTTTTAACGCCTCAGCAAAGTCATCATCAGGGTACAGTCTCAATGACGTCATGTACAGGGGCCCAAATATACAAAAGGATCTTCAAGAGCTTATCCTAAAATGGAGACAATTTCAATTTGTATATACTTCCGACATCGAGAAGATGTACAGAATGATTCGAGTACACCAAGAAGATCAAGCTTACCAAAAGGTAATATGGCGAGAATCAAATAACCAACCTATACAATCATTTCAACTCGTCACGCTTACATACGGAACCAAACCAGCAGGATTCCTAGCGATGATGTGCTTGAAACAATTGGCGTCAGATGAAAGGCAGAAATTTCCTGATGCAGCAAAAGAATTGGAAGGCAGCTTCTATATGGATGACTTTTGCGGAGGGCGTCATTCAATTGAAGCAGCAAACAAGCTGAAATCCGATCTCATAAAATTATGCCGGTTGGGAGGATTTAATCTTAGAAAATGGACCTCGAACAAACCAGAGCTATTAACTGAATTAGAGAGAGGGCAATGTGACCAGTCAACATACGAGTTCAAGCAAAACGATTCTATCAAAACATTGGGTCTCTGTTGGAACCAACAGAAAGATAATTTTACTTTCAACTCAAAAATAGAACCCGAATTACCAGCAATAATTACCAAAAGAGCTCTACTGTCGGACATTTCCAAGTTGTTCGACCCATTAGGGTGGTTAACCCCCCTGAGCACTACCATGAAACTGCTGTTCCAAAATGTCTGGTTGTCTAACTTAAAATGGGATGACCGTCTACCAGAGGCAATGAACTCCGAATGGACGAAATTAAAACAAGAATTTAGAGACATAAACAGTATGAAAGTCAACAGATGGCTAGGAATGGGAGAAAACCAAAACATAGAATTGTACGGATTCTGCGACGCCTCAAACAAGGCATACGCGTGTGTGATTTACTGCAAGGTAGTAAAGAAAGAAGGGACAACCATTACATTAGTTGCGGGGAAGGCTAGGTTGGCACCCATAAGCAAAGTCTTATCTATACCGAGACTAGAGTTAATGGGCGCTCACCTGTTAGCTCAGCTAATGCAAAAAGTTCAAAGTTGCTTATCAGATTACCCTACAGATGTCTACTGTTGGACCGATTCAACTGCAGTACTAGGATGGATACAAGGAGATCCAGCCCGATGGAAACCATTCGTAGCAAATCGGGTAACAACCATCACCAAAACCATACCATCAAAACATTGGCAATATGTGAAGACGACAGATAATCCAGCTGACTGTGCAAGTCGTGGTTTGAATGTCAAGCAACTCAAAGACCACAAGTTATGGTGGCAAGGGCCGTCATGGCTGCCGTCATACACCAACCAAGAAAACCACCAAACCATTTATGAGACGAGTTTAGAACTAAAGCCGTCTATTTTAAAACAAACCAATGCGGTAGTCATTGGACAACCAAGAGAATCGCTGACTACCGATATTATTAACCATTTATTATATAAATACAGCTCCATTACAAAAATCATACGTATTTTTGCGTGGATACTACGATTAGCTACCTTGAATAAACAAGTCCGCCGACCCTACCTCGAATTACACGAGCTTCGTCGCGCTAAACTGCTGATAATCAAAAACATTCAGCAGGTAGAATTTGCAAGCGACCTAGATTATATAAAGAAACACGGAAGAGTGCACTCTAAAAGCAAGATTTTGAGTTTGAATCCAACCAAAGATGAACATGGGATTTTACGTGTGGGTGGGAGATTGGAAAACGCCCACATGAGTCTTGAGATGAAACATCCCATCATCTTACCTCACGACCATATGCTAACCACATTACTCATCAATCAAGCGCATAAATTGACTTTCCACGGCGGAGCACGTCTAACGTTAGCAAACCTTAGACAACAGTTTTGGATTATCGGCGGATATATGGCAACTAAAAAGTTTATAAGACAATGTGTCATATGCAGAAAACAGAATCCCGTACGGCAGTACCAGCTCATGGGAGATTTACCAGAACCAAGAGTGAATCCAGAACATACGTTTTATCACTGCGGCATAGATTACACAGGTTTCGTAGAGGTCAAAGCTAACAAAGGACGAGGAATCAAGACCACTAAGGGGTACATAGCAGTTTTTGTATGCATGGTCACGAAAGCAGTTCACCTAGAACTTGTGTCAGACCTGAGCAGCTCCGCCTTTTTGGCAGCTTTAACCAGAATGGCAGCCAGAAAAGGGACACCACGACATATGTACAGTGACAACGGCACTAACTTTGTGGGAGCAAACAGGATGATACAGGAAGAATTTAACCAGCTTTAAGAAGTATTCAGTGAAAGTTTTAGGACCGAGATAACGGAGATGGGTATAGAATGGCACTTTAACGTACCTAGCTGGCCTAATGCCGGCGGTCTGTGGGAGCGAGCAGTACGCAGTCTAAAACATCATCTCAAGAGGGTCATCGGTCAACAAAGACTAACCTTCGAGGAGTACACCACATTGTTAGCTAGACTAGAAGCGTGCCTCAACTCTCGACCTCTTTGCGCGATATCCGAGGATCCTAATGATGTAAACTTCCTTACACCAGCTCATTTCTTATCAGGAAGACCAGGAACAACTATAATAGAAACAGAGCAAGATGCTAGAACCAGATGGCATCTAACCAACAAATTATTCCAAGATCTTTGGAAACGATGGAAGACTGAGTACTTGGTACAACTCTCATCAAGAAGTAAATGGATGGAACCACAGAAAAACATCAGAATTGGAGATCTAGTGGTGATTCATGATGAGAATCTACCTCCAGGAAAATGGGCTCTTGGACGTGTGGTTGACACACATCCAGGAAACGATGGTTTAACCAGAGCGGTTTCACTAAAAACAAAAAATGGGGTCATGAAACGCCCTATTGTGAAACTCTCCGTTTTGCCCGTAAACCAGAATAACACAACGATATCAAAACCAGATATAAAACCAACAACCAAATTAACCGAAAGGAAAAGAAAACCGAGATCAAAAACCGCAACTGTAGCAGCAGTTTTACTGAGTTTTTTCATGTTGATTTATCCATCTTACGGTTTAGACAACGTCAAAACATTTCCAAGCAACCAGACGCTTTATTTTGACCCTATTTCAAAAGTACAATTAATCAGAGATAAATGGACATTAGTTATGTACTACGACATGGGACCCTATTGGACAGGCATAAACACCTACAATAAAATTGCAGATTATCAAGAAAAAATATGTGCAACCATTGAAACACAAAGCCATTGTAATACGATCGTGCAACAAGCCCGACACGATTACCAGGAACTCGAATACTACAATGAACTTTTGCTAACACAGCATTTTGATGTCCACGCTAGACGGCGACGCGCCACATGGCAGACGGGTCGACGCCGACGAGGCCTTATCAACGGTATCGGCTATCTAGCGAATAACTTATTCGGAGTGTTGGACTCACGTTTCGCAGACCAGTATGAAAAGGACATTGAAACCATACATCGCAATGAGAAACACCTTTCAAATTTATGGAAAAATCAAACTTCCATAATTGAAGCAGAGTTCAACATTATGAAGAGAATGGAGATCACTGTAAACAAACAGCACAAGTTAATAAACAGGAAGCTTATGGAATTGCAAGACAACGCAAGCACTCTCCAAAGAGAAATACAAAATATTTCATACGTCAATGACTTCACATTGTCAGCGATGTCTGGAAACAACTTGCTGCAAGGATTAAGGCGACTTCAAGACACGTTGCTCGATGCATTAACAGACATCTACCACGGTCAAATTAGTATACATTTACTGCCACCAACGCAACTAAAACGTGAGCTCCAAACCATATATGGCCAGATGCCAAACGAACTCACAATACCAATCACTAATTTAGACACTGAACTTCAGTATCTTTACAAACTACTGAAAGTCAAAGCCAGAGTGACACAAAAATATGTTATAATCGAAGTTACTTTTCCACTTATATCCAGAGAAAGTTTCAATCTGTACAATATAATACCTGTACCGCACCAAACAGACACCATCATGACCACAATAATACCAGTCTCCGAATATGTGACAGTGAACCTAAAGAAAGATTCCTTCTTTAGCATGTCCACACAGGAACTGACGGCATGTCTACACCATGGACCAACTTACATCTGTCAGCTGCTAAAACCAATTACAGACCTGCAAAATGACGAAAGTTTTTGCGACAAGAACTCGACAACCAATAAATGTAAAGTAGAAAAAGCCAACTGCGCTAACGTCTGGCTTGAATTACATTTGACTTTTCAGCACTTTTACTTTTGTTGTGACACCTATACAATAAAAATAATATGCGGCGATCATGTAGCAGTTCGTCAGCTGAGCCAAGCCGGGGTCATTGGCATAGGTCAAAAGTGCGTTATCAAAGGAAAGGACTTCTCATTATATTCAATACGACACCAGTCCAACCAAATGAATATTTCACCAACCATTTACATGCCTGAATTTGATCAGATTAATCATTTGATTAACATCAAAATCCCTGACGAAAAACAGACTGACGACGGGAACATAACCATATCCATGACCAGTCTGGGAGAGGCGATAAAAAAACTGAAGAAAAGCGATTCAGAAATTGACGATATATCACCCCATGATATCCACCAATATGTAATTTGTTACGTGTTGATGTCGATCGCCCTATGCGTGGCCGCAATCTGGTCGTGGCGGACCGGGCGATGTCGCCTGTGTCAGAAAGCCGCCGCTGGGCACCGTGGCGAGGGATCCCACCGGCAGCAGACCGCGGTGACCCCGCCACCTCCGAGACCTCGACGCCGCAGCGAGAGTCGCTGCCAACAGGAGTTAGCAGCGGCTCCGCTGACACCGAAACCAACCAGAAGACAGGAATCATATAGTGAAGTGCTCAGTGCCAGAGATCTTAAGAACCAAAGTGACGGTTTTCGTTTACACAATTATGCCAAACGCTGGCCTAGCGCGAACTATAGTGCGATCAAACGGGACAAAAATTCTAACACTGGCAATCAAAATATTGCTTTTACTGTGGAAGACTCAACAGTGTAAATTTAAATCGTCGTTAATGTTTTTAATAAGTATAATTATTTAAGTAGACTTTTTGTTTACTATGCTTAATCAATGTTTTATACCTACCAGTTATGATTACTAGAAACGAATGTGTTAAGTAGTTTAATGTTTTTTGTACACACCATATCATGTAGCTTTAGCTATCATCCCGCATTTCTTCTCGCTCTTGGGAATATGTTCGAGTTAATCGAACACTCAGCGAAAATGCATAATTGCATCGAACGCAAATATGCACATTCGCTCGTTCACCTAAATGTGGGCCAGTTCGCGTTCAGATCTCATTAGAGACACCACGAATCAAAACCATTACCAATACCATTTTACCATACATTTCACCAATAAGTTAGTTATATAGTTTACCTTTTTATACCAGTTCTCGTAACTAAGTGTTAGTGATTTAATATAGTTATTTCCCTTATAATACGAGACTTTAACTTTTACCATATATACCATATCCTATCAATACGAGAAAGGTGTGTTTGGTCACCATAGCGCCGAGCACTACTTTCTACAATTTTCTATCTGCAGTATTAAGAGTACTTTCCCTCCAGGTGGCATTACAAAATTCCACCCTGTATAGGATAATACAGACTTCTTTTAATTATCAGTTCTATGCACAGATTTTTAGGGTTCCGTACCCAAAGGGTAAAACGGGAACCCTGCCCTTTTAAACGGGAAACGCTCGGTCTGTCTGTCTGTCTGTCTGTCTGTCCGTCTGTCACCAGGCTGTATCTCATGAACCGTGATAGTTAGACAGTTGAAATTTTCACAGATGATGTATTTCTGTTGCCGCTATAACAACAAATACTAAAAAACAGAATGAAATAAATATTTAAGGGGGCTCCCATTCAACAAACGTGATTTTTTGCTCGTTTTTGCTCGATATTGATAACGGCAACAGGTAGACGCTTGAAATATACACAGAATATTTAATTATAATATATTCACTTTAAAAATGAATAATTAAATTAAAATAAAACAAATATTATATTTAAGGGGGGCTCCCATACAACAAACGTGATTTTTTTGCCGTTTTTGTAGATAATGGTACGGAACCTATCGTGCGCGAGTCCGACTCGCACTTGGCCGGTTTTTTTTATTATAATTTATAGTTTTAGGGATTTAGTTTGATATCTATTAGGTACGGAAAGTTGATTCTGTGATTTTAAGTGTGATTTTCATTTTACTATTTTTTTTATACCATTGAACAACCGGTCTGAAATTATTTGGTGGGACCAATAGGACCAATAGGACAAAAAATTATTAAATTATTCCCGTTCGTCCCACCAACAAAATCAGTGGGACGATCGGGACAAAAAATAACGAATTCCCGTTCGTCCCCCTAGGTGGACGAAGTCCGGGGGACGAACGGGAATACACGCAAAAACTATCAACGTTTTTAAATAATTTCGTTGTTATACGCACATATTTAACTGAATGTAAAAACTTGTACGTACTATTGCATGCTAAATATTGGCCAAATGCGTGTTACTAAATATTTTATCTAAGAACTTTATGTCCCTACCATATTTGATGCAATAAATGAATTGAATTGAATTGAAAATTAAATAAATAATATTTAATGGAGATCTACTCGTATACATAATTATTTGTGTTAGTGTTTACTTTGACACTCGTAGATAGATCATAAGTATTTAACGGGTTTAACGCCGACCTCCGAAATTAAAATTGTAGTTTTCAATTTATAGTTTTTGTTTTGTATACTACTACTAACACTAGTGATAAGGTATTTTACTAACAAATTGGACCATATTGTTGTCCGAACTCAATAAATAAATTAAATAAAAAATTGTGTTTTTTTTGGAAGTTGTTCTTTTTTGATATTTTTAGGTGACACCCATTCTACAATACAAAATTCATAAAGTATTTTTCTTACTGTTAAGCAATACAATGTCAAGCCACACGGACTACTTTGTGTCCGTGCTACTTTGAATGTCGACCGTGCGACCGTGAACAACATTTTTGAAAAATGTTGTTTATGTGATTTCCTATTTGATTTATGATTAAGATAATTTTTTTCCGTACTTATTAGATTTAAGTGACTTGAAACTCTCTTGCATAATGTTAAATACGGGATGCATTATCAAAATACATCAGTATATACGGGATGCATTATTTATTTATTTATTTAACCATTTATGTACACACATTATAAACATACAAGAAGAAAGGAACAGAAAAATACGTACAAAGGTGATGCTTATTTCTAAAGAAATCTCTTCCAGCATACCTGCGATAGGAAAGTCGATAAAGAGATGTAGACACCGTGTGTAAGAGTAGAAGAGAAAATAGAATACATATAATCAAAAACAATTTACTTAATAAAACTAAACAAATAATATACATACATACATACACACAAATACATACTTCTAAAATAAATATCACTAGAATATTAATTATAATTCTATTAAAATAATAAAAACATACGCAACTATGACGAAGTGGAAAGATAGTGTTCTTTCACTCTTCTTTTAAATACTGAAACAGTATGGCAGTCCCTTATATCAGGTGGCAGTGAATTCCACAACCGCACCGCGTGCACAGTGAAGGAGTAGGAGTAGAAGTCGGTGGTGTGGGGAGGGGACTTAAGAAGATTTCTAAGATGCGACCTGCAAGGCGCATCAGAAGGACGAGCGTAGGAAAAACGTTCCCGCAGATAGGATGGTGTTTTAGGATTGTGAAGGAGGTTAAATAGCAGACACAAAATCCGCGAGTTCCTGCGAAGTCGAATAGGGAGCCACTTGAGTATCTTGCGAAAGTTAGAAACGTTGTCATACTTTTTAAGGTTGAAAACAAAACGAATACAGATGTTTTGCAAACGCTCAAGTTTATTTAAAAGCTCCTCGGTGGCATCCGAGTAACAGGCATCAGCGTAATCAATAATGGGCTGAATGAGAGTTTGAGCAAGGGAGATTTTGGTGTTCAAGGGCAAGAATCTCTGGAGAAATTTCAACGAATGGAACGTGTAGTGCACTTTGCGACTGACTTGAGCAACATGGGCAGTCCACGACAAGTAGCAATCCATGGTCACCCCCAGGTCATTATCAAAATACATCAGTAAATACGGGATGCATTATCACAATACATCAGTATCTCCGAATTTGAGTTTTTGTAGGTGGACTCATTATTGCTTATCATCATTCCTAGCCTTTGTTAGTTCGTGTTTGGATGTCTGGGGGCCGATTTTGAACGTTAATACCACAACCAAAAACGTTACGTTAGACACATTTCGTATCGCGCTAATCATTTCAACGGAAACGATTTAGCTTTACTTTGGAAGTTACGTTGGAGGAACGATCGATCGAACAATACTCTCACAAAAAATAGCGCGATACCGTTTCTTACATTAGCTAAACCAAAACTAAACCAAAACCAAAAACGTTCCGTTCGAACGGTAATTACGTTGAGAAATAGCGCGATCGGCCCCCCGTTCATCAGTCACGCCTTACAGCTACACGGATTATTTTATATAAATGGTAAACGGGTAAATCATGACCTGTATTAGGACATAGCGTACTTTTTATCCGGCATAATTTCCCCGGGGATAATTTGAACGTTATTATTGTTGTTCTAGGATCTACCCGCAGGCAGACGCGTTTTTCTAAAACCCGAAACTGGGAATAGATAACAAAATTTAACACTTTATAATGAACTTCTTTATCACCGATAAATCGGCAGATTTTTATTTAAACAAGTTCAAAAGAATTTTTTAATCAAAGCGTTAATAATTTCCTAAATCGTAATAACCCAGACGCTTGGTAGGCTTTTCTAGCTTAAGATAAGCAAATGGGCAGTGTGTGCAGGGCGCGCGCTGGGATCGAGGGGCGCGGTGCGGTGAGGGTGCGCGCGACATGTGGCGCGGCGCGGCGCTGGTGCTGGCGCTGGTGGCGCTGGGCGCGCGCGGTGCGGCGGGCGGCTGCGGCGTGGCGGAGTTCGCGTGTCGCAGTGGCGCCTGCGTGCGCCTGGACGCCTACTGCGACGGCGAGGCGCAGTGCGCGGACGGCAGCGACGAGCCGGCGCACTGCACCGTGTGCAACCGCACGTACTACGGGCGCGTGGGCGTGGCGTACGCCGTGGGGGTGCGCTCGGCGCCGCGCGCGCCCTTCCTTTGCCATCTCACGTTCACGGCGGGCGGCTTGGCGCACGGCGACCTGGTGCAGCTGGCCTTCGATGAGTTCCGCGTTGGCCGCTACGAGCCGGGCGCCCTGGACGGCTGCCCGGACGGCTACATGCAGCTGTCGGAGCTGGGCCGGCCCTTCACGGGCGGCTCGTGGTGCGGCGAGGCGGACGGCGCCGCGCTCTACTACAGCGAGACCGCCACCGTCACCGTGTCCGTCAAGCTGTTCCGCGCAAGGCTCGGGGAGCCGTTCGGCTTTCGGCTACGTTACAAGTTCTTGGCGCAGCGCGACGCCGTTGTCAGGTAACTGGACGTTGAAAATAATCATATTATTTGGCATCAATTCCACGATGTCTTTAGTAACATGTTATGTAAGTCCAGATTAAAATAAATAATTTGACTTTGACTTTGGTACGCAACGGGCGCGCGTGGCGTAGCAAAGTCAATGTCAAATTATTTCTTTCAAATCTTTATGTTCACCGAATTCTCCGTCAATTGTGGACACATTTTTAAAATATTTTTTTCGTTTGAAAGGGTATGCTCCCGAGGTGGCCCAATTGTCACCAAATCAGAATCTGATGAGGGGATCCAATGGAAATCGAGGGAAATCCTCAAATTTTATAGGCACACATATATCGGTTTGGGTATTATTTATAGTAACTCGTTTGGAAAACCCTGCATTTGGAAAAGCAATATTTTGTACATGGTGATCAGCAGTTGACATTAGGCTATTGTAACACAGATAAATTACAAAGCGACCCACTAAAAAGTGAAAAAATTAGATATTTTTTCAAAAAATAAAAACAACCGACTTCCAAACAAACACTACAATGTAAAAAATTAATTTAGTTTCATAAAAAACCAAAATTCTGATCCAAAAACACCGACTTCCGAAATAAAATAATTTTTTCACTTTGTAGTGTTTTCTGAAAGTCGGTTGTTTTTATTTTTTGTAAAAAGATTCTGTTAAAGGTTCTTTCTTAAGCAACAACATTTGTGATATGTCTACTCATTGCCAGCTTCTAATAGAGTGCATCAACTGCATCTATAAAATAATTTCAACGTACTCTAATTTCATAATAGTCACCTATATTGTTATACGTTAGCAATGTAAGTAATTGATGAGTGAATCTAATATTATTCAACATAAATTACCTTAAGTTCAGCAACTAATGGTCATTGAAAGCTCTAATTTCATGTAGCCACCTCGTTATATAATGTTACCCTATGTATTCATTATGTAAGTGATGACTATTGTACCCAATTGAACATAAGTGATTGTCATCAGTAACAAACATCTGCAACTCTGTGCTTGTTCGTATGTGGACACACCTTAGGGAAACTTAAAACCAAACAACAACATAGAGGGGATCTGGCGCTCGGCTAACGTACGGTGTGGCTTGCGTCAGGTTCGGCGCGATGGAGGCCCCGCTGGAGCGCGGCGCGGTGTCGCCGGGCACGTACTGCACGCGCACCTACGAGGAGTGCCACCGCAAGCCGTGCCGCCTGCAGAGCCCCAACTACCCCGGCATGTACCCCAGGTATCGCGAGCGGGGCATGTGTTATGTTTGGCTTTCATTGTGCCGCTATTATATTTCATCGTTTTTGACAGGAACGTCACCTGCTACTGGAGTCTCCGTCAGAAAGATATTCCTACGTGTAAACACGCCATGATTTCTGTGCGACAAGAATATTCACACAAGATGCAAATTAAGCGTTCAATATCGATGGCAAGGTGAGTGATCGCTTCGAAAGTAATCGCACGTCTGTTAGGTTGCCAGCTGAGCATGGTTGGTAAGGTTGGTTGTACATCCGCAGCTTGAACAAGACGGGGCGCGTGGTGCGCGCGTGGCGCGAGTGCACGGGCGAGCGCGACCGGCTCATCTTCTATGACGGCGCGTCCACCGACGACCCCGTGCTGGTGGAATACTGCGGCGGTGACTGGCTGCCGCGAGTGACGTCACGCGGGCCCGAGATGCTAGTCGCCTTCCACTCATCGCCCTTCAGCGCGCCCCTGCGCCCCCCCGCGCCCGCCGCTCCCCTTCGTGGCTTCGAGCTCGACGTCGATGTCGTGTTTGCTGACTCCGACTCCCTCGACTATGCCCGGTAATAAAAAACCTATTGAAGCGTCTGAGTGGTAGATGATCCTACAAAAACTTTGCAAAATGTTTAAGGAGTTCCTTGGTATATCATCGCAGTAATGGTTATCATTTTTAGGGTTCCGTACCCAAAGGGTAAAACAGGAACCCTATTACTAACGCTCCGCCGCCGTCTGTCTGTCTGTCCGTCTGTCACCAGGCTGTATCTCATGATCCGTGATAGCTAGACAGTTGAAATTTTCACAGATGATGTATTTCGGTTGCCGCTATAGCAACTAATACTAAAAACCAGAATAACATAAATAGTTAAAGGGGCTCCCATACAACAAACGTGATTTTTTTGCTTCGTTTTTGCTCGATATTGATAACGGTAACAGGTAGACGCTTGAAATATTTACAGAATATTTAGTTATATATTCACTTTAAAAGTAAATAATTAAATTAAAATAAAACAAATATTTAAGGGGGCTCCCATACAACAAACGTTTTTTTTGCCGTTATTATAGATAATGGTACGGAACCCTTCGTGCGCGAGTCCGACTCGCACTGGCCGGTATTTGAATCGTGTTATATTTGGTTCGTTGACAACAGAGAAGCGCGGCGTTGCGAGTTTCATGTGAAGGCGTCGTCGTCTGAGGAGGAGACGAATTCGACCACGTCGGGCAGCGCACGCGGGCGGCGCGGCCGGCTACGGGCGCCCGCACACACGCTGCCGCCCAACACCACCTGCACCTGGACCTTCCACGGACGCCCAGGTGAGCATGCGACCGGGAGGACAGGTGCGGGTGACGATACGAAGTGCTCTCATCGGTACTCTCTGCAGGAGATCTCGTGTGGATTTACTTCTCGAGCTTCACGCAATACTCGCTAGTCGAGCCTCGTCGCATCGAGAGTGGGGAGCGTGACGAGGAGAACGGCGTGGCGCACCTGAGCCAGCGTGCCACTGGCGAGCCGCGCGCGCGTGTTGCGCCCGGCGCCTGCGCCGTGGAGCTGCGCATCTGGGACGGCGGCGGCGCGCAGGGGGCGGGCGCGCGCGCGCTCGGCCGGTTCTGTGACGCGGCGCCGGCGCTGTGCGCCCGCGCCGCGCTCGCCAACGCCACGCGCTCACCGCGCCCGTGCGCGCCGCCCGACGGCTACGTGTCGGCCGCCCCGCTGCTGTCGCTGGCGGCCACCTCGCTGCCCGGCACCGCCACTCATCCGCTTGAATTCGCGCTTCACTATGAGTTCGTAGACGCGCGGCTCGAGGGAACACCTCTGCCTGATGACGGTCGACGTCCGCGAGCTTTACCGAACGAGTGCGCTCGGTGGATCACGACGCCGGGCTCGTTCGCGTCCCCCCGGAACGCTCTGTGGTTTGGGCGCGGTGGCGCGCGGCGGTTGCGCTGCGTGTATCGGCTGCAGGCAGACGGCGCGCGCGTGGCGCTGGACCTACTGGTGGCCACGTTTGGCAAGGAGCCGCGCTGCACGACGCGCGTGGACCAGCTCACCGGGCGGCCGGCATGCGCGCCCGACCCGCCCGACCCGCACGACCCGAGACCTGACGACGCTGACGGTGCTGACGAAACGCTCGTCGACTTCGACGGCGACGACGACGCTCCGCTGCAAGTGCCACATCTGCGAATATACGAGTCACCGTGGCCCGGATATAGAGTAAGAAGTTAAGAAACGCTCAGACGGAAGAATGTGTTTTTTCAAACATGCTTGGAAATTCGAGCATTATTTTGACAACCTTCTTCGAGATAAATCGAAATTGCTGTACTGGCCAAATACATGCGAGCAGCGGCCACCAAAAGTGGTATGAAAATCCATATTTGTCGTGGTTTAGCGGCCAAATAAATTACGTATACATGATTATACGAGTATCATATCTATTGTGTAATTTAAAAATGGAACGATCTTTTACTCCGAAACATGGCAACCAGGGAGGTAACTTTTCAAAGGTTTTATTTAAATTTCGAACAGGCTTGCAAATAAAAAACCTGTTTATTGAAAAAAAAAAACAAATGAACACATTGGCGCGTGAATAAATTATCGTTGTTCGTCATTGAATCTGGAAATTATAAATAATTTACTTTGTTTGAATTTCCGGGCATTATTTGAGAAAAGCACTAAGCCGCAACCAGGCATTGATGGACCAACGAGAAAATGTGGGCCGAGGCGAAGCCCAGGCACACATTTTCACGTTCGTCCATCAATGCCCCTATTGCAGGCCGCTGCAGTAATTTACTTACTATAACGTTAGAAGCAACGTGTCCGTATGGTTTGAGGAGCCATGTCTCATATTTAAACGCGGGTACTGCCAATATTTAGTAGTAAATTAGCCGATTTTGTAGGCCCGATCCTGGAATTTGTAGTAAAACCGTTAAAAACTTATGGGACGTTTAAGGTAGCTCCTCAATTCAGACCTCTGGATTGAGGAGCCACCGTATAACTCGAAATCTAGCCGACGGATATTTTTTGTTTTTTTTTTAGGATTTAGTAGTATTTGTGCCTAATTTGTATAAAAAAATGGGTTTTGTATGGCTGAATTTGAGATAGCTACAATCTTTGATTTTTCATAAAAATCCATAAATTTTACCGCGCTGTTTCTCGGAAAGTCATCAAACAATAATAACATATTTATAGTATGATTTAGTAGTAAATGTGTTCTAATTTTTATTTTAAAAATAAGGATTCGTTGTTCAAGCGTTGAACAGTTCGCACGTGTTCTAAAAGCCTTCCGACACTGCTATACATCTGGTATAACAGAATTCGCTACGCGCCGGCTTCTGCGTCTATTCTGTTCGGGATTGTGTTTATTTTGTTATTGATTCGATTGCGTCTTAATGAAGCCGTGAAGAACTAATTAAATCAGTGCAAAGTGGTGTGGACTAAACACATTCATATGTATAAGATACGTGCATTCCTATAAAGGCGCGTTCCTTGGCACAGCGGTCCAAGTGACAGAGCTGTATTTCCGAGCGAATTGGTATAATATAATTTTCAGGCATAATTTTCAGGTTGTATATTTTACTTATTTTTGCTGTGAGGCTTGGAAGCTCGACAACACGCGTCCATTTAATCCAAGCAGTTATCCGATGATGATATAATTGCTCAAACTATCTTATTCCCTGAACTTTAGAATTATAATTATAACATTCAATACAAATTGATTATTTCTATAACTTTACAAAACAGTCACCAAATACCCAAATAACTTGTTAGCCAGCCTCTACTTCAACAGCCGTAAATCAAGTTTTTATATCCATTTACCAAGCACAAAGGCGAATTCTACTGAAGTACACCCACAAAAAATATTCTTCCGGGCCCAGTTAGGGTTGCCAAATTTTATTAGAAGAAACTGAGTAGGTATATCTGATTTCATAGAAGGTAAATAAAAAGCACGGACTTCCTAAAAAGAGAATCATTTATTTTATATTTTTAAAAAGGTTTTTTCTTGTACTTTTTGCAGCACATAACAATTTTGCATTTTGCGGTTTTTAAAAGAGTTGTATGACTTCTAACATTCTAACTCAAAAGCTCATTTTAATCAATTTCAATGAAGCTCTGTTTCTCTCTTCCCGCCACTTCACATTCATGACCGAAAAGGCTCTCAGTAAACGCTGAAGTGGCGGGAACAGAGAGTATATGGCTAATAATTTTTTAAACAAACAAATGCGTCGGGACGTTTTTTTTTTAATAAATTGCAATTTTTCTGCATTGGACTTTTGCGAAAAATCTGTGTTATTTAACGTTACTGTTTACAAAGCAGCGTTCAGAAACGTCCAAATGTGGCTTGGGGAATTGGGGATACCAACATATTAACAGGAAATAGTTGACTTTTTTGGTTATGATAGTGGGTTTGCAAAATATTACGTGACTGGCACTACTATAGTAAACATTGTGTAAAAAGAGTATTTTAGAATACTCTATTGGTGTTATAGATTATAGAGTACGCCTACATGATATAGAGCACATTACTCTATTTTAGAGTACGGTTGGCAGCCCTAGGCTCAGCGCGCACTGCCCCCGCACGTGCGGGCCATTTACATCACATAGAAAAAAAAAGCTTTTAAAATGCCAAAACTAGTCCGCATGGAACGTGATGGAAACTGTTTATATAAGGCTATAGCTCATCAAATAAATAATATAATGGGCCTAACTTTCGAACACTTAGCTGTACGGCGTGCGCTTGCCACATATGTTTTATTGAATCGAGGTGAAAACAGAATTAACTTAGCACTACTGAATAACATTCAAGGTTTTATTCCTAACAACAATCTTTCCCAGGAACAAATCATAATAGGAAACATAAACGCGCAGTTTAACGAGACGTTCTGGAGAGGAGAAGATATCCTAATCGCCGCGTCCGAATTTTATCTTGTAAATGTGCACGTGTAACGAGAACACACTGGTGTATTCACCTGCTGGCAAATCGGTAATTGGCAACATACACGTCTTCAACAAAGACCAGCATTATGATAGCTGAGTCACGATCGAAGTTGAACAATACATCAGTAACCCGCGATTTCCAACGCAGGTATCAATTAACTCCAAACTTCACAAAATAATGAAAAAGAAGCTATCCAGCACAACGTTTTAGAGTGTTCGCTAAAATTTTGGAGAAAATCGTACACGTACAACTTTCTTCTTCACTTAAATTAGGTTTCTCCAAAACCAACATGGATTTTTAAAAGGTCGCTCCACCACATCTAATCTCGTGGTCTGTAGTGACCAGGCCGAAGTTATATACACTGACTACAGCAAATGTTTTGATCGAATAGATCATGCGCTTTTAATGCGCAAATTGCTAGGGATTGGTGTGAGGGGTAGCTTGTACAGATGGTTTGTATCATAAATGTTGAAAATAGATGCCAGACTGTAGTCCTCGACGGTTATACCTCGAGAACGATGTACTTACACCCCGTAGGGGGTTCCCCAAGGATCCTTATTGGGACCTCTTTTATTCAATATTTTTGTAAATGACATCGCCTACTGTTTCCTAAATTCTAAAATTTTATGATACGCGGATGACATGAAAATTCTTAGTCATGTGTCAACCATTGAGGATGCACACCTATTACAGGAGGATCTGGACCGGTTCCATGATTACTGCGATCGAAATAGGATGGATTTAAATATTTCAAAATGTTATGTGTACATTTACTCGTAAGCCAAACTCTATTAGGTATGATTACAAATTATCGAATACCTCAATTACCAGAGTCAACGTCATCAAGGTTTTGCAATCAAAGCTTTTGTTTGATGCGCACATTGAAAATATAGTTAACAAGGCTTCTAAAGCGTTGGGTTTTATTTTTAGGGTCTCCTCTGAGTTTAAGAATGTCAAAACCATGAAAATTCTATACCGTGCATAGCCATCTCGAATATGCTTCTCAAATTTGGAATCCAATTACAATGTTTATATTAATCGCCTTGAAAGTATACAAAGGCGATTTTTAAGGTACACTCAATATCGTTCAAATACTTATCTTCCTAACTATGCTAGTCTGTGTAAGAAAATTCATATTCTTCCTTTACACGAGCGAACAAAAAATTGTAGATCTGGATTTCCTATTTAGTATAATGAACGGGTCTAAGTTGGTGGCCAAGATTGGATTTTGTGTACCGTCTGTGTTTCTTCGGAGACCTCATCTCCTTCATGTACCTATTGTGAAAACTGTTTATAGGCAAAATGCATACATTTTAAGGGCATGTCGAATGTGCAATAATATGTGCCGGGATGTTGAGCTTAATTTATTTACAAATAGTATCCAGAAATTAAAAAAAAATGTTAAGTAACTTTTTCTTTGAAGTGTAACCGTGTGCCGTTGTAAGACGATTAAAATGCCACGGTGTATATTAAACACGAAGAATTAAAAAAAAACACTAAAAGAGGATTATCCGAAATGGCCTCATTTTAAATCTGTAATCTCAAAACATTATCTCGACCTCTATATTCTCCTCTATAAATGTATTTTTTATAGACCGTCAGGGTTGAGGAGCCACATAAAACGTTGTTGTAACACCGAAATTATATAGTTTTAACATTTTTTTTGAATACTACAAATTAGAACACATTACTAAATCATACTAAAAATATGTTATAATTGGTTGATTTTCCGAGAAACAGCGCGGTGAAATTTATGGATTTTCATGAAAAATCAAAGATTGTAGCTGTTGTTGCAAATTCAGCCAGGTCTGAATTGAGGAGCCACCTTAAACGTCCCATAACTTTTTAACGGCTTTACTACAAATTCCAGGATCGGGCCTACAAAATCGGCTAATTTGCTACTAAATATTGGCAGTACGTGCGTTTAAATATGAGACATGGCTCCTCAATCTACGGACACGAAGCAACCTGTACATAGCTCATGTGTCGTGTGTAGGTGCCGGTGGCCTGCATCTGCGACAACGGCAGCGCGCCGCTGCGGCTGCAGTCGGGCGGGCCGGCGCTGGAGCTGGAGCTGGTGGCGCGCGCGCTGGTCGCGGCCGAGGACCAGCGCCACGTGCAGTTCCGCGGCACGTGGGCGCGCGCCGCCGCCCCCGCGCCCCCCTGCGCCGCCCGGCGCCGTCTGGCGCCACCCGGCACGCGCGTGCACCTGCTCTACCCCTACAGGTTACAATTTATGCTCAAGTAAAGTTATATTGAATTACCGCTAATTATTAGTTATTCAATTATGATATCTTACGAGACATACGAGTTGAAAAGTTCAGCTTCGATTTAATCGTTTGTTTCCCATTCAGTGGCAACAGAATGTCGGAGTGCGGTGAGACACCGTTTCTCCTGGAGGCGAGAGGCAACCGGTCAGTGTTCCTGCGAGTGTGGGGCGAGGAGCTGTCCATGGCCAGCGTGGGAGGGGCGGCGGCCGCGCAGGCAGGAGAGCCGCCGCCCTGCGCCACCGCCAACCGCGTGCTGGTGTACGAGGCGCACTCGTCGCGCCTGCTGCGCGCCATCTGCCCGGGCGTGGCGGGCGCGGGGCCCGTCGTTCACCTGTTCACGGACGAGTGGTGGGGGCGCGGCGCGCGGCCGGGCGCGCTGCTGGTGGTGTGGGCCGCGCGCGAGGCGGGCCACGCGCGCTTCCACTGGATGGAAGTGTGGCGCGCCGGGCCCGCACCGCGCCCGCTGGCGGCGGGCGAGGCGTGGCCCAACGCGACCGCGGCGTGCGCGCACCCGTGCGCCGCGCTGGGCGCGTGCATGGCGGGCGCGCTGTGGTGCGACGGCGAGGCGGACTGCCCGGGCGGCGGCGACGAGGCGGGCGCGTGCGGCGCGGGCGCGCGCCTGCTGGCGGCGCTGGCGGCGCCGGGCGCGGCGGGCGCGGCGGCCGGCGCGGCGGCGGGCGCGGCGGCGCTGCTGCTGCTGGCGGCGGCGCTGCGGCGGCGGCGGCGCGCGGGCGCGGACAAGCAGCTGCTGGGCGCGCTGGCGGCGGGGCGGCGCCTCACGGAGGAGCTGCTGTTCGACGCGTCGCGAGCGTCGTCGGCGGCGTCCTCCTGACGGCGCGAGCGCTCCGTCGAGTACATCCACGTGGACCGCGAGACCACGGTGTGACGGAGCGCTCCCCGCCCCCGGCCCCCCCGCGCCCTCTGCCCGCTCCTCTCCTGTACATAGCGCGGGCGGCGCGGCTGCTCGCTATGTGATACGACGTGCACTTGTTCTCCTGTTGTGTTGTGTCTCGGTTCGGTTCGTTGCGTTGCTCTCCGCGCGGTCGTTGCGGATAGTTTTAAATTCGGTGCGAGTCGCGGGAGCTTCGCCCGACTGTTTCTGTTGAAGGTTACACAAAAAGTCTGGTGTGGTCTTTAATGTGTGCAAACTGCGGATATTTTTGAGTATCGGTTGTGAGTTGACATTGCTGCCGACGTATTTCATTACTGACCTGCGACGCTACTGTTAAAGTCGTGCTGCATATGAGAAAACACAAAGGATGCACATTATTCTTATTTATAATAGAACTGTTTTAGGAAATCAGTGTTGAGTACAGTGCGGCCTCAGGTTATAGTAACTTTCTATGATCTGAGAGTACGGCGGAGTCCGCGCGCCGTGGCGCACGTGTGCAGGCACCGAAGGCTATGACTGCGAGCTCCGGAGAGTCTCCGGCTGATACTAAAGTATTGTTTGTTGAATACTTTGTGTACCTATCTATTGTTTGTTATGTTCAGTTACGTTTGGTTGTACTGTTGACATGTATTGACGAACTATCCCGTCCCTCGTTTCACTTAAGTTATGAATGCTAAAATAAACACATAGTTCAAATCTAAGAACATAATACTATTGCTTTATTTGTGTGCCTCTGACAACCTTAGCTGACCGCGGGTCCTTGAATTGCCATATCTGATATGTCATTTATCACGTAAGTAACATAGGTAGTTGAATGGAACATTTGTTGGCGGGGCGACGCATGCCGTGTGGCGATCGGCCATTATACACTTATACAGTCTATATGTAGTAGTGTGTCAATGAGTGTGTAGTGCGATGTTTCACTCTGTAATCTGCCAGTCGTCCCGTGACGGGTCAATTTTTTTTTAATTCCACCTCACGTCTGTGTAATTCCCCGAAGGGTTTTATTTATTTATTTAAAAAATACGTATGTACGGTTCACGTACAAAATAATAAACTGCATACGCAGCAACCTACTTACTTTATTCACTTATATTAGCGTTAAACATATTTTTAAGTTAGTTGACAAATTACTACTAGCGCGAGCGCTGCGGATTAGCATCCAAATCTTTACTTGTAAATCGGGCTACTTAATAAACTTTCAAGTGTTACTAAATCCGTGGTTTCCGTTAACTCACCTAAACTAACTGTAACTACTTCAAGTGAGCGAGCTATAACTTATTGTACAAGTGTAAGGTGCCTACTACTTCTGGACCTTACCACGTAAATAGCACCATAACAGCTATAATGTGCCAATGCGATGTTACTACAATAAAACATACAAGGGTGAATTGCGCAAGAAAAAAAATACACGGCAAACCTGAGAACGGTAGTGCAATGTGCTGATTTTTAATTTTATATATTTTTTCTCAACAACGTAAGTACTTCTATACCTTGACAAAAAAAATCATTGATTTCTACCCTCTAATATACCAAAAATAATAATTACAACGTGTTATTTTATCATCACGGTGGCCCGTCCTGAACCCAATTCCGCTCATAAAATACCTTCCCCTGCAAATACATTCGTAATATGGATTTAAATCGATTTTGTTATCAATAAATTATAATATATTCAATCAAATAAAACTAGTTTTGTTTGTTTATCTTCTTTCTCATGGATTTGACAGGCAGTCAACTTTTGTCTGGAAAAAAAATTATCATTTCAGAGGACAGTAAGTTTTAGTAGAATAGCCATGTCAACATTGCGTTGGTACGCCCCTCTCACCTTTCCTCACTTCGGATCAGTCCGGCTCAAGCTCTCGGCGCGAACGCACCAGTCCCAACGTCTTGCGGTTTCTCGCCAAAAAAGTAAGTTTATCATTTCAGTAATATGGGGACAAAATGTTTTCATTTCGGTGGCTGTTATAACTCGTGCTAGATTCGTTTAATTTGTTTCAAAATTGTGTTTTAAATTCGCCGTAAGTACTGTTTTGTTTGAGTAGTGATCATATTTTTTTAATATTTTTATTTCGGAGTTAAATGTAGAACTAACCTCTATTTTATCATCTCAGTGTTATCATTTCAGTGGATTCGGTGGACTGTTATACCAATTACAGTCCACCGGAATGAAATGTATCTCCGAAATGATAAAACCATAAAGTTTTAGAGATCCTTGTGTCAAATACAAAGTCATAGTTTTGTAATGTACTTTTACCTAGAGTGTAGATTAGATTATTCGGGTGTATTTGTTGTGTAATATTTGTGTTTAAGATATATAATATATACATATATCTATGTAGTTAGTACATGTATATACTTTAGATACACATTTGTTCGGCTCAACGATAATGTGATGCGTGTGTGAGTCACCACAGTGTAGATTATTATGCCTACTAATTGTCAACAAAATAATTATTTCGAGGGTTTACCTTCATTATAAGTTACTTACCTTTATTTTTATATCATTTATTATGAGTAAATAATATTTGAAATAATTACAAAATTTCTAAATTTTACAAGATATAACAAATAAATCTATAATTTTATTTGATATAATGATCAGTTAATATAATAAACAGTTGATATTTTGTTTTTTTTTTGTTTTTTTTTATAAACGTTGATCCACACTAGGAATTTCTCCTGTAGGAATTTCTCCCATATACCCGGAACAACTACTTGTAGGTCATACAAATATTTGTTCTATGCGGGAATCGAACCCGCGACACGCAGCGCAGCAGTCAATAGCTTAACCCCTGCGCCAACCGTGCCGTCAATATCATTTTATATTAACTAATTTTTAAAAGCATAACATCAAATCAAATCATTTTATTTGTAGATCATAGGTGAAAAAAATATAAAGCTACAGATGTCAATGTTTCTAAAAATGATCGTTACGTCTTGTCGGCAGCGGCGTACAAATATTCTAATTATAATTCTAAAATATTCAAATTAAAATTACTAATTGTATTATTATGTTAGCGCGGGGAGCAGTAAATGAGTGGACTGTATTTAAAAGGCAATGGTTTAATGCCGTGCTGATTACAAATTATAAAGGTTCGTGGAAAAACAATCAATGATTTAAAAGGAGGAGTATCGTCCGTCGCGGTGGAGTCCGTGGAAGCCAGTGCTTGTCGGGCCGAGCCGTGTCGCCACCGCGCCGCACCTCTGCGTACCGATGACGCGTTGATCACGTCGCCCGCGCATGTAGACTGCGTGCAGGTGGTGTGTTGGGTTTTGATTCCCAACATGCTGCCCGGGTTGAAGTGTAGACTTCAAAAATCTGGAAGGGGGCAAATATTATTAAAGGCCCTCCTTATGGTGCCCCTCTTTGTCTTCACCTCAGCAACTCTTATGATTCCGTCGCTGCCAGGGTAGACTTGTATGACCCTTCCTAAGGACCAGAGTAGAGGAGGAAGAGCTCTGTCCTTGATTATGACAAGAGACCCTAATTTCAGCTCTGACTTCGTAGCTCGCCACTTCACCTTCTGTTGCAGTAAAGCTATGTACTCTAAAGAGAACCGCCGCCAAAAGTGCTGTTTTATGTGCTCTATTCTCTTGTAGCGCTCCAGGCGGGTAATGTTGGCATCAGTAACCTGTGGATGAGGAATAGCATTAAGTGGTCGTCCAATTAAGAGGTGAGACGGTGTAAGGGCGGAATAGTCATGGGGTTCTGAGGAGAAAGGAGTGAGAGGACGGGAGTTTAAGACAGCTTCGATTTGAGCGAGGCACGTAGCCATTTCCTCATAAGTAAGATGAGTGGTTTGCAATAATCTTTTTAGGTGGTATTTGGTAGAGCGGACAGCTGCTTCAGCTAAGCCGTTGAAGTGGGGGCTATAGGCAGGTACAAATTTAAATTCGATACCTTCTTGAGCTATCTGACCCTCAAGGTCTGATTGCACGAGAAATTTTGTAAGCTCGTTATAAGTTCCGACAAAGTTTGTGCCATTATCGGATGTGATACATTGAGGTTTTCCTCGACGTGACACAAAGCGATTAAGAGCGGCTAAATAAGCCTCACTAGATAGCGCAGTGACGAGTTCGATGTGACAGGCCTTTGTCGAATTGCAGATGAAAATCGCCAAAAAACATTTAATAAGTTTGCAACCTCTGCCTTTCCTGTCTGCTATCATCACTGGCCCCGCGTAGTCAACACTGCAATGTAAGAATGGATACTCCAATTCAGTTCGAGTTGACGGCAGTTGCCCCATAATGGGTTGCACAGATTCGGCTTTGTACCTACAACATCGAACGCATTTATTAACAATGGCTTTGGCTAGGTTTCTGCCGCCCAAGGGCCAATAAGTCTGCCTAACGTTCGCTAGTAACAGCTGGGGACCAGCATGTAAATAAGTTAAGTGAAATTGCTCAAAAAGAATCTTGGTAAAATGATGTTTGCTGCACAGTAAAATAGGATGCTTTGTATCAAAAGTGTATGGAGAGTTGTCTAATCTACCACCAACACGTAATAGGTTAGTAGGGTCTAGAAATGGGGACAAGGAAATAAGTTTATTCTTTTTATGCAATACCTTTCCCGTTTTAAGAATAGCATATTCGTCAGGAAACATTTCCGACTGAACCTTATTTAAGATTAGATTTAGAGAATTTTTAAGTTCGACAACTGAAAGATGACCAGTAAGTTTGTTGGTTTTGTTCCGACAATTGTGAACAAACCTCAGCAGATATGCTATTGAATTTTGTATATAAATTAAGTTAGATCTATTGTTAATCACACTACTACTTGAGTCTACATTAGAATTATTGTCAGTCACTACAACAGAACAAGATACCAATTCTGGTAGATCGTGTTTCTCATTATGATTGGGCATCTTTGGCCATTCACGTTCATCTTCCTCTAAAAAGGTGGGACCAAACCACCACAAGGATGAACCACTGATGGAATCAGCCTTCAGCCCGCGGGAAACAAGATCCGCCGGATTGTCTTTAGACGGTACGTAGCTCCACGCGTGACCTTCTGTGCTCTCTTGAATTTCGTGAACACGATTGCGAACGAAATGTTTCAGTTGCAATGCGGGTGAGGTTGGCCGTGTCGCCACCGCGCCGCACCTCTGCGTACCGATGACGCGTTGATCACGTCGCCCGCGCGTGTAGACTGCGTGCAGGTGATGTGTTGGGTTTTGATTCCCAACAATTATGTCAATTTATAAATATGTATTAATATGTCAATTTCCAGTTATATTATTACGTCAATTTCAATTAATTACAGATAAATGGATTAAAGTTGTAATAAAAATAAAGTCAAAAAAATTAAACTACATCTTCTAAGTACTCATTGACTGTATAATATATTTTCTCGGCTACGCAGCGCCAAGGTGAAAGTCATACTCAGTGGGCAGCAAGGATTAGGGGATTGGCGGCACACTGCGGGTTCAAAAATCTGGAAGAGGCCCTTCTCGATAAATTTGTGATGGGAATGGCAGCCGGTCCTGAGCGTGAGAAATTGTTCACGAAGGATCTGCAGGAACTGACGCTGGTCAAGGCCGTGGAGTTGGCTGAGAACGTGTGCGCGGCGCGCAAAGCAGCAACGGCCACGGGTGGCGCCGGTGGCAACATCATGGCCGCCTCCGCCACCAGAAGCGTGGGCCCCGACGGCGTGTTCAGTATCTCGAAGAACGAAAAGTGCAGTGTGTGCGGATATACCAATCATAAGTCCAATCAGTGCCGTTTTAAAAATTACAAGTGTAAAAAGTGTAACCATAAGGGTCATTTAAGTAGAATGTGTGTGGCTAAATCGAAAGTAAATTACGTCGCGAATGATATTGGGGATGTCGGGGACGATGGTAAGTCACATGTACTTAACATTAAATGCGTGAGAGGTAGACCGATGTCGGAGCTAGTACAGGTAAATGGTGTATTTTAGGAGTTTGAAATAGATAGTGGTTCAGCTGTTAACGTCATTTCAGATCATACATACCAGTCTTATTTCAAGGACGTGCCATTGTCCGACACTGATAAAAACTTATTTAGTTATACAGGAAGTAAAATTATAACTTTAGGTTTCATTCGATTGTCCGTGACGTATGTAGATAGCACACATGTTTTAAAGTTCTACGTAGTGCGCGGCGGTGGGCCGCCGCTCCTAGGTCGTGAGTTCTTACATACATTTCACTTAGAGTTCGCCCCGGCGACACCCGTTAATTATATAGATAAACTACAGAATCGCGAAATCACTAAAATAATTACGCAATTTCCAAAACTATTTTCTAGTAAATTAGGTTGCTTCAACAAAAACAAGATATCTTTAAAATTAAAACCTGATACCATGTTGTTATTTTTTAAAGCGAGGCCGGTCGCTTTCGCATTGAGGGAAAAAAATGATGTGGAGCTAAATCGTCTTGTAGATCTTGGGATATTAAAACCTATAGAATATTCGGAATGCGCCTCTCCCATAGTCCCGGTATTAAAAAAAGACGGCGGAGTAAGGATCTGTGCAGATTATTCAGTAACTATTAATAAGCAATTAATGATTGAAAAATACCCAATACCAACTATCGATGAATTATTTTCAAAATTACACGGTGGTGAGCTGTTCACCAAACTTGACCTTTCTCGAGCGTACAACCAATTTTTACTGACAGAAGACTCACAAGCCCTAACATGCATCAACACGCACCGTGGTCTTTTCAAATATACCAGGTTAGTGTTTGGCCGGTAAACCGAAAGGACAAGCCAATCATTCCAGCAAAAGTTAACTGTAATAATACAGAATCCAACAAACCAGAGGTAATTTGTAATTTGTTATCTGACTTACTCAGTGTATGAACCTGGTTCTTCACTACTATCACAATGGCAACCGACGTGATATTACTAATGACTTGCACTATAGCGAGGAAAAGGTTTTGAAAGAACTTAAGTCATTAGATGCTTCCAAAGGACCTGGGGGCTTACTCTTCAAACTAATTTTAATTCCAATCTTAAGCCAATCCGATTCCAATCTTAATTTTGCAGTCACGTGATTCGGTACTCTTGAAAACAATAGTGTCAACCTTGGATTGAAATTGGGATTGCGCCGCGATTATTTTGTTCCCCATGAAGTTAGCTATGTTACGGGTTGCAATAGTGCTGTTCAACTCATTACGATAAATCGGTAATAGAGCTTTAAAATGCTTTATCCTTTAAATAACAAGGCTAATAAATAAATATAATATAAATAGATGGTTAATTGATCTATTGTAACGTATTAAATTCATTTGGGCGTAAGCAAATGGTTAAAATCATAAAATTAACCATGACTTTGGCTGCATGCGGTAGGATCGTTGCCTATACTTACTACAATAAAAAAAGATGGATGTTTTTAGTATTGGTCTGAGAAGAAATGTGTTCTAAAATCTAAAGAAACAGTGCGCAAAACTCTCAGCTGAATCTCAATGAGGCGCACTGGTGGTGGGACAGCAGACAACTTACCAGCATTGTCTGTCTTGTAAAATAGATCGGTGGCGCTAATGGGTGAACAAGAGTTTGCTACTGGAGATTTAAGATGGACAGTCAATCCATTTCCTCAATTACTTGGTAAATATATTTCTATATTTTCAATTTTACCATACCTATGATATTTATTACAAAATATTTTATATCCTATCTAATACCTAATAATAATCATTTCATTATTTCAGACTAAATGTACCCAGTCACCAGTTGTGATACTTAGAGGATTCATACATTGCACCAGTACAAGAAGAAATAGAAATGCATTCTTTGCATAATATTCAAATATCCTCTATTCTTGGCACGTCACATAATGACGCAATACCATCATCATCCACAAGTAAGTCTCTATTCGAATTTGTTTAGGCATGTTTAAACTTTAAACATTTTGATTAAGCCGTCCATCAGTCACACAACCCAACATAAGTGTGTAGCATTGAAGCGTTTTGGGACTAAACACATTATGGGCTATAGCAAAAAGAAAAAAATGTTTTTTGTAACAAGTGAGAAGTTTGAAACTTGTTTGGTCAAATGCCGATTTTACAATAATTATGTGTTATATTTTTTATATTTCAGTACCTGCGCCTCCCACGCCACTTCAGGGTACCATACCACCACGACCCCGTCGGCGCCGATCTTAAATTCAGAGGCCGTTGCCAAAATGCCAAATCCTTAACAAATTTGCCATTTTTTTGCACATAAATAGTATTCAAAATGCATTAGCGATTAATGTCAAAGCTTTATTTATTGCTAATGTTGTCGCATATTGATTAAATGCTTGCGTTGCGCATCAAATATTTGTTTGTTTTTATTATTCGATTTGATTTTTATTGTTAATTTTTGACATAGTTTTATTAGTAAGTAAATAAAAGTACATTTAAGTAAATAAAAAAATGTTTTATTCAGTTCTTCATTTTTCAAGAAATATGTACCTAGGTAGTAGATGCTTTATCCTTAATGTTATATTGTTTCCTATTAGATACACTTATGAAACAATATAACATTTAGGAATTCATAATTTATAAACATAAAACTGTAGAAACACAATGTCACAAATAGCATGAAATACATTATCAAAGAAAAAGGAAAATGATTAGACTAATAGTAAAAAAAAATCGCTTTTCGATGCCTAGTTCAACAGCTGCGCTGCTAGTTGATTCTTGAGAAGTGACAGCTGGGTAATCAATTCCATACTCTGCTGTATTACAACCCTACCGCATGCAGCCAAAGTCATGGTTCATTTTATGATTTTTATGGTGTACATAATAAAGAGAGAAGAAGATCTATTCTATTTTCCTCAAGATCAATACCTACTCTATTGATACACATGTTGTGTAGGGCACAGCTCACTCTGCATCACTTATCTGAAAATATATAAAACAAGGACTTTAAGTAATTTTTATGAAGTGAATTACAATTAAATATTAATCGAAAGTATTGCCTTACAATAGAAAATTTCTTGAATGGAAATGTTTGCGATTAAAAATCTCTCTTCATTGTACATAGGTCTTATTAAAACTACAAGAGTGCCAACAATACATCCTATAACAGATGGGTATGTGAAAATTTTCAGGTAACCTGTAGCTTAGGGACTATAAATTATCTTATCTTATAACAACAAGGCATTTTGGAGAACTTACATAATAATAATATAATTAGGTACATATAATTTACATAATAAATTATCTAAATTTGATAAATAAAATTAGGTATTTGTGACATTACCTCCTTATCAAAGGATTCCTGACGAGTTTGAGGAAACTTAATCCATTTACTTTGTACTATTAGATGGTTAAGAGTTGCCGTTACATTTCTAATAGGACGAGAAACAGATTGCTGCGAAATTAGGGTCCTTAGGTGCCTCCAACTAGTTTTTGGTAACTCCCAGTCGCATAAAAGGACAATGCCACTAAAACCTGCAAGAATTATACAAGTATTACTATTGATCTTCCAAACAAAGTCATGATAACATTGATAAAAGTTATGTATCAAAAACAACATAGGTACCTTATATTTTGGTGATATATCACTTCTTCGCTTAGGAGTTGGCATAAAGGGATTAATGTTTTCATGTATTTCCTCAAACGAATCCTTGCTCACTCTATAGTTTGCTTTAAATTCGTCTTCATTCATAGAAAACGCTTTGTCCGTATAACTCATCATCAGACGCTCATCTCGTCTTTGTTTTAATTGTTTTTTATGAGAATTATGTAAAACACTGAATATTACTGCTAATCGTGCCATATTATACACTTATTACTCACTGAAAATCACTTAAAACGCAAAACAATTTCTAAAAAGTTACACTTTTGCTATTGGAAAAATCACAATGAACACACAATCCCAACGTAATACTATCGCAATACACAGCTGTCAAATAAACTCAAGAGTAGCATGCCAAGCCCGATCCCGATTCCACTTAGTTCTCCAAAATGGACACGCAATTTCAACACAATTTGGCGCTAGTGTCGAACTCAACCACTATGGTATGAGGGACAGTGCTCTCGACCTTCTGACTTCTTATCTGAACAACAGAATTCAGAGGGTTGATGTTAATGGCAAGAGATCTGCAGGATCTGCGGTCACTATGGGAGTTCCGCAGGGTTCAATTCTAGGTCCTTTCTTGTTTCTAATTTATATAAATGACTTACCGTATCACATAAGGGATAATCACAAGATTGTATTATTCGCAGATGATACTTCCCTCATTTTTAAAATCAAACTTCAGCTAGTCAATTTTGAACATGTTAACGATGCACTCTCTAAGGTTGTCCATTGGTTTAATGTAAATAATCTTCTCTTGAACGAAAAAAAGACTAAGCTCATTAAATTTTCAATGCCAAATGTCAGGCAGCTAACTACCAATGTTCAACTTAATGGAATAGAGTTGGACCCTGTTGAGTCGACAGTTTTTCTTGGGATAACTATTGACGGTAAATTACAATGGGGCCCACACGTAGAAAAATTGTCAGGAAGGCTTAGTTCAGCCGCCTATGCTGTTAAAAAAATTCGACAGATAACTGATGTAGATACTGCGAGAATTGTTTATTTTAGTTATTTTCATAGTCTTATGTCATATGGGATTCTTCTCTGGGGAACCTGTGCGGACATTAATACTATCTTTGTTTTACAGAAAAGGGCTGTTAGAGCCATTTACAATCTAGGTCCAAGAGATTCACTTCGTGAAAAATTCAAAGAAATAGATATTCTGACTGTAGTCTCTCAATATATATTTGAAAATCTATTGTATGTACACAAAAATATATCAAATTTTAAGAAAATGTCCGATATTCATTGTTTAAATACCAGGAATAAACACAATCTTGCTGTACATCGCACTCGCCTCCACAGAGTAGGCAACTCGTTCATGGGTCAATGTATACGCTTTCACAACAAACTTCCTACTGACATTCGAAACTTACCCATTAAACGATTTAAAAGCTGTATTAAAACCAAACTTTGTAAAAAAGGGTACTATAAAATTTCTGATTATTTAGAAGACAAAAAAGCTTGGGATTGAGCTGCTCGCTCTGCAAGCCTTGTGATCAAACTGGAAAACTTGACATTTAATGTTATTATGCATGATTTTATATAAATATTGACATTGCAGAATATTATATACAATATTACATTAATGTTTACTTTGAAAAGTATTATATTTACTGCTTTAATTTATTGTGAATGTGAGCACTATGTGGGTCTTTTTTTTCTCTTTAAATATTTTCCTATTATTTTATGCTTTTTCTCAGTTTTAATGGTGGTCTGGCATTTTGAGCACTTTATGAGGCCTACCCAAATGTACTTTCTTTGGTATTGTTCGTCGAGTCGTTGAGCTCCTTAAGTCTTGAGTCGAGCTGCACGATTACGACAAAATAATGCTTGCACTGATTGGACAGGTCCACTCAAAATTGTGTGGTTCTTTCCTCAAAAGACCATTTCAGACACAGATCTACATGGTCCTCACATGATCTGACCAAGATTATGTCTGGACTTTAAAAGAGACTTTGACCCCTGAGTTTGTTTCGCCATTTCTTCTCACGGGTAGTCAGATAGGAAATGTCGACTACATCTAGCTTATTTTTTACTTTTTAATATGACGTGTAAAAGTGATTCCGGTATCCTATTTACAGAATAAACGATTTCATTTCATTTCATTTCAAGAGTACGTATTGTCAAAATTCCAATGTCGACCGATCGGAATTGAAATCAAGAGTAAGCGCCCTGGACTTGATGGAATACCAGCACTTTTTCTTCGGAGCCCTGCAGCTTGCATTTATGGGCCGTTAAGTATTATTTACAATAAGTGTATTACCGAGGGCGTGTTTCCCAACCGGTGGAAATACGCTAATATCACACCTCTACACAAGAGTGGTTCCAAAAATAACGTTGAAAATTAGCGTCCAATCTCCATCCTCTCCACCTTGTCAAAGGTTTTTGAGAAACTTGTTCATAACGAAATATATCTATAGTTGCACCATGTCATTAAACAGGAACAACACGGCTTTGTCAAGCATAGATCTACTACTTCAAACCTTCTATCTTTCTCTAGTTTCTTGTATGATAGCATTCACGCTAATGAACAAGTGGACACTGTGTACACAGATTTTTGCAAGGCCTTTGACAGGGTGGATCACCAATTATTACTTGGTAAAATCGCCTTCAATGGAATCAGGGGAAACATTGCGTTGGTTCGTATTGTATATCGCCAACCGCTGTCAGAGTGTCGTAATCAACGGATACAGGTCAAACATTAACAAGTTAACATCTGATGGTCCACAGGGTTCTATCCTTGGCCCTTTATTATTTGTCATATTTGTCAACGACATAGGGAAATGTTTTCAACATACTCAGTTCCTTTTGTGCGCAGACGATCTGAAAACTCCAAACTCTTTCCCGTAAAAAAAACCGGCCAAGTGCGTGTCGGACCATGCACAGTCAAGGGTTCCGTAGTTAGGATGAATTTATCCCTCACATTGTAGTTGAAAAACATGTTCTCCCATACATCGATATATGCCACGCTCAATTTTCCAACTGAAAATGTAAGTTTGTAATCGCAAAAAAAGTTTTTTTATTGTGATAAAACTACAAATTAACAATTTTCGGACTCTTTCCTTTACTTGTGCTGTGAGACCTTGCCTCTGCCCAAATTTCATGATTATAGGTCAACGGGAAGTACCCTATAGGTTTTGATTTATGTGCGAGATATTCCCAATTTTTTTTTATGTGATAAAACTACTAATTTCCAATTTTCGGACTTTTTCCTTTATTTGTACTGTAAGACCTTACTTGTTGCCAAATTTCATGATTCTAGGTCAAGGGGAAGTACCCTATAGGTTTTGATTTATGTGCGAGATATTCGCAAATTTTTTTTATGTGATATAATTACAAATTCACAATTTTCAGACTTTTTCCTATACTTGTGTTGTAAGCGCTTGCTTTTTGCCAAATTTCATGATTCTAGGTCAACGGGAAGTACCCTATAGGTTTTGATTTATTTCCGAGTATCGAAATATGTCGCAATAGTGTCGCTTATATTTTATATTCAAGGGACCATAGACTTACGTATTTGTTATTAATTTCAACTTGATACCTCTACGCGTTCCTGAGAAAAATGTTCTTGACAGACTGACTGACAGACAGACAGACAGACAGATAGACGGACAACGAAGTGATCCTATAAGGGTTCCGTTTTTTCCTTTTGAGGTACGGAACCCTAAAAACTAGAACATAGAAGCTGTAGGTAGCCTTCTTGAAGATATCTGGAATCTATAGGTGGCAAACTGGGATGGTTATCATTTTTGGAATTTTAAGATAATCTCATTATAAATTCTATCGACGTTGAAATTTTGTGGGGGGTCACAGTCAGAATAAAAAGAGTGACACCCTACAAAATTTCGAAACGTCTTCTGTATACGTGTCCTTCTCTAACATCATAGCAGCTCCATAAGTAAAAACTTTTTTACAAAAAAAGAAACCGACTTCCAAAAAACACTCAAAAGTGAAAAATAACTTTAATTTCGGAAGCACTTAATATAACATCACGCCTTGTTTCCCCGAAGAGTTGGGCAGAGGTGTGCCTGTAGTACATCGACATTTAATATTATATTTAATTTAATTTCGTAAGTCGGTGTCTTTGGTTCTGTATTTTCATTTTTGGCCACCGACTTCCGAAATTAAATTAAATATAATATTAAATGTCGATGTACTATAGCAGCACGAAATATATTACTGATTCCCATCACTCACCTATTCAACGTGGTTCTCAAAGAGGAAATAGTCCCTGCTGCTTGGACGAAATCTGAAATAATTCTACTTTATAAGAAAGGTGACCCAACAGACGTCGGCAATTATCGCCCTATAAGTCTGATGCCATGCCTGTACAAACTATTCGCATCGTGCCTACTTGAAAAAATAAGTGATGACATAGAAAACTACCAACCAATCGAGCAAGCCGGATTCAGGAAAGGTTTTAGTACTATTGACCATATACAAGTTCTAGATCAAATTATTGAGAAGTACGTCGAGTTCCGCAGACCGCTCTACCTGGCATTCGTTGATTACAAAAAGGCCTTTGATTCAATTTCACATAAAAGCATATGGGCAGCTCTACAAAACCAGAATATCAATGGTAAATATATAAATATACTAATAAACGTATATATAAACAGCACAAGCACAATAAAACTTGAACGCTCCGGACAGAGAATCAAAATCGGTAGAGGTGTCAGGCAGGGCGACCCGTTATCTCCGAAACTCTTCATAGCGGTACTGCAAAGTTTTATGGAAAAACTACCATGGACTAATAAAGGCTTGAAAATTAACGAGAAGCGCCTGTCCCACCTACGGTTTGCCGATGACATAGTATTTTTTTCTGAAAATGCTACAGAGCTCCAAGCGATGATGTTAGAGCTACATGAAGAAAGTAAAAAGATTGGCTTAGAAATGAACCTCTCAAAAACAAAAATAATGTCAAATTATCTAAAAACACCTATATCACTCCACGACTCTCCGGTGGACTACGAAGACGATTATATTTACCTGGGCAAACTTGTATCGTTCCGCAAAAACATAAGACAACAACAAAACAACATAAGATATTTCTTCAATGTTGTTGTTTTTTTTTGACAGGCGAATCGCGACTACATGGAAAAAATACTGGTCATACAAAGAAGCAATGAAATCAAACATCCATATTCAATGGAAAAGGAAAATTATAGATTCCTGCCTTCTACCCTGCCTCACGTACGGTTGCCAAACATAGATTTTCGACTCTGTAGCCACGAGAAAACTAACCTCTTGTCAAAGAGCGCTGGAAAGAAGTACGTCTCTTTCGCTAAAAACCTAAAGTGGAAATGGGCTGGACATGTTTCCAGATACAAGGACTTTAGATGGACTAAAACAATCACAGCGTGGAGAGGGCCTACCGGTTACAGGCGCAGAGGTAGACCAAAGGCACGATGGAAAGACGAGTTAGAGGCGGTCTGGAATTGGACTTTTACCGCATCAAATAGAGATGAATGGAAGGCTCTGGAGGAGGCCTTTACCCACAGAGGGGTTCATGCAACTTAATATAAGTGTTATTTATTTACTTATTTAAAAATATCAAATTATTTATTATTACTTACAATTTATCTGGAATTATTTATTGATTATTATTATATGAATTTTAAAGACTAAATTATAACTATCAATAATATTTTTACTTACTTTGGTAACAACGAAATACTGTATTTTTCATAATTTAAATTATTTTAATTAATATTAACAACTCTAATTGATTATTTATTTAGCTATGGTTATGCACTATGTCAAATGAGGCGTTTGAAACTTATGATTTATTCTATACTTAATAATAAATTATGTTCAAATTATGTTCCATAACCTAATGCATGACATTAGTTTGAATTAGTTTAATGAAAATCGAAATATTATATGAAAAAAATATTTGTACTGTAACAAAGTTTGCATGAAATAAAGAGGCTTTTTTATTTTTTTTATTTTTTGTTTTTAAGTCTATGGTCCCTAGAAGCTCTAAAAAAATCAAGCTTCCAAGTCAACGCAATAAAAAAATACGGCGATATAAGCGACATTATTGCGACATATTTCGATACTCGCAAATAAATCAAAACCTATAGGGTACTTCCCGTTGACCTAGAATCATGAAATTTGGCAAGAAGCAAGGTCTTACAGCACAAGTATAGGAAAAAGTCCTAAAATTGTAAATTTGTAGTTTTATCACAGAAAAAAGAAATTGCGAATATCTCGCACATAAATCAAAACCTATGGGGTGCTTCCCGTTGATCTAGAATCATTTAATTTGGGCAGAAGCAAGGTATCACAGCCCAAGTAAAGGAAAAAGTCCGAAAATTGATAATTTGTAGATTTATCACATAAAAAAAAAATTGCGAATATCACGCACATAAATCAAAACCTATAGGGTACTTCCCGTTGATCTAGAATCATGAAATTTGGCAACAAGCAAGGTCTTACAGCACAAGTAAAGGAAAAAGTCCGAAAATTGTAAATTTGTAGTTTTATCACATAAAAAATCATTTTTGCGATTACGAACTTAAATTTTCAGTTGGAAAATTGTCCGTGGCGTATATCGATGTATGGGAGAACATTTTTTTCAACTACAATGTTAAGTTTGTTTTAGGAATAAATTCATCCTAACTACGGAACCCTTCCTTGTGCGGGGTCCGACACGCACTTGGCCGGTTTTTTTTTGGAAGTTGGTTTCTTTTTTTGTAAAAAAGTTTTTTATTTATCACTTTTTAGCTGTGGTACCTACCCCACATCAATTCGTATACCACTACTTGCTATGAAAAAAACAGTGACAGGAAGTTCTATACCAGCTTTGACATCCCATCCATTGAAGTTAAGATAAACAAAAAATTACAAATTTTATAATTTACTTAGGTAAGTATTCGTGCCAAGTTTCAAGTTTATTAACTCTAGGAATAAGATTTTTCATGCAAACAAAATCCTCCCCCCCCCCCCCCTAAAAGTCAAATTTCAAAAAACCCCTTCTTAGCGGATGCCTATGTCATAAGAACTGTCTGTGTGCCAAATTTCAGCCCAATCTGTTCAGTGGTTTGAGCTATGTGTAATGAAATGAAATGAAATGAAATGAAATGAAATCGTTTATTCTGTAAATAGGATACCGGAATCACTTTTACACGTCATATTAAAAAGTAAAAAATAAGCTAGATGTAGTCGACATTTCCTATCTGACTACCCGTGAGAAGAAATGGCGAAACAAACTCAGGGGTCAAAGTCTCTTTTAAAGTCCAGACATAATCTTGGTCAGATCATGTGAGGACCATGTAGATCTGTGTCTGAAATGGTCTTTTGAGGAAAGAACCACACAATTTTGAGTGGACCTGTCCAATCAGTGCAAGCATTATTTTGTCGTAATCGTGCAGCTCGACTCAAGACTTAAGGAGCTCAACGACTCGACGAACAATACCAAAGAAAGTACATTTGGGTAGGCCTCATAAAGTGCTCAAAATGCCAGACCACCATTAAAACTGAGAAAAAGCATAAAATAATAGGAAAATATTTAAAGAGAAAAAAAAGACCCACATAGCGCTCACATTCACAATAAATTAAAGCAGTAAATATAATACTTTTCAAAGTAAACATTAATGTAATATTGTATATAATATTCTGCAATGTCAATATTTATATAAAATCATGCATAATAACATTAAATGTCAAGTTTTCCAGTTTGATCACAAGGCTTGCAGAGCGAGCAGCTCAATCCCAAGCTTTTTTGTCTTCTAAATAATCAGAAATTTTATAGTACCCTTTTTTACAAAGTTTGGTTTTAATACAGCTTTTAAATCGTTTAATGGGTAAGTTTCGAATGTCAGTAGGAAGTTTGTTGTGAAAGCGTATACATTGACCCATGAACGAGTTGCCTACTCTGTGGAGGCGAGTGCGATGTACAGCAAGATTGTGTTTATTCCTGGTATTTAAACAATGAATATCGGACATTTTCTTAAAATTTGATATATTTTTGTGTACATACAATAGATTTTCAAATATATATTGAGAGACTACAGTCAGAATATCTATTTCTTTGAATTTTTCACGAAGTGAATCTCTTGGACCTAGATTGTAAATGGCTCTAACAGCCCTTTTCTGTAAAACAAAGATAGTATTAATGTCCGCACAGGTTCCCCAGAGAAGAATCCCATATGACATAAGACTATGAAAATAACTAAAATAAACAATTCTCGCAGTATCTACATCAGTTATCTGTCGAATTTTTTTAACAGCATAGGCGGCTGAACTAAGCCTTCCTGACAATTTTTCTACGTGTGGGCCCCATTGTAATTTACCGTCAATAGTTATCCCAAGAAAAACTGTCGACTCAACAGGGTCCAACTCTATTCCATTAAGTTGAACATTGGTAGTTAGCTGCCTGACATTTGGCATTGAAAATTTAATGAGCTTAGTCTTTTTTTCGTTCAAGAGAAGATTATTTACATTAAACCAATGGACAACCTTAGAGAGTGCATCGTTAACATGTTCAAAATTGACTAGCTGAAGTTTGATTTTAAAAATGAGGGAAGTATCATCTGCGAATAATACAATCTTGTGATTATCCCTTATGTGATACGGTAAGTCATTTATATAAATTAGAAACAAGAAAGGACCTAGAATTGAACCCTGCGGAACTCCCATAGTGACCGCAGATCCTGCAGATCTCTTGCCATTAACATCAACCCTCTGAATTCTGTTGTTCAGATAAGAAGTCAGAAGGTCGAGAGCACTGTCCCTCATACCATAGTGGTGCAGTTTTCGGATGAGTGTATCATGATGAACGCAATCGAAGGCCTTAGACAAGTCGCAGAAAATGCCAAGAGCATCCTGCGACTCCTCCCAGGCCTCGAATATGCTCTTCAGTAATTCCACGCCCGCGTCTGTAGTTGAACGACCCTTTGTAAAACCAAACTGTTTCAGATGAAGTAAATTATTTGTATTGAAATGTCCTAACATTTGTTTTAAAATTAACTTTTAAAAGATTTTGCTCAATGTAGGTAATATCGAAATTGGCCGAAAATTCGTGGGATCAGTTGTGCTGCCAGATTTGAACAGTGGAATCACTTTACTAAGTTTCATCAGATCAGGAAATACACCAGATGCAATACAAGAATTAAAAACAATTGCTAGAAACGGTGAAATAACATCGATTATTGAAGACATGGTATGTACTGATAATCCCCAAAGGTCAGCAGTTTTTTTTACATCAAGATCTTTAAAAGATTCTATAATATCCTTAGCGGTAACAACCGTGAATTTAAAGTGTTTATCACATTCTGGTACGCATTCTTTTAGTATGGAGTAAGCAGAAGTGGAGGACGACGATGACAGAGTTTTGGTTGTTAAAATGGGAATATTAGTAAAGAAATTTTCAAACTCAGTTGCCACCTCCACGTCTGCCTTAATATCTACATCATTGATTTTTAGGTGGAAGTCACGATTACGTACTGTTGTTCTACCTGTTTCTGAATTAATAATATTCCAAGTTGTTTTAATTTTATTACCAGAAGATTTTATTTTATTTTTAATATGTATGGCTTTTGCTGAGGAACAGGCTCGTTTAAAAGTTTTAGAATATTTTTTAACGAATTCTTTAAAAGTTTCATCATGGTTATATGTTTTTTCATGATAAAATTCGTATAACCTCTGCCTACTTTTGTAAATACCTGGTGTTGCCCAATCACTAAATATAACGCGGTCACAAACAGGCAATGTTTTTGAGGTGAATACCTTCCTAAATTCACTATTAATGAGGTTAAAATGTTGACAGACCAATCAGTCACGGTGTCCTTTTATACAGAATACAGGTGGAATTTTGTAATGCCACGTGGAGGAAAAGTACTCTTAATACTGCAGATAGAAAATTTTACTCAAAGGAAACATTCCTTTATTTTTAAATAGAAAGCAAACTGCATTCAAAGATTTTCGAAAATTCTCTTCTCCCACACCCGGGAATCGAACCGGCTAAAATCTGAAAAAATTATACCCTGTACTTTTATTGCATCGATCGTTAGGGTCAATTATAAGGATGAAATCTCTCTAACAAACATGATAAATTAAATGAAAGGAAAACGAGGAAATCTGAAGTTAAAAATTCAATGAGTCAAGTTAAAGCTCTTTAACTAACATCCATCTTTTGTAATGCAGACTCCTTTGCGACATACTCGTAGCTGCGTGTATGAGGTAATTTAAATATGGAATGTTAGATTAAAATTTGAAAATTAGATTGTCATAGTTTTTTTTTTTTTTTTTTAAAAAAAAAACGTTGCCCCACACTAGGAATTTCTCCTGTATCGTGAGTGCGTTTACAAACATTTAAACTCACATACACAAACAGCCAGACCCGGAACAACTACTTGTAGGTCAATATTTGTTCCGTGCGGGAATCGAACCCGCGACACGCAGCGCAGCAGTCAATCGCTTAACCACTGCGCCAACCGTGCCGTCCAAAGTTGTTATTCACATTTGATTGTTTTTACAACTCTGAGATCGGAGATTTCGGATGCGGAGAGGGCTCTAAGGTTTATGGAATCCGAGAGTTGGGTTCGCACGGATTCCACAATCTTCCCTCGCTTTACATGCATAACCGCACATTTGTCCACACCAAATTCCATCCTGATGGCGCTACTGAAAGTTTCAGTTACTTTCAGTAGCTCCATCAGTTGCAAATTTTTGGGAGCAAAGAGTTTTAGGTCATCCATGTAGAGGAGGTGAGATATAACCTGACCACCTCTCCTCAACCGATAGCCTAGACCTGAATCCTCCAGCAGTGTGCTTAGAGGATTCAAGGCTAAGCAGAACCAAAGCGGACTCAAACTATCACCCTGAAATATGCCTCGCTCGATCCTTATCGGCTCGCTATTCCTCTGGATATTTCGACATCCTGGATAGCGAAGGACCGTTCTCCATTGCCTCATACACGACATCAGGAAGGTGCGCAGAGTTGTATCTACTTTATACAACTCCAGCACCCTCATGAGCCATGTATGTGGCACCGAATCATAGGCCTTCTTATAATCTATCCTATCGACCCGTTCCTACATCCATTTTGAGAGGCAGACATGATGGAGTTTGCTCTTTATATGTTTGTTAATTTTAGCTCTCAAAATGGATGTAAGAACTTTATAGACCGTCGGTAAACACGTGATCGGCCTATAATTTTTGGGTTCCACGGTGTTACCTGATTTATGGAGCAGGTGGGTTATTCCTGTCGTTAGAAACTGGGGTAGCAGACCAGACTCCAAAGCAGTCTGGTACTGAGCCGCCAAGCGAGCGTGCGACCCAATAAACCATTTAATCCAAAAGTTGTGCAGCCCGTCCGGTCCTGGAGACTTCCAGTTAGGCAACGGACGGACTGCACGAGCTACATCTTGGGGGCAGATGGTAATAGCCCCCATTTCTGGTATTGGATCACAGGCTCGCTCGACTTCCTATATATATATATATATATATATTATTATTATTATTATAATGGCTTCTGCAATAAAAGAAGCGCTTAGTTTAAAACAGCTGGAAGAAGAGTTTGCACCCAAACTGAAAGGTACTCCAATCAAACTTTACTGCGATAATCAAAGTGCTAATAGTCTTTCAGGTAACGCCATGTACCATCCACGCAGCAAACATATTGATGTTCGTTATCAGTTTGTTCGAGAGAAGATTGCTGCTAATCAAGTTGCTGTTCGATATCGATCAACTGAAGACATGATCGCTGATGCATTAACAAAAGGGCTCCATCGTCCAAAGCATGAAGGTTTCACCACATCAATGGGCTTAACCTTAAAGCGTTTGCGTCCAGGAGAGGATGATGAAACTATGGACGCCTGCACTGCACAGATTACTAAATCCATCTGACACATAGTCGTGTGACGTCTCTTTATCTGTCATTAGTGTCAACTGTTCTGTGTGCTAACATTCCGCTAAGATTATATCTTGCATAACTTAATCTGATTAAATCAATTAGTTATAAACAGTTAATTGCCCTTGTTTTTATTTCATCAGTCCGACTCGCACTTGGCCGGTTTTACCCGTTTCCCTATGACTAATTTTCACTTTATTAATACTTTTCGCAATGAAAATATAAAGATTTTTAAAGATGTAGATTGAATTATTGGAATTCACCGCGGAACAGTACAACACACGAAGAACGAATGAGGTTTAGGTGAGTTGAAACATGACACAAACTATTAAATAAATATATTGTTTTAGTCTCTCAACAGTGTGACAGTGTAGTGCATTAAATACGGACTACAATGTAAGTTAAATCTGTAGAATGGAACATTGAAGTATAAATAGTAAAATAAGATTAAATATAAAATATTTAATGAGATTAAAAATTATTATTAAAATATTTTCTTTTTCTTGATTTTTAATTCTTTATTATTCTTTATTACTAAATTAAAATATAAACATACTTTATATAAAAAAAATATATATTTTGTAGACAAAAAGCACGTTTCGTACCTAGGAATTGAACCTTTAGTCTTTTGCACGGCAAGCAGTCGATGCGAAGCGATGTCGTGTACTCGTAATGGTTCAGTGTCACCGTCAACGACGATTAAATTAACGCGTTGTAAACTTGTAAGCCGATAAAAATAAAAATATTGGCGTGTAATATTGTGGAGCGGCGAGGACGGCCAATTTAACGGCTGAAGTGGCGCGCGGGGTGGCTTGCAGGGGTTGGAGTAACGCGGCGCGGGCGGTTTGGGGGGGTGTGAGCTCACCACCACCCGCAGCCGCGATATTTAGATAATTTCACGCGCCACTTGCGCGGCTCAAAGAGCGCGTGGCTTCTGTCAGCGACGCGCCAGTGCCACACGCCGCCGCACAGTGGTCTGAAAATCAAGCTCCATACTCATAGAAACTTAACGTCAGAAATTAATAAATAAAAATATGTTTTGTGTTTAGTATACCTCCCTTTGTTTTACTAATATAGTATGAAGGGTATGAGTAGCTCCATGCGCGAGAAAAAAAATATTTTAATTTTTTTTGTATGGAATAAAACACTTAAAGTGCTTTTTTTCAAAACTGAATAGAACTGATAGGCTGGTACTCACATGAGCTATTGCACCATACACGGCGATCAAGATGACATACAATTTTTGTGCACAAAAATAAGCTTAAGCTTTGGAAATTTTGAATTTACAGTTGGTGATCTTTCAAATCTTTGATGGTATTTTGTGAAGTTACATATCGCTTGGAATATGAAAATAGTATGTAAAATAATACTCATACAAGAAGAGACAAACATACACACACACACCCTCACACACTCACAAACTTTCGCCTTTATAATATTAGTGTGATTATAAAGGCAAAACTTTGTGTATGTGTGTGTGTGTGTATGTTTGTCTGATGGAACAGTGAGTGCATTTGTGTATTGCGCGCATAATTGGGCACTATACAACTCACGCGCAGTTTGGATGGTTTTAATTAGACCGGCCGCACAGTGGGCTGAAACGGGCCGGTAAAGGACTTAGCATTTAAAAAAAAAAAGTTTCTTTTTCTGAAATTTTAAATATTGTGTTGGATTTATCTATCGATTATAAGTAATTATTTCTATGAGGGTCGTTCAGATAACTTAGTATTTTCGGAGTTATAAATATCCAAAGTAATTTTTGTATGAAGCAAAAGAAAAAAATGAGAAAATCTCGAAATTCTCAAATTTTCTCAAAGAATTGACTCTACGTATGCATAGTACGTATATTTGTCCTATTTTAGCGCCTATTCTCGGGTTGCGATTTTCTGCGATTTGGTCGCAATTTCAAATTTTGTTCTCTATTCCACACCACCATAGAGGTTAAGAACTAGGCGTGTTTTTTTTTATGTAGTGGTCTCCCTTTTAGGCCTAATTCACTAAGGACTAATAAAATAAATAAGTAAAAATCACAATCACTACTGGCCACTGCACTGTTTTAATTTAATCACTGTCAAGGGTATCCACATTAACGAATGCAAAATTTTCGTATTCGTCATCATCAAATGTTTCCGCTTGTTCAATTACTAATAAACTTTGTGCTTCTACTGACAAAGTTTTATGTTTTCTGCGAAGTTTGTGACGTTTCGCTGAGATGATTGGATCAGAGCTGGTCAATAAATTATTTAAAATGTCTTCATTTGTAGTTTTTCTACTGCATTTCCTGGAATGATGTTGGCGGTACCTACGAAAGTCTTTATTTCTAGCTTCAGCAGCTTCTTCAGATAGCTGTCCAATTGGTATTAGACCAAAACTTTCAATAATAGCTGCACCATGCATAAGAACTTTATGAACACTTGAAGGCATATAATACCAGCTATATAATTCCAAATACAGTTGCATGGTCACTTGAGCATATTCGTGAAATTTCGCTGTGTCAATGTGGTAACCTGATGAAATTGCCTCTAAAATGATTGCAAATCGCCTTATTAATTCTTCACTAACACCAGTTATCTCAGCAGTCATGTTTGGATTTGCAAAAAATCTTCTAGCAGTATTTCCGTCATTCGTGGAGCCGTGCCCTTGTTTAACAACATCAATCAGAAGTCCCATTCTATTTTCAAAAGCGTCTTGTATGTCTTTCTTTCTTCTTTCCATGATGCACTTGTTGTCTCCCTTTACTGTCCATGTCTGTACCGTTAATCTGTAGGCTATATGCAGAATGCATTCCATCATTCGTATCTAGGTATGCAATGATGACAATCCGTATTTACAGAGATCTGGATCAGTCGGTTTTGATGCAATTAAGGGCAAACTATTCATCTCTGTTGGAGTGGCTTTACAAATGTCGCATCTCTGAGATGAAGTATCACATAAAATTGATGTTGCTTTTCCGTCTATCATAGTCATTAATAAAGAGTGTGAAATTTTTATTTCTCCAACTTCTGTTTTCACAAAATTTTTAATCTCTCCCTAATAGCACTTTTTTCCCGCAATATCGTTATTTTATTTTCTTTCACAAATTCGAAAAAGATTGGACGACACCAGTAAGATGAATTTGGTGAATCGTTTTGCCAGATAACTTGTTCGCCGCACACTAATTTTATTGGCACTAAACTACCCATAAATATGCTTGAATCGTCAAGTTGACTTTCTTGTTCATCGTCTGTTTGCATTTTTTGTTTGTAATTGGCTTGATTAGAAGCACCGTCAAATCCCCACTTACTGATTAGTGTAAATTCTTTACAACCACTATCTATGACGAGTGACGTCATTATTCTTGTTGTCGTTATATCCAATAGAGCTTGTAACTTTATTTTAGCTGAGGTTTATGTCACTGTAATAGCATCTTTTGGTGGATAGCATTTCTGTTTCGCATGTTGCACTTGATAATAAGATGGAAATATATTACTGTCTTTTTCGTTAACACTTTTTCTTAAAGTATTGTATTGCCACTTGGTCAGCTTGGGTGATAAAAATAACCCTAAAGCCTCATCCGGAGAAAACACAGGTTTTGTTTCTTTAACAGATATGCACTTTTTAACTTTTTTTACATCTTGGGGATTCTTTAGTAAATGTTCTAGTATTTTAGCAACCTCCTCATTCCCATCCGCTTTCAACTGCTCAAAATATGCATATTTTATTTCGTCCGAAGTTAAATGATTTATATTTTATAAATGAGATGTTTAGGCGCTAATTCACAAAAAGGATTTCTTGGGCTTTGTTCGGTGGAGACACCGACAGAAACTTTTGATGGTGATATGTCGGCGTGAGCAAATTACAACGTAAAACGGAACGCAACGTTCAGTGACATCATCGCCCCACTCAGTGGATCAGGCGAGTTGTGGAAGGGACAAGCCTTTATAACATGGCGCACTGAAGCAAAGCGCCATTCTGAGTCTAGCGAGCGCCCCGTCCACAACCTAATTGTGACACGGATCACGCCTGATTCATATCAGAATAGTTTTAAATAGTCTTTATTATTTATAATCATTTGTTGTTTTCAATTAAATTCATTTTACGGTAATTTTGATTTTATTTCAAACAATGGCAAATAGAAACCTTGAAGACCATGTAGACTCTGTAAGAAGTAGGTCTTCTTCACCAATTCTTCAATCCGGCGATCCTCGCTCCGAAATCAGAAGTGGGATGGGCCGAGGTATATCTTCGGTTCCATCCGCCCTTAACGATGGAGGAACAGAAGCCTCTAGCTCAAACCAGATGCTGTCAACCTTGGCTAGTATTCTGGAAAACCTGTCACGACAGCAGCAAGCTAGTATGCAGGCAAATCACGAGCTTCTTGCGGGAATAATAAATAAAACTGTGGCTCCGACACAGCGACCAAGGTTAAGCGATATCTATATCGCACCCTACAACCCAGATGGTGATATTCCGATTCGAGACTGGTGTGAGCACGTTGATCAGGCCAAATCACACTGGGGGTTGGCTGATTACGAAATTTGCAACAAGATAGCTAACCTGTTGCAAGGTCGAGCCAAGGCGATTGGTGATGCTTGGTTAATAAAGTCTCCTGTTTGGAGCAAAATGCGAGAAGCGCTGATACAAACGTTCGAACCTGAAGCACGATACTCCAATGACATACTTAAGTTACGCAATTTCAGATTTGATGTATCAAATCCAGCAGAATCAATAACCAACGCCTGGAACATTTGGAAACGTGTAATAAATGGCAATAAGGATACTGACGCTGTGGAAGCTATTATTGGCTGCGTTGATAATGAGAATCTCCGCTTACGATTGATATCTAGTAAGTGCACAACTGTGCCTGAATTGATTTCTGTTGCAGCTACAGTCAGGCAGCGAGAAACACGTCATGATGAACCACCAGCCAAGCGGCTCAAGCTTAAGACTCGAGACGAATCCATAGTATGCTTTAAGTGTGGCAAGACTGGGCATTATCAAATAGCCTGCCGCAAAGCAAATGACAAAGCAAACGACCCAAAGCCACTACTGAGTGAAAGTACTAGTCGAGAGTCTGCGAATCGAACGGAACGTCCAAAGCCTAAATGCAATTATTGTAGCAAAATTGGTCACGTTGAAGAAAAATGTTTTAAGAAGATGAGCGATGAAGCTAAAAAAGTTAATCTAGCACAAGAACACGACGAATTACTCACTCCTATGATCATTGCTATTGGTACCCATCAATTTACTGCATTATATGACAGTGGGGCTGCTCGTTCCCTGATAAGACGATCGGTAAGCTGTTCCTTACCAGGTAAACGTGAAGATTGTTCCTTGATGTTGAAAGGTATTGGAAGTAAAAGTGTGCCAATTTTATCTTACCAACAAATCAACACGACTTGCAACATAAACAATGTTTTCGTTGAAATTACGTTCCACATTGTGGAAGATCACGAAACTCCCTGCGATGTTATGATTGGAGCCGAAATTGTAAAACGCACCGGCTTGAATGTTCTCGTTACTGAGCGAAGCGCTACAGTAGTAAGGAACTCGCTGATTTCAACAATCCAAGTTGCAGAGAACACTTTCAAAGTCCTGGACACGGATTTAAAAAATGAAAATGAAATAAGTGAGTTAAGACAATTATTATTAAAATATAATGATTCTTTTACCACCGGAATTCCGAAATCAAAAGTTACAACTGGAAGTATGGACATACAACTTAAGGACCCATCTAAAATAGTATCAAGAAGGCCCTACAGGATGGCACCCATTGAGAGACAAAAGGTAAAGGCCATTATAGATGACTTGATTTTCAACGGGATTTTTCGAGAAAGTACTTCCGATTTTGCGAGCCCCGTTATATTGGTCAAGAAGAAAAATGGTGAAGACAGAATGTGTACCGACTATCGGGAACTGAACAAAAATACAGTTCCCATAAAATTTCCACTGCCAATTATTTCAGACCAAATTGATAGACTATCAGGAGCTGCTTATTTCATTAGCCTTGATATGGCCCAGGGGTTCTATCAAATTCCCGTTAATGAGGCCTCAATATCAAAAACGGCTTTTATAACTCCCGATGGCCTGTATGAATATATAAGAATGCCGTTTGGATTAATGAATGCACCGGCAGTATTTCAACGCGCTATAATGACAGCATTATGACCTTTGCTCGAAGACATTCTTATTTATATGGATGACGTCCTTATTAAATGTGAAAGATTCTCAGAAGGATTACGGATACTGGACAAAGTTTTAGACGCCTTGACCAAAGCTGGATTTACAGTAAATGCTAAGAAGTGTTCTTTCTTCAAAACATCAATTGAATACCTCGGAAATCTGATCTCGAATGGCACTGTTCGTCCAAGTCCAAGAAAGGTGGAAGCTCTTGAAAAGGCACCAGTACCTACGAACGTAAAGCAAGTACGACAGTTCTGCGGACTAGCTGGCTACTTCAGGCGCTTCATACCATCTTTTTCAGAACGTATGATCCCTTTATACAATCTTACCAAAAAGGACACTAAATTTACATGGACATCAGAATGTGAAAGCGTCAGGCTCGATATAATTCGTCGACTTACATCAGCACCAGTTCTAACCATATTTCAAGAAGAGTTGGCGATCGAGCTCCATACTGATGCCAGCAGTTCAGGGTTTGGCGCTGTTCTTATTCAATTAAAATATAGCCGGCAACATGTGGCAGCATACATAAGCATGAGGACTACGGAACCAGAGAGTCACTATCACAGCTACGAGCTAGAGACACTTGCTATTGTCCGAGCCATTAAACATTTTAGGCAATATCTTTACGGCAGAATGTTTACTATAGTCACTGACTGCAACGCCATAAAGTCATCATCTCACAAACACGAGCTTTTACCCAGAATTCACAGATGGTGGTCATTTTTACAAAATTACTGCTTTAAAATTGAATATCGTCAAGGAAACCGTATGAAACATGCAGATTTCTTTAGCCGAAACCCTCTGGCGTGTATCAACCTAACCCAGAATATAGACACCTGGCTGAAGATTGAACAAAGACGTGACAAGGAGTTGTCCGATCTGATAAAAAGACTGGAAAACGGTGAAGAAATAAAAGATTATCGCCTTTATGACCGCGTCTTAGAACGAAAATACAATGAAGATGAGCCCGGATGCAAGAAGTGGAAAAAGGTGATTCCAAAATCATATCAATGGAGCCTTATTAATGCCTACCACACTGCACTAAAACACTTTGGCTGGGAGAAGACACTAGCTAAGATTCGTGAAACCTACTGGTTTCCTGAAATGAACACAACAGTAAGACGATTCATCGACAACTGCGTCATTTGCAAAACTAGTAAGGGAACCTCAGGCGCTAAACAGGTACATATGTATCCTATAGAGAAAAGTCCCATTCCCTTTGATACTATTCACATAGACATGACTGGACACCTTACTCAACGAAACAATAAACACGAATATGTCGTCGTAATTGTTGACGCTTATACGAAGTTTGTGACTCTGACTTATGCAACAAACAAAACTGCAAGTTCTATGCTTCACGCTCTCAAACACTTAGTAGCTCTATTTGGAGCCCCTAAGCAGATCATAAGCGATCAAGATACTGCATTCAAAGCTGAATTTGAAGAGTTCTGTAAGCAGTACAGTATTCACCAACATTTTATTGCACCTGGGGTTAGTCGGACCAACGGACAAGTAGAACGCATAATGGCTGTTGTGAAAAATGGTTTGACTATCATCCGTAATTATGAAACGAAAGACTGGAAAAAAGGTTTGGATGCCCTCCAATTGGCAATAAATTGCACCAAGAATAAGACTACAAACGTAAGTCCAATCAAAACTCTTACTGGAAGGCAATGTGCAGTACCAGCTGAATTACTATCCTTAATTAATGAAGAGGAAGGACGAGTAGATCGAAACCAGCTTGACAACTATGTGCAAAAGAAGATAGAAACAAGAGGAAAGAACGACAAAGAAAGATTTGATAAAGGAAAGGCTAAAGTTAAGAGATTTCAAAAAGGCGAAATAGTTCTCTTTCAGACTAACCCCCGAAGTCAAATTGGACTCGATTTAAAGTTCCCAGATGCATACGAAGTTTGGAAAGTATTAACAAATGATCGCTACCAACTTAAAAAAATTACTGGCAGAGGTAGACCCAAGAAAGTGGCTCATGACCAGCTACGCTTAGCACCAAAGCCTGGAGAATGCGTCGACGAGGATGCCGTGTCGGCGGAAGATGAGCCTATAACGCCTGCAAATGAGCCCCCCCTTACCAACGGGATGTAGTTCAAAAATTAAAAGAAAAACGAAGAGATGGGCAAATATGACACTATGATAATGCAAGTAAGTTTATTTTTTGTTTGCTTAATATGTAGTAATGCTTAGTAGCATCATTTTATAAGGACAGTAGTTTCCGTACTATTTTGGTGTTACACATAATTTGTCGCAGTGTGGCTTTCAAATTGGTCAATGTTACGCTTACGTTTGGTGAGGCGTGTCCTCCAGTTCCAAACCATAGTGTAAAGTGATTTGTTAAATCAAATTCATTGATGTTATCGCTTGTGAGTCTGCTAGATGGACAGAGTGCCCTCCTTACTACAAGCATGTGTATACCACCAAATTCTGTAATTTTACACATAATGAAGAGGTGTGACCTCCGAATTGGTTAATGTTACGCTTACGTTTGGTGAGATGTGTCCTCCAGTTCCAAACCATGGTGTAAAGTGATTTGTTGAATCAAATTCATTAATGTTATTGCTTGGAAGTCTGATAGACGGATTCCAGGCATGTGCGTAACAGATCATAGGCGAGGGTTTATCCAGTAAACGACCTGGTCATGTGACCATTGTTTGATGTTGGGATACTGCGAGATTATTCTCTTGTTACAGGATAAGGTCAGTGACGACCTTTTTGCAGAATGGCCGTGTCGGCGTGAGCAAATTACAACGTAAAACGGAACGCAACGTTCAGTGACATCATCGCCCCACTCAGTGGATCAGGCGAGTTGTGGAAGGGACAAGCCTTTATAACATGGCGCACTGAAGCAAAGCGCCATTCTGAGTCTAGCGAGCGCCCCGTCCACAACCTAATTGTGACACGGATCACGCCTGATTCATATCAGAATAGTTTTAAATAGTCTTTATTATTTATAATCATTTGTTGTTTTCAATTAAATTCATTTTACGGTAATTTTGATTTTATTTCAAACAATGGCAAATAGAAACCTTGAAGACCATGTAGACCCTGTAAGAAGTAGGTCTTCTTCACCAATTCTTCAATCCGGCGATCCTCGCTCCGAAAGATACATACTGAGTTGATGTACTCGGTGCTGGTTGATCTTCATTACTGCCTATTAAACACTTAATAAAGTCTGGCCATATTATGTTTTCTTGTAACCATTCACTATTTTTAGTTCTGAATATATTTTCTTTACGATAAGCGTTTTCCCATCTTCTATTTAAATTATAACAAAATTTTGCACAAAACAACTTTAAGGTCTTTTCGTGATCATCACTTAATTCGACTAAAAATTTAGACCTTATCTCACTACACAAACTGTCATTATTTTTAATACTGCCACTGTTTTTTAAAATAACGAAAAGATCAAGGTTTGTCACTAAATTTTCAAACATTTTCACAAATACAAAATAACAAATAAGTAAGTATTGAATGTGTGGGGGTAGTGCGTCTATTATGGTGGGTAATAGAACACTGAAGTACGTTTGAATGCAACCGAACATTCCGTAGATACCCTATCGTTGCACCAATCACGTTACGACACGTCATAACTTGTTGTTGCGCTCGCGCACTCTTATCCCTTGATTCCCGGAAATAAGTCTCAAAACAAATTACGTCATACCTACCTATGGTGGTGGAAAATGTCGAACATTGTTTTTTTTTTAAAGAACTAAGTAGGTATTGAGGTTTTCAGGCCGTTTAGTATACATTATTTTCAATTTCAATTTAATTGGAATAAATTGCTTAACTAAAATAACATGACTCTTCATACAAATTTGATATGGCTATATCTCCGAAAGTACTCGTTAAATTAAAAAAAGTCAAAGAATAAAAACGTTTTAAATTTATGCCTAGATACCAAAACATTTGATCTCTTAAGACCCAACCTTGTAATCCCAGCCCACTGTGGGCCGCCGCGCGCCAGATATCGGTAGGGAGACCATTTTATACAGGGTCAAATTCAAGGTTCGATATTGGGTCCATTCCTCTTTTTTTAATTTACTTTAATGATTTACCCCAATTACTTCAAAGTCAACCGAAGGTGGTGTACACATAATTGATCTTTAAAATAGACCGACTTCAGGTCCAATATTGGTTTATGGTAAATAATTTGGTACTAAATTAAAAAAAAAACCAAATGTATTAGATTTAAATTACCTAATGTTAGAAGTAGCGAATGTGATATCATATTGAACGGAGAAAAACTGGAATTTATTAATAAAACGGTTTTCTTAGGAATCACTCTAGACGAGAAACTGCAATGGGGACCACATATTATATAACCACTCTTGAGGGGCGGCTAAGCAATAAACGACCCTGGGGTCACCGGGGTCGTTTATTTATTTTTATTGTTTCACCAACAATTGTTTACACTGGTTTCATGCTAAAGGTAACATGCAAACGTGTGATGCAACAGAGCATCAATCACTAACAATCATAAGTCATTATTAAGGAATCATCTAGTATCTACGTCAAAAAAATACTTATTGGCATAATTACTTATATATGTACTAAAGCGTACTCTTTCTAACACACAAAATGTTTCGTATAGAAAACAGAAAAATAGAATATTGCGTTGCATTGTTTATCTTTGAATGCCCCTTAGCTATGCTAGTTATAGCTCTGTGGGGTCTGGGCAAAGCATAAATGACATAATATGACAAATGCATGACAATGACGGGCAGTGACAATGATTATGAATGATGAAGAATGTGCTGCCATTACATACTTTTAAGACTGGACTGATCTAATGAATTAAAAAATTAAATTGATACATTAATAAATGATTAAATATCATGTTCATTACAGTCTAATTATTCTATTCTATTCTAATTATTACCCGACTGCTCCAGAAGGAGGGTTATGTTTTTCGAGTGTATGTGTGTATGTATGTCTATTTCTTTAGCACGCTCTGTAGGCTAAACGGCTTGATGGATTTTAACATATGAGGTATCCTTAGATTTGTTTTAATTGTGGGAGTGACATAGGCTATAAAAATTTTATGTGGCGAAAAAAAAAATTTAAAACGAGAGGGGGAATAAAAAAAAATATTGTGTGATTATATTAATATGGGTATCAAATAAAAGCTAGTAAATAGCCAATTCCAAATATGTATATTTTATAACACTTTTAACCTACTATTTTGACACAAACTACAAAAAAATACATTTTCTTTAATAACAAAATCGAAGCGAAGTTAAAATTGCACATTGAATATTTTTGAAAAAAATAATTGGTTTGAGGTCTGAGATCATTCTAATGCCGAAAATATAGTTTTTAGAATTTTTGTCTGTTTTTCTGAATGTATGGTCTAGCATCACGCAAATTCTATTCGGATACATTCTGTTCAAATTTTGCATATATTCCCTATAAGTCTGGTCAACCAATAGGTTATATGTATATTATCACGCTATTTACTATGGGTGTTTAAGCAAGTATTTACAAACGAATGAATGTAAAGCTAGCTATCGATATGTTGATGATCACACATACAGTCCACTTAAATTACTTGTCAAGTTAGTTGAAATTAAATCTTCGCGACAAACACACGTCTATTTTTTCAAAAATCCCTGTTAACCTAAACACAACCTTATTGCTATAAACATATGGTCCTAAATCGAACCGGATTCAAGTCATCGACCGGGCGAGCGCCGTGAGTGAGAACAATAGCATTCCAGAGCGATAAGGTTTTTTTTGAGAAGTGGTTTAAAGACTAATTAGTGAATTCAAATAAATAGACTTTATTACGTGTTACGAACTTATAAAACGTATAATTACGGTGAACTGCTGCTTACTGTGTGATAATTTGCGTTTCTTGTGGAGTGGAACAAACATAACGATGGAGGATCTCATTCTGTATCAGAATGAACTACTGGAAAACTTAAAAAAGTCTGAAAAGAACTATAAGAAATCGCCCAAAGAAAGAATAAAGGGACCTTATTTGGAAACAAGGTTGGAATTATTACAGGAACTGTGGAAGGAGTTCAAGGAGGGTCATAAGTGTATTATTATAAAAGTTACAGATGCGGAAAGAAAAGACCCGTACTTTGAGAAAGATATTTATGAGGTATTTCAAGAAACATACATAAACTATAAATCAATATTAAGAGAAGCTCTTCAACCTTTTTTAGAAGAATCAAAATTTCAACCTGCTTTATCTCAATCCTCTTCAATTAACGACGTGCAAGATTTCAAGAATCGAGGAATAAGGTTGCCCAGCATACAGATATCCACATTCACGGGAAAGTACGAGGAGTGGCAACCATTCTATGACCTGTTCACGTGTACAGAAGCTGCATTACCTAAAAAGCAATTTATCTGGAGAACCTGAGGTACTGTTACGTAACTTTTCCATAACAGATGCAAATTATGATGAGGCCTGGAATCAATTAATAAAACGTTACAATAATACGAGGTTCAACAGCAACGCTATTATGAAGATTTTATTTACGCAAAAACCTGTGCAGATGGAATCGGCTAGTTTAATTAAACAACTAGTAGACACAACTTCGACTTGTTTGAAGGCGTTGAAGAACATGGGTATGCAGACTGATACCTGGGATATGGTAACTACCTACTTAGTTGTATCGAAGTTAGATTCTGAATCTATTAAGTTGTGGGAACAGCAAATTAGTACGACACGTAATGCCGATATACCCACTTGGTCAGAATTAAGAGAATTTTTGGAAGCAAGGTTCAGAGCTTTAGAAATGATAGAAAGTACTCAAGTTAAAACGGTGCAACCCAAACCAGTAGCTAAACCTAAGGTTTTCCATTCAAATGTTACCAGCAGCGACGGAAAAGGGCCCGAAACAAAATGTGCCTTATGTAGTGGTGATCACTACATCTATTCCTGCATGAAGTTTGGAGATAAGTCTCCAAATGAAAGACAAGAATTTGTACAGACGAACAAGTTATGCTTCAATTGTTTGGCGCCTACACACTCCGTGAGCAAGTGTCGACAGTCATCGTGTTGTAGAAAGTGTGGACGGCGGCATCACACCCTTCTGCATTTCGAGAGAGGACAGCAGAACGAGAAACCGAAGGAAGGTGAAACTTCAACTACAGGTATAGCGAACGACAAATCTACAGGTATGCCTATTTCTGTATCTAATGATGAGCATATTGTAACCAACTTTTCTAGTGAACATATACAATCAAACAGTGTCCTATTAGCTACTGCTAATGTGTTAGTAGATAGTAGGAATGGTTGCAAATACGTTGTGAGAACTTTGTTAGACCAAGGGTCACAAGCTTCGTTTGTTACGGAGGCAACAGTACAATTATTGAATCTTAATCGTAAATCAGTGAGTGGTTGGGTGTCAGGTGTGGGAGAGAGGCAAACGAGAATCAAACACAGGGTTACACTTTACGTCAAATCATGTCACAATCCTAATGCGTCAGTGCGAGTAGAGGCATATGTATTGCGTTCACTTACAACAATGATACCTACCACTAATCTAGGTATTCCTGAGTGGTCAGATTTAAAAGACTTGGAGTTGGCCGACCCAGAATTTGCAACACCTGGGAAAATAGACATTCTCCTTGGAGCTGAGGTGTACAGCGACGTCTAGTTAGATGGCGTTATCAAGCATCCTGTGAGTAATTTATTAGCACAAAACACAATTCTAGGTTGGGTTCTATCAGGAAGGATGTCACGAGAATGCATTTCAGCAGAGAAGAACTTCACCACCCTGCATGTTCAGCTTAAAGAAGATGAGCTGCTTAAGTTATTTTGGGAATTAGAAAACGAGCCAAACACCATACAAAAGAGATTGTCAAAAGAAGAAGAAAGATGTGAAGAGTATTACGAGGCTACAACGGTCAGAGACAAAGAAGGAAGATATGTGGTAAGATTGCCATTCAGAAACAATAACCCAGAAGGCCAAGCTGATGGATTGAAGAAAATAGCTGCTAAAAGATTTGAATTCCTAGAGAAGAAATTCGCAAAAAATTGTAAGTTTCATGAAGAATACAGTAAGGTTATGAAGGAATACATTAATCTCTATCACATGATTGAAGTGGAGTCTGCCGATATTAACAACCCTAAAGCGGTATATCTTCCTCACCATGGCGTAGTAAGAGAAGATAAGGATACGACCAAACTTCGGGTGGTTTTTGACGCTTCGTGTAAGGGCATCAATAATGTTTCCTTGAACGACAATTTGCTTGTGGGTCCTAAGCTGCAACAGGACTTACGTCACATACTGATGAGATGGAGGACACACAGAATCTGTATTACGGCAGATATTATAAAGATGTATAGAATGGTGCGCGTAGCTGAAGAAGACATAGACTATCAAAGGTTATTGTGGAGACCAACAACGACTGAGCAAATTAAACATTACAAACTGGTGAGATTGACCTTTGGTACCGCATGTGCACCATATCTTGCAGTGAAAACATTACAGAGATTGGCGGATGATGAGAAATCAATATTTCCAGCTGCTGCTAAAATAACAAACACAGATTTTTATATGGATGATCTATTGTCAGGATGTGAGACGGAGTATGAAGCTATTAATATTTACAAGGACATGAATAAACTACTGAACTTAGGAGGCTTCGAGTTACAAAAATGGAGTAGTAATAATGAGAACGTATTAAAACATATGGGTATAAATAAAAGAGATGATTATGAACTGCCTCTTAAGGTCAATAGTTTAGTTAAAGTACTAGGAGTTAATTGGAATCGAGACACAGACAGTTTTGTGTATTCCCTCAACTTACCAGAAACAAAGGAACCGATGACCAAACGACGTGTTCTTTCTGATGTTGCTAAATTGTATGATCCGCTAGGGTGGATAGCTCCTGTTGTTGTCATAGCAAAAATGATGATACAGAAGTTATGGAAAATAGGACTAGGATGGGACGATACCATTAGTGGAGAGCTGCTAGCAGAGTGGTTACACTTCAGAGAGAATTTAGTTCTCATTAAAAATGTTTCTATACCAAGATGGTTACAATGTTTGCACACATCTATAATAGAGTTACACGTCTTCGCAGATGCTTCCCAGGCAGCATATGGGGCAGCAGTGTATATTCGAGTAGTTGAAGGAGACAGAGTTTACGTTAATTTAATATCAGCAAAAACAAAGGTTGCTCCTATTGAGAAGCAATTATCTATTCCGAGGTTGGAACTTTGTGGTGCTACATTAGCAGCTAAACTGATTTTCGAGATGGCACAAGTAATGAACATAGCTAAGAAAAACTTACACGCATGGACAGACTCGACCATAATTCTAGCTTGGCTAAAAGGTGGGGCTAGTCGATGGAACACATTCGTCAGCAACCGAGTCTCTGAGATATTGAACATTCTAGATTATGAGCAATGGGGTCATGTGACTACAGACACCAACCCGGCTGATTGCGCCTCAAGAGGCTTACAAGCCTCAGATTTGATAAATAACTTGCTGTGGTGGAATGGTCCGGCTTGGTTGTCTGCACTAGACCTAAACATGAATTTAATTGATGTCGAAGATACACAAGAAGAAGAGAAAGCCAGAGTTTTCACTGCTTTATTAAATACTGAAGAAGAATTAATTTGGACTAAGTTCTCTAATTTACGGAAAATGTTGAGAGTAATTTCATACTGTAGAAGATGGTTTTTAAGGTTAAATAAACACAAATTTAAATATAATACTAAATTTATTACGACACAAGAAATTAATGAAACTCTAAATAATTGCATTAAACAAATTCAAGGTCTAGAATTTAATCAAGAAATAAAGCAGTTAAAATCTCAAAACGGTGTTCTCAAAAGGAGTAAACTACGCAATCTTTGTCCCACTATCGATGATAATGGCATTTTAAGAGTTGGCGGACGTATTCAACAATCGCAAGCTGCGTATGACACAAGGCATCCTATAATTTTACCTGCTAAGAGCCATCTTAGTAGACTAATAATTAAAGATGCCCATCAGAACACTATGCATGGTGGACCACAAGTAATTCTTAATTACTTGAGGTCGAAGTACTGGATATTACGAGCTAAGGATCAAGCAAAAAGATGTTACCGAGAATGTACAACTTGTATTAGATATGCAAAAAACAATGCGGTACAGTTGATGGGCCAACTACCTGAGGTACGAGTAAAACCCAGCAGACCTTTCAGATCAGCTGGTGTAGATTATGCAGGACCCATTAATATCAGATTTTCTCCAGGCAGAGGTGCTAAATCTTACAAGGGCTATATTTGTCTCTTCATTTGCATGGCAACACGTGCTGTACACCTGGAGGCTGTCACAGACCTGACTTCTAAGGGATTCATCGCTGCTTTCAGGCGCTTTACAGCCAGAAGAGGTCATTGTCAGGACCTTTTCAGTGACAATGGCACTAATTTTGTGGGAGCAGACAAGCAGCTAAGAGATATGTTTGATAAGGCCAAGTCTTCTATTACTAGTGAGATAGCAGAGTTGTTAACTTTAGAACGAACTACTTGGCATTTCATTCCTCCACATGCACCTAATTTTGGGGGTTTGTGGGAGGCTGGGGTACGCAGTACAAAAACACATCTAACAAAGGTAATTGGAAATAATACACTCACCTACGAGGAACTTACCACTGTGTTAGCACAGATTGAATCCTGTTTAAATTCGCGACCTATTTCGGTTTTAAGTGATGACCCCAATGACCCTCTTCCACTGACACCAGGTCACTTTCTGGTTGGCGAACCTTTATTGAACCTATCAGATGAGAATTATACACCTTGTGAACATATCACTAATCTCGAACGTTGGAGGTTAGTCCAAAAAATGGTCAACGATTTCTGGAAAAGATGGTATAAAGAATATCTTGTTAATCTTAATAAAATATATAAATGGAACACAAAACAACTTGAGCCAGAAATCAATGACATAGTTATTCTAAAAGATGATAATATTCCACCTAGTAAGTGGATATTAGGAAGAGTCATTCAAAAACATGTTGGTCCCGATAATCTTACTCGAGTTGTATCAATTAGATGTAAGAACAATGTTTTTAAACGTCCTGTGAATAAAATATGTATCTTAACTAAATAAACTTAGGATTAGTGCTAACTACTCTTTGTAAAACTAATATAATGTGTACTTAATTATTTAAACTACTTATAAAATAAAATAAAAAACTTATAACTTAACGTAAAATTTTTAACTTTAACGTTTACAAAATGTTATGTAAATGAACTAGATACTTACCTTTTACTAATAAATTGTTGGATTGACTTTGTTAAAAGCAATAAATAAGTAACTTACCAAAGTAGCCGTGTGAGGGACGTATTCCGCGCGCCGCTCTCATAGATATAGAGATATACCTATAATGTAGTAACGTTGTAAACCTTACCTTTTGCAGTGATATCTGTCATTATGTTATCGTTGTATTACTAAAGTATGTACTATAAAATTGTGTATTGTTGTAAAACTTACCTTATCACCTCAAGTTAGATGTTATAATTAATTGTTACTTTAAAATTTATAGTTGTTTATCAAATTTGTTTGTAAACTCATATTAAAGAACTGCGTTCTTTGGGGGGCGGAATGTTTAAGCAAGTATTTACAAACGAATGAATGTAAAGCTAGCTATCGATATGTTGATGATCACACATACAGTCCACTTAAATTACTTGTCAAGTTAGTTGAAATTAAATCTTCGCGACAAACACACGTCTATTTTTTCAAAAATCCCTGTTAACCTAAACACAACCTTATTGCTATAAACAATGGGGGATGAGCAATATTGCATTATGTTTGTATGCCTCTAAGGTTTACAGAAAATTGTAAAAAGACGAGTCAAACAGTTACAGATTTAACCGATTACCATCACGCTATATCTTTATGGAGCTAAGCAGTCATAATTGACAAAAAAAATCCACCCTGCATTGCCATGATAATTCATGGCAATGCAGGGTGGATTTTTAAGATGGGAAGTAAGGATATCTTAACCGTTGTAGTTACACAAATTCGGTCTTAGAAGACTGTCTTAAAATACTGAGACATTTTGATCTGCAATCACAGATTAAAAAAAAAATGTACAGCTAGCAAGAAAATGAGTAATTTTCACTTTTTATGCCAATAGATCCTAGCTGTTTCTTATGAGAGAGTTAGGACCAACTGAGATTTGATGCATTGGATCTGGGTCACTTGCGCGAATGACATTTCTGCTAAAGACACTTGCGTGAACCCACCTGCGCGAAAAGATGATTGTCGTGATTTTGTGATAATTTTTCGTCATGAGTGTCGTTGTTATCGTTTTCGAGGTCTCTGGTAATGGAGACAAAATGAAATTTGAAATGGCGTTACCAAAAATTTGCAATTTTTTTTCATGGGTGTCGTTTTCATGGTTTTCGAGGGCGCTGACGACGATAATGGAGTCAAAATCAAAACGCAAGATGGTGCCAAAAAAAACGGAACCCTTTAAGGATCACTTCGTTGTCTGTCCATCTGTCTGTCAGTCAAGGCCCCTTTTTTTCAGGAACGCGTAGAGGTATTAAGTTGAAATTAATATCAAATAAGAAGGTCTACGGTCCCTTAGAGCTCTAAAAAAATCAAGCTTCAAGTCAACACAATAAAAAAATACGGCCATTCACGCGACATATTTTGATGGGATAAATTCATCCTAACTATGTAACCCTTCATTGTGCGTTTTCTGACACGCAATTAACCATTTTTTGTTATAATGAACAGACTAGCCATTACAAAAGTCAGAAATAGCAAAAGTTATTCCCATCAAAATCGTTTATTTGCATAAATGAGGTCGGTACAAAAGATGTATAAAATTCTGTGCAAATATATATTCCGCCATGCACTCATGGCAGTTTTAATATTTTATATGCTAATAATACTTGCGGAATCATATTAATTCTTACAATAAGCATGTCTTACCATCATATTTCCGAAACTGGCAACCTATAATATATAGCTCCCCGAATACTTGAATCAAAATAATAATCTTTTAAATTGAATTATTTCCTGCAAAGTTTTGCCAAGTAACGAAAGCTGTGGTGGGATTTCAAATATTATCAGTTATTTTTTTATATAATTATCTCTTTGCCTGTGCTAGGCCAGACTTTATCCATGTCCTTTCTGTACTTTGGGAGTAACAACTTAGCATTGATGACACTACGAGTATTAATTTCTTCGTGTATGGGTATTATTTTACAGAATTCAAATAATTTACGGTAGTCATTTTTGAAGTGGGACAATTACTTTTAATGTACGTAGTTGAAGTGCGTGAATTCGATCAAGGTGAGTCTTATAAGTCCTACCATAGCTGGACAGACCATAGGATATCGTTTATTCGGCCAGAGCTTAGTAAAGCAATAGTAGTATTTGATATGGAACTTTGCATTTTTACCCGACTACGGCGAAGCAAAAAGGAGGGTTATGACCGGTATGTATGTATGTATGTTCATCTGTTCTCTCATTACTTCTAAACCGCTTGTCATAATTTGACAAAATTGAGGTATTGTTGGAAGCGTCTTGATCGTCCGCTGGTTATAGGCTATGTGAGATCACATTAAATTCAATATGGCGCCCTCTAGCGGACGTAAAGTCAAAGCCTAAAAACAAAAAAATGTTTATTCATGCCGTGTTGGGTATCAAATAAAAAACCTTAATTAGCACATTTCAAAAATATATATATTGTCAGCTGTTACAGTTGCTCATGGCTTTGCTTGCATGTACCCAATAATTAGGTATAATTTCTATAAAATCATAAGCAACAACAAACATATTTTCTCTCCAAACCTACACAAAAACATAATTATATTATAATAAATACATATTTCAATGTAGCCAGGAACTTAATATGGCCTGCTCTTCGTCGTGACCAGCTGGAGCATGGAGAACAGCCAAGTGCAGTTCTCATACAATTCGATGATTGCACTATAAATGAAGATGGGCTTGAATGTTAGAGTTGAACCTTGTCTGACTGAATTTGACGGCTTAAGAGGCTCGGGAAAAATTCAACGCAAAATGTTACCATTAATCCTTACTTTGGCAGTTACTGTACACAAGTTGCAAGTGTGCACTCTAGGTATAGCGGTAATTGATTTAGGGAAGTCACTATTCGCTAAGAGACAGGCCTATGTTACCCTCAGCAGACTCAGATCCTTAGACGGATTTTTTATTTGTTCCTTGGATCATAACAAATTGCTGAAAAAGCCTCATGACTCAGGATCTCTTCAGGAATTAGAAAGGTTAAGAAGTCTTTCAAATTTGGAAACATAAACCTATGGTATATGTTTGGTATATTACACAGGTACATATAAAACATTAAACCTAATGAATTAATGAATGAGGTACACTCGAATGAACCTAACCAAAAAAAAATTTAAAGCGCCTCTGCAAATACTTTATCACGAAATTATAACCCCAAAATAATTTAAACAAAAAATAAGTTCAAAAACTAAAACCCGGCTACTGAAAAATCACGCTCTAGAAAGTATGAAACTAGAAAATATTTTCATCTGAAATTATTATGTACAAACTATTCAATATTTATCGTCTATTAAATAAACAACTTACACGTAATATATTTTAATGTATTTAATACATATTCATAATGATGTTCAGAAGACAGCCGTGGTCGTATGCCACTTTGCCCTAAAGATAATTTAATATAGCTATCGACTACTGTGCGTAAATGGGACGTCATTAATAATAATCTGGGGCATTGTCAAATGACGCGACGAGAAATAAACGTCATATGATGTGAGGCTGTCCGCACGCGGCGGCGCGGTGGCGTGGGCGGCGGCGGCGCGTCACCGGCAGCGGCGCAGCTCACCCGCGCCCCTATCAGTTAGGCTAAGGACTTCATAATCCAAGAAAAATGGTTGTTACCAGAGGAACTCGCGTACCTACATTGTACCAGCGATGAGTTCGGCTGCACCGGTACGTCGGTGGTAGATACGACGGCGGGCATTCTCCGAGGACCGTATGGCAGCCTAGCTCTGCTTTGGTGAAAAACTGCGTTCAACAATGTTTCGGTGATAAACCGCGGGTGTGCGCTATTAAAATAGTGTAAAACAAAAGGACAATATTAGTATTTAATGAGTACATGCCCAGACGGACGTGGCTAGTAACTTTGTGGAGTTCACGGATTGCCTCAGTTTGGTGAGTGAAAATGTACGACGATAGTCTATACACTTTGTACAAGCGTACGATGATTGTTCTGTACACTTGTGATGAGGGAAACCCGGGGATGATGAATTAAACCGCCCGTGTTGAGTGTGGTAAAATCACTGATTTATTTTACTCAGCCAGTTCACTAAATGACCGTGCGTATGCAAACACTCATGTAGCGCGACCTACTTAATGTTATGAAGTGTGCGGGTTCACCGTACATACTGATGTAGCGCGACCTACTTAATGTTATGTGCGGGTTCACCGTACATACTGATGTAGCGCGACCTACTTAATGTTATGAAGTGTGCGGGTTCACCGTACATGCTGATGTAGCGCGACCTACTTAATGTTATGTGCGGGTTCACCGTACATACTGATGTAGCGCGACCTACTTAATGTTATGTGCGGGTTCACCGTACATACTGATGTAGCGCGACCTACTTAATGTTATGTGCGGGTTCACCGTACATACTGATGTAGCGCGACCTACTTAATGTTATGAAGTGTGCGGGTTCACCGTACATGCTGATGTAGCGCGACCTACTTAATGTTATGTGCGGGTTCACCGTACATACTGATGTAGCGCGACCTACTTAATGTTATGAAGTGTGCGGGTTCACCGTACATACTGATGTAGCGCGACCTACTTAATGTTATGTGCGGGTTCACCGTACATACTGATGTAGCGCGACCTACTTAATGTTATGAAGTGTGCGGGTTCACCGTACATGCTGATGTAGCGCGACCTACTTAATGTTATGTGCGGGTTCACCGTACATACTGATGTAGCGCGACCTACTTAATGTTATGTGCGGGTTCACCGTACATACTGATGTAGCGCGACCTACTTAATGTTATGTGCGGGTTCACCGTACATACTGATGTAGCGCGACCTACTTAATGTTATGAAGTGTGCGGGTTCACCGTACATACTGATGTAGCGCGACCTACTTAATGTTATGAAGTGTGCGGGTTCACCGTACATACTGCCAACTCTAAAGGAGAAGACCAGGGAATATATTGAGCCTAGATGAAACCTACTGTGTCGAAATACAATAAAAATGATGACTTAGGATAAATGATACAATACAATACAATTTTTCGTTGAAAACTGATACAAGGTGATTTCCACAATATCTACTCTAAGTACTATGTTTAACTAACACTATGTAGAAGTTAACGCCTGCGTGGTTTGGCACTAACTTCAGGGTTGGTTGATAATTGGTTAAATATGGTGGATTTGGTATTATGTTAGACTGGTAATGGTTTGGTTGTTGGTTTACGATCACTGAGTTAATGATACGAAATAATATGGTCAAAAGTTATATTGAATACTATAAGTTGATAGTATCATATATATCGGCGCAATTACTTATTAGTTGTCTAATTAGTAATTAAGAATGCCTAAAATTACGTAATCATTATTGTTTTTAACATTTAGTTGATTTTGTGAAATAAAATAAGAAATTACTTTGTAAACAGTACGGTGTGAGCACGCACTAGCACAGTACGCTTACGATAAAAAAATAGATCGTCAACCTTTTTCTCGATTCCATAAAGTTGCATTTATAAATATCTCCTAATAATTATTTTAGTCACGATGAAGACGTGTGCAATTTGCAATGATCAGTTTAATGACGGGGTGCAATGTGGAAACTGCAAGAAATTCTTGGATTTCTCTTGTGCAAGTGTGTCTGAAGCGGGTTGGAGAAAGCTGGGACCCGACCGAAGAGCGCAATGGAAATGTCCTGCTTGTAAATCGTCGCCTGCTCTGCTTTCACCGTAACCTTCTGCTTCATTGGATACGGTACTTGGTGAGATTCGCGAATTGAAGCAGCAGCTGCAGAGTTTACCAACCTTAGTCAGCGACATTAGATCGATTAAAGATGAGTTGACCGAGCTTAAGAAAAGTTGCGATTTCTCTAGTGGTAGACTCGATGAATTCGATACCAGACTTGCTGATCTAGAAAAAAAAAACCCCGAGTTTGAGAAGCTTCAGGACACTGTCTCTTCATTGCAAGCAGAATTAGCTTCAACTAAGCTTGAGCTTTCTTCGTTTGATCAGCGATCCAGGTTAAACAATGTGGAGATTAAGGGTGTCCCACTAAAGAAGGATGAGAACTTATTCTCAATCGTTGACGCCATCAGCAGCAAAATCAATTACAAGTGTTCTAAGACCCAGATTAACTACATTTCGAGGGTGCCTATCCATAATTCCAAGGAAAAACTAGTGATAGTGAGCTTCCTCAACCGGTATATAAAAGAAGACTTTATTGCGGCTGCACGTGCTGATAAGGAGCTTTCCACCTCTGACGTAGGTTTTCAAGGAGCGCAACAACGTATTTATGTCAACGACCATCTGAGTGTGGAATCCAAAAAACTACTGAATTTAACTAAAATCGCCGCTAAAGAGAAACACTATGAATTCGTCTGGGTGAAACATGGTAAAATTCATGTGCGCAAGGATGTTAATTGCAAAACCTTTATAATAAGAAAGGAATTTGATTTAAACAAAATTGTCTAAACTGCTTTTATCTACATCCAAGTTTAATTTATTGCTTTTCTACTTTTAAAATGTATCGAAGTTCGCACATCAATTGTTATTTGCTTTGTTTTTGTAAAAGGTTTAGCACCTCTGCACTGCTAATGACCTTCCATTGTATTCCTTATCGCGCTGTTCGTCTTCGAGTTCCAATACTTAACTACATATTTGTCTCGCTTACGCATACGCGTGTGATATATTGCTGCTGGCTTGCTCGCACAGTCATGTCTGGCCTAACATCGTATGATTTACACATTCTTGCTAACTTTACTTATTTTTACCCACATTATAAATTCATACCTCTTTTATGCGTAACTAGTAACTGTGTCGAAATGATTTGGCTAATTTTATTTTATTATATTGTTGTTGATGCTTATTCAATTATTGATGGATTTAAGTGCAATGCCTAACAACAGTGAACAGTGTCTTACTGTCTTTTACCAGAACGTACGGGGATTGCGAACAAAGTCTGACTCGTTCTACCGTCAGGTTCTACAGAACTCTTACGATGTTATTGTGTTAACGGAGACGTGGTTAATGGATGGCATGTTAAACTCAGAGTTATTTGATGATCGTTACTTGGTGTGGCGCCGTGACCGGGACTATGCTATGACTGGTCAATCAAGAGGTGGTGGTGTGCTTATAGCGACGCGTAGGGAGTTACCTGTCACTCCGCAACCATTCCTGCAGTCCTCGGCGGAAGATCTCTGGATCAGCTTACGGATTAAAAATTCGAAGTCACGTGAATACGTGAACCTATTTATTTGCACTGTTTACTTGTGTAAACAAAACAAAGGGTTTTCGTTTTCGGAACAACTTCATAACTTCCTGGCCAAATTAAATCATACAGCTTTGAATAAAACTTCAGATGTGTTTTTAGTTTTAGGTGACTTTAATATGAGTGGAATCACGTGGGCTCCATCGAATACCCTTTCGTTGGTCCCAGTGAGTCCCACCACTAGTGATGAATGTTTGTTCTCGGACGAGCTATGTACGCTGGACTTTGGACAGTATAATGGGGTAGCTAATGGGTACGGAAAACTGTTGGACTTAGTCCTCTCAAATAAGTTAGCCTGTGTTAGTGAGTGTGTTGACCCTCTAGTGCCTATTGATCCCTATCATCCTGCGTTGTTAATCAATATTGACATCTTTGAAATACCTCCCCTTAACCATGCGCCGCGGTTGCGATATATCTATAGCAAAGGCGATTTTGATTCTATAAATAACGAGATTACTAGCACTAATTGGGAACATGAGTTTTCAATCCGATCACTGGATGAGTCGGCTGAGTACTTTATAGATACTTTAAAACAGTTTCAAAACAAGTATATACCACAAAAGCTAGTATGTAATAATAAATACCCAGTATGGTTCAGCTCATCGCTCGTCAAACAAATTAAAGAAAAATATAAATATCTAAAAAAATTCAAGATTTACGGCAATAAATCTGACGAGTTAACTTTTAAATATTTGCGTGACAGAGTCAAGACTATGGAAGCTTCTTGTTATAAATGTTATCTTAGTCAAACTGAAAAATCCATTAAAGATAACCCTAAACGCTTCTGGACCTTTGTTAAAAATCGCTACAACTCTAATTCTATACCTAATACATTAAAGTATAACGATGAATCATTACTCACTGGAGACTCAATTTGTGAGGGTTTTTCATCTTATTTCATGTCGACCTTCCTCAACCCCACTTCGTCTAATACTCCCAGCCCACCTCCTGGCTTCTCTTTTGATACTAACAGAACTTCATCTGATATTTGTCACATAGAAGTGAATGTTGATGCTGTGACCGGTTTGCTTCGTAACTTGGATCCAACTAAAGGTGCTGGCCCTGATAATATGTCATCTAAATTTCTAATTAAATGCGCGCCTTCTATTGCCCTACCTATATCAATTTTGTTTTCCAAGTCTTTGACTCAAGGTGTTGTCCCCAAAGTATGGAAATCTGCTTTTATTACACCCGTACATAAGAAGGGGTCTAAAACGGAGATTACCAATTATAGGCCTATATCCAAGCTGTGTATTATAGCTAAAATATTTGAGAGGATTGTCTATAACCAGTTATATTCCGCCTTTGCTAGCTCGTTCAACTACTTTCAGCACGGATTTTTGAAAGGACGGTCTACCACTTCTAACTTGATTTTATTTAATGATTTCATTGCGGATGCTATGGATAATGGTAAGCAGGTCGATGTGGTTTACACAGATTATAGCAAGGCATTTGATCGGATCGACCACGATACCCTGATAAAGAAGCTAAGCTACATGGGCATCCGTGGGGATCTCTTAAGGTGGTTCTCTTCTTACATTGATAACAGGTCCCAAGCAGTAGTGCTCAATAATTATATGTCTAGTTGGGTAACCATCCCCAGCGGAGTGCCTCAGGGTTCGTTGCTCGGTCCTCTGTTATTTGTAGTCTATGTGAACGACATCGATCAGTGCCTCCAGTCATCCAAACTATTATGCTTTGCCGATGACATGAAAATATTTGCCACTATTTCAACGCTCGAAGATAGTCTAGCACTTCAGGCTGATTTGTATCGGCTTGAAGAGTATTGTCGGGCTAATAAACTGGATCTCAACCCATCCAAGTGTTCGGTGATCACTTACACTAGAAAACGTGCAGTCCTAGCCACTACTTATACTTTGGCGGGCCAGATCTTGTCAGGATGCAATACTATTCGTGACTTGGGCGTTCATCAAGACAGTAAGTTAGTTTTTGACACGCACATTGATGCAATTGTCAAAAAAGCTTCTAAACTGCTTGGGTTTATTATACGTCTGTCTAAGTGTTTTACTGATGCTAAAACACTAAAAATATTGTATTGCACTTTTGTAAGAAGTCAGCTTGAGTATGCGTCTCAGATATGGAATCCACGGTATCATAAATACATTGACCGCATAGAAAACATACAAAGACGGTTCATAAAATATCTTTGCTTTCATCAAAAGATTCCATATCAGTCAACTGATTATCTTGGACTCTGTAAGAAGTATCATCTGCTACCACTGGTAGATCGACGTAAAATTGCAGACTGTTTATTCTTGTTGAAAATCCTCAATAACAATATTGATAACCCTGAGTTATTGTCAAAATTTTATTTTAATGTGCCAAGTAAAGCATTTCGTTTTTATCCACCCATACGTGTACCTCATACCTCTTCGAATTATAGGCAAAACAGTTATATTGTGCGCGCAAGCAGAAATTTCAATGATATAATGCAAGGAATATGATTTTGATCCATTCACAATTAGTGTGAATTCGGCCAGAAGGTGCTTAAGCCTCAAATTTTTCAAGTAGCAGTAGGTTTATTATTTGTTTTTTTTTTTTTTTTTTTTTTTTTTCATAATATTTTCTCAGTTATATAATTTAATTGCAAACCAAGTAACCAAGTAATGTATATTATGTATGTTTTATATTGCTTCTTACATTTTGAGGCGATGTGCTTTTTTGTGTGTTGTTTTTTTTGTTTTGCTCACACCATAATTTATTATTATAAGTCTATAAGTGAGGATTTGTAATTGGCTTTCTAGTGACTAAGGTTTCTTTATTTTTGTCTGTTTTTAGTAGCTGTAAGTCCTCCATGTTTTAAATAAATAAATAAATAAATAAATAAAGTAAACAACACGTGCACCGCCACGTGCGCGCAGTGCATTGAGTCACGTGTTGACTAGTATAAATAGAGGCGACAGACCGAGATGTAGCACATACTGCGTTCGGATCTCGCTGCGGACGGTCGTGTTGTGTGCTGCTATCGGTGTGCTCCCGCCCTCCTGCCGCTCTCTCGTGCCCGGTATTGTTACGCTTGCGTAACGCTCTCGTAGTCGCCCCGACTACATCCGATCGTCGATTGATTGGGTCGATTAATTTATTAATCAATTCAATCGAAAGACCTGGATCACAAAAATTGTCTTTTTCAAGACAGGTGTTTCTATAACAGGAAAACGTTATTAAATTCACTAGGCCCCTTCTGGGTAAAACCACAGTTTCGTGGTCCTCGGTGGATACCTTACGGTGCCAACGAAGCCGAGTGGGGTGCTGACCCAAACGCACCCGCCGAACCCCCTCAGGGAGAGGCAATAATTTGGACGGGTCCCAGAGTTAACCGGCCTTGGGGGATCTCCTAGTCGGCTCTGGTGACAGTTTTCCTCCCACAGCGACTCACCTAGTGTCTTTAGGGTGTGTCTACACCCTTCGCGCTAGACCAAATAGGGCCCCCTTGCACAATAAGATTGGCAACGGGATCACAAGCTCAGGGCTCACCATAGGTACTCATCCTCCCTGTCTACACCCGACAGGGAGCGAAACTCATCCCCGGACCAATCCACCCGGGGAGTTAGGCGTAGGGCCCGATAGGTCATTTTCTAGTAGTGGAGTCCGGCTCCAAAATTCCTCCGTTAGGGTCCCCCCTCTCGGAAGTATGGAGGACGACCTCTTACTGACGTTCGTCAGAGAGGTCCTCCTCAAGGACCAGGACTTCCTCAGGAAGTACGCTTCCCAAATTAGTGGGTTGAGGGCTACGCCATCAGCGAGCCTCTCACAGTTCAGCGATGCGCTCGCTTCTAACTCAGACGACTCTGACTCACAGAGTCGGTCGGAAAGTCCGATAGTGTCGATGGACACCACCGCCCCCGCGGACAATAACGCGGCGGCGGTGAATTTAAACTCTGACTCCTCGGATGCGGAGTCAGGTTCTTGTTCTTCCTCTTCTGGACCAGAGGAAGGGGGCATCACCTCAGGCCCTGGCAAGAGGAAGAAGAACAAGAGCAGGTCTTCGCAACCTAGTAAAATGGTTGCGATCGAGGCTCCCTCGACCTCCGCTCCCTCTACCCCCGCGGTAGTCGCCACTAGGGCCCCTACCCCGGCTCCGTCCGCGCCGTCGCAAGCTACCACTTCCGGTACTGCGACCGCGTCCGCCAAGACTCCTTCTGCCTCCAAGAAGGCATCCCGTCCCCCACCCATTATCATTCAAGATAAGGGCAGGTGGACGGAAGTTTCACAAAGGTGCAGTGATCTTAGGATCAATTTCACCAGTGCCGTCAGCACACAGCCAGGCATCAAAGTTTCCGTTCCAACGTCGAACGACTACAGGGAACTTACAAAACTTCTTCGGGCGAGAGGAATCTCATTCCACTCGTACACCCTCCCCGAGGATCGTCAGATACGCGTGGTGATCCGTAGGATCCCCAGTGAGATCGCCACGGACGACATAAAGGCAGACCTAGAGAGACAGGGGATCCCTGTCCTCGAAGTGCACAGGATGCACCGATCCAGAGGTGGATCCGCATACGACATGGTTCTTGTCGTGTGCCCACAAACTGAAGGGCATCACCCAATCTTCAAGGTCAGCTCGATCTGCTACCTTAAGGGCTTCGACGTCCAGAAGCCCCACAAATCAAGCATCATAGGCCAATGCCACAGATGCCAATTATACGGACACGCGCAAAAGAACTGCTTTGCGAAACCCAGGTGCGTCAAGTGCCTGGGCGAGCACGGCACTTCTGAGTGCACCCGTCCAAAGGACCGTGCCCTCTGCACCGAGCCTCCCAGCTGCGTCCTATGCGGCCAACAGGGTCACCCAGCCAATTACCGTGGCTGTCCTAAAGCCCCGAAGTCATCTTCCTCGAAGCTGACCAAGCGTTTCGACGCGAGGCAGCAACGAGAGCACCCCGGGTACCCCGCTACCCTGTCTCAACCTCCGCAGCGTCTGAGCCCTCAAAGATCCAGTCCGTGGAATTATTTCAACCACCAGCAGGCCTTCCCTGCCTTCGGCCAATATATGGCCCCTCCTCTCCATCCTCAACCTCTGATGATGGACCCCAATATTCGCGCTCAACGCGCTCAACTGGCACCCGCCGCTAATACCGCGCTTCCCGCGGCTCGCGCGCCTCTCGCACCCCGCGCGGCTCCCGCGCCCGCCGCACCCCGCGCGCCTCTCGCGCCCCGTGCACCTGAGCCAGCTCCTAAAGCCGCTCCCGTCGCCACCACTCGCGCGCCCCCTAAACCCGCGACTTCTTCAGTTGGCGCCGTCGCTAACGCTCTAGACGCGTTTAATGTGATCACGAGCACATTTAACGTTTTTATGACGCCTCGCGCCATTCAAATGGCCGGGGAAATAGTCAAGGCTACATCTTCCTGCGATCTTTCCCAGATCCAGAGAATTTTCAATGCGTACCCAGAGATTACGCAAGTCCTCAACACCTTCGCGAAACGGCCCTAATATGTATAATACGGCCCCCGCAAGAACTAAACTCAGATCCCTCAAGTTAGGCTTCTTCAATGCCAACGGCATTAGGGGACAACGCGACGAAGTCGCCGAGTTCCTCCGCGTCCACAAGTTAGATATTCTCCTAGTACAGGAAACCTTCCTCAAGCCGAGTCATCGAAACCCGTCAATTGCGAACTATCGCATAGTTCGCAACGACAGGTCTCGATGCCACAAGGGCGGCACCTTGATCTATTATAGAACCCCTCTATACTGTATTCCCCTCGATCCTCCAACTCTCTCGTGTCTTGAAGTGTCTGCATGTAGACTAGGCATGTCAGGTCATAGACCGATTACGATAGTTTCGGCTTACATGCCGCCCACCGCGACCTCGTCAGCAGACGGTCTCAAACTGCTCTCTGACGATCTTTCAACTCTTTTTGGCCTGAGCGAATCCGTTATCATAGCGGGTGACCTCAACGCCAAACATCCGGCCTGGAATAGTACCAGTACCACGTTCCGAGGCAGACACTTGTTTGACCTCTGCCCCGTCCTAAACTTTGACGTCATCGCCCCGATGACGCCCACCCACTACCCTCACGACCCCAACCATACCCCTGACGTATTGGACATAGCGCTCCTAAAGAATATCAACCTCCGGTTGGATTCGATAGAGGCGATGGACGAACTGACTTCCGACCACCGACCAGTCGTCATGAGACTGGTCCCTCGCGACGGACTCCCTGACCCGGACGAACCCTCTCGTAACAAAGTAGTCACGGACTGGAGGAAAGTAAGCGATCGCTTGAAATCCACCACTTCCCCTCTACTAGACTCTATACCAGATCAGTTTACCTCAATCGCTGACACGACGGCCGCGATCGGCTCACTCACGGAACACGTACAATCGGTCCTGAACGATTGTTCAAGGCAAGCTCCGGCGATGGACGAACATCGCTTGAGGCTGCTGGACGATGTGCGTGAACTGCTGACTGAGAAGAACGCGGCTACTCGTGCCTACGACGTCTTCCCCTGTGACGCCAACAAAGCTCACATGCGCTATTTGCAGAGATCTGTAAAGACACGCATGGCCGAGCTGCGTGACGGTAACTGGGACAAGATGTTGAGCGAGCTAGAGCCCACTCATCTGGCATTCTGGGAACTTCAGAGGAAACTCAAGTCCCAGCAAGTAGTCTCTATGCCTCCCCTGACACGACCCGACAGGACGATAGCATTCGACGACATCGACAGGGCTGAATGCCTAGCTGACAGCCTCGAGACCCAGTGCTCGCCCAGCTCTCAACCAGGCCCACCAGGCTCACCTCGCCGAGGTGGATGCCGAAGTCGAGCGTAGAGCCTCTCTCCCTCCGGTCGAAGACCCTGATTGTCCTCTAGACCCCGTCTCCCCGGACGAGGTTCACGATATAATCAAGGGTCTGAAACCCCGTAAAGCCCCTGGATCAGACGGTATCACCAATAGGGTGGTCCAGTTGTTCCCGGCTCACCTGATCATGCTAATGACCACCATCTTCAATGGTGCTCTTAGTAATAACATTTTTCCACAATCGTGGAAAAATGCCACCGTCATCGGTATCCCGAAGCCCGGCAAGCCTAAGACCGAGCCTTCCAGTTACCGTCCCATCAGTTTGCTCGACGTTTTCGGCAAGGTCTATGAGAGGCTTATTTATAAGCGTCTCAGAGACTACGCCGAGACGAAGGGGCTCATCCCCAACGAACAGTTCGGTTTTAGAACCCAACATTCTTGCGTACAACAGGTCCACCGTATCATAGAACACATAAGCGCCGGTTTCCAGCGCGGGTTCATGACGGGTGCTGTGTTCTTCGATATTGCGAAAGCGTTCGACAAAGTCTGGCACAACGGCTTATTGTATAAGCTATACAAATTCGGTGTGCCAGATCGTCTCGTGCTCATCTTACGGGACTATTTGTTGAACCGCACCTTCCGCTATCGCATCGAGGGTGCGCTCTCTTCCCCTCATCCGATCCGCGCAGGCGTCCCTCAGGGGTCTGTTCTGGCTCCGCTCATTTTTACGCTGTTCTCCAGTGACATCCCGAAAAGTAGAAAGGCGCAGTTAGCTCTGTTCGCAGACGACACGGCCATCTACTACACCGGCCGCAGTCAAGACCAGATCTCCCGCATCCTACAGACCGAAGTCAACAGACTCGGTGACTGGTTCAGGAAGTGGAGGATCGAGGTCAATCCTGATAAGAGCCAAGCGGTCCTCTTTTCTAGGCCCCGGCGTAGACCGGACCTACCACGACAGATCAAGATGTTCGGCAAGCCTATCCCTTGGGAGAAGCGAGCCAAATATCTCGGTGTGATCTTAGATCACCACATTTCGTTCGCTGAGCACATAAAGCAAGTGCGTTCGCGCGCTGCTTTCGCTCTCGGTAGGCTTCATTGCGTCCTGAACTCACGCAGCAAGTTGTCCCTTAAGGGCAAATTGCGTATTTACACAGCGTGCATCCGGCCGATTATGACGTACGCGTGTGCCGCTTTCGCACACGCCCGTCCCCATCTCATTCACAGAATGCAGGCACTTCAAAACCGATTTCCCCGTAAAATTACGGACGCTCCATGGTTCGTTCGGAACGAAACCCTACACGTAGATCTTAGAATCCCCACCATTAAGCAGTTTTTGAAACGCGCGACAAAGCGGTTCTTCGAGTCCGCAGATAGACATCGCAACCCCTTGGTTGTGCAGGCAGCTAGCTATAGGCCATCTCAAATTAGTAAGACTCGCCGACCTAGGCATACTCTTTTAGACCCGGATGACCCCATTACTCTCCTTCAGGAAAGCAATAGGGCCACAAGTACAGTGCACAAACACAAACCGTCATTCCGTCCTCGCCGCCGAGGTACCACGCGAAGATCAAGAATAAATTGTTCCCCCCGTCCGTTGCACGTCGAACCGCCAGCCCCGAGGCTGAGTGAGCCGTAGCATTTAATAGTAATCCCCGTTAATAATCATGAATTTAAACTTTTGATCCAGCCCGTCCCCAATTTGCTTTGTTTTTCCCCAACGACGCCCTAAGCCGAGGTTCGTACCCCACAGGGGGTGTCCTTAGAGCGCTGTCGTTTAGTTTTTAATACTTTTATTTACGCTCCTGGCTGGAGGCTTTAAGCTAATACCTTAGGGCAGCCACAGGAAAGACCGGTTAAGCAGTCACGGCCTCTCAAGGTCAACTGCGAGATGCCATTTATAAAAAAAAAAAAAAAAAAAACGAGATGTAGGTCATTGTTGTTCGAGCCGTCGTACTGTGCGGACCTCGTAGTATTCGCAAATAAACTAGTTGAACACTATCTTGAGTTTCATTGCTACTATGGATAAGCAACCCCAAATGGATGGCCCGTTTGAGGAGGAGTGTGACGTCAGCGCTGCTGACGTCACTATTTTTAAAAACACTGCTGCTCGGGATCTTCCGATATCAGAAGTGGGATCCGAAGGGATCCATGGTACTTTTTCACCAACACCTGCTGCACCGCAACTCCAGCTACCAGGAACAGTGCAGTCATCACAGCCACCAATGGATACACCTATGCCCAGTACATCTATGGGTGGGGTACCACCTGAGTTCTTCACGCACATGATGAAAATGATGCAGCAAATGTCGGAGCGTTTATATAAGCCCTTCGAACCAAAAGTGAAGATCAATGATATTTATCTACCATCATTTGACCCGGACTTGAACGTTGGGATCCGAGAATGGTGCCAACATATAAGCAAAGCAATTGAGACATACAACCTTAGCGACTTTGACGTACGTATGAAGGTTGGAGGTCTTTTGAAAGGAAGAGCAAAAATGTGGGTGGATGACTGGATGGTTACCACATCTTCATGGGACGAACTCCGTAACAACCTCATTACTACGTTTAAACCCGAGAACAGATACTCAAGGGATGTTATACGATTCAGAGAACATACTTACGACCCATCGAAGGATATCTCTGAATTTATATCACGAGCGTGGGTTTTGTGGAGGAGAGTTACCAAAGATAAGCTTGGCAATGAAGATGCAGTGGAAGCAGTAATTGGATGTGTAAATGATGAACGTTTACGCATTGAACTACTTAATGCGAGAGCTACTACAGTACCAGAATTAATTTCGGTTGCATCTTCAATCCGAAGAAAACGTTCTCATCCAGGACCAAGTTCCGTAGTACCAAACAAACGTTCAAAATTTTCAGAAGCAACTACACCATCATTGTTTTGTCGTATATGCAGAAGGAACAATCATACAATCTAATGATTGCCGCTACAAACCTCAAACTACGGATACTAAACCTGAAGAATCAAAACGTATGGAGCACAAAGCAACAAATCCACCTACCTGTACATTTTGCAAGAAGCTGGGCCATACATACGAGACCTGTTTTCGACGGGAACGTACAATCACCACAAATATAAATAACATTGGAGGACATAAACTTGCACCCATCAACGTGACAATTGGAAACAAAGCCTTAAGAGCCGTTTTTGACAGCGGTGTGGAATATTGTCATGCGCGAAACATTAGCTAACGCCTTACCAGGACAAAGGAATCAAGCCGTGAATTGGGAGATTCCCGGTTATGTCATTAACAACATTATCCACAATTTGCACTATCGATAACATCGCAGTCGAGTTGCAGTTTTATATACTTCCAGATTACCAAATGTCTACAGACATACTAGTTGGAATGAACCTGATTAATAGCACAAATCTATGTATGACAATAACGGCAACTGGACCTAAACTTATTCGTCAACCATCCATCTACCAAATCAGCAAGGACAGTCCAGTTTTTGAACAACTAGAGTGTGACCTTATGGATGACAATGAAATATTCCAATCACGCTCACTGCTCAACAAGTATGAACACTTGTTTATTCGCGGATACCCAACTACACGAGTAAATACTGGTGAATTGGAAATCCGACTCAAGGACCCAAATAAATATGTGGAAAGGAGGCCTTATCGACTTAGCCCTGTGGAAAGGGAGAAAAGTTCGCAAGATCATCCAAGAACTCTTGAAGCATTTCAATGGAGTATCATAAATTCCTACCATACAGCCCTCAAACACACTGGCTGGGAGAAGACTTTACGGAAAATCAAAGAATCCTATTGGTTTGACAAAATGAGCACCATTGTCCGCAATTTCGTAGACAACTGTGTCATATGTAAGACATCAAAAGGAAATTCAAGAGCCTCGCAAGTCCAAATGCACCCTATTCAGAAACCATCAACAGCTTTCCAAGTGGTACATATGGATATAACCGGCAAACTAGGCACTCCAAACGATCAGCAGTATGTCATAGTAACAATAGACGCCTTCACAAAATACGTCTTGTTTTACCACGCCACTGATAAAAGTCAGCATAGTACGCTAGGTGCTTTGAAACGCCATATACACTTGTTTGGCCCACTGGTACAAGTAATAGTTGATGGCGGAAGAGAATTCCTAGGCGATTTTAAAATCTACTGTGACCGGTTTGGAATAAACATCCATACTATTGCACCAGGAGCTAGCCGAGCCAACGGTCAAGTTGAACGAATGATGGCAACACTCAAAAACGCTCTAGTCATGATCGAGAATTATGAAACAGAACAGTGGCATATAGTACTTAATGAGTTACAATTGGCTATGAATTGTACTGCACATCGGGTCACAGGAATTGCACCACTTACGCTTTTAACACAAAGGAAACATTGTGTACCACCAGAATTATTGAGCCTGGTGGATATCGACGAACAGACTGTGGACATAGAAGCTCTCACCAATTTAGCTCAACAGAAGATGTCCTAAACTGCAGAACAAGACAGACAACGCTTTAATTTACGAAAAGCAAAAATACATCCATTCCAACGAGGAGACTATGTGCTCATAAAGAACAATCCTTGCAACCAAACTTCCTTGGATCTCAAATATAGTGAGCCATATGAGATTTCCAGGGTGCTAGAGAACGACTGGTACCTTGTTATACGTATTGTTGGAAGAAGACGACCTCGAAAGGTTGCTCACGACTAACTTCGTCGCGCACCACAACCTGGCAATTCGGTGACCGTATCGGCGGAAATCGAACAACCTCCACCACCTGAGATGGCCAACCTTTAGAGCCCCTGAATAAAACCTTTAGAGCCCCTGTGCATAGCACAGCATCGACCTGTCCCTACTTTCCTTAGAGCCTCTGTGTACTACGGCGTACAAAACCGCCCAGAGCACAGCATCACACCTTCCACTACGAGTCTTCGAGAATTATAAAATCTTCGAGAATAAAGTCTTCGAGAATCTTCGAGAATAAAGTCTTCGAGAATAATCCATCGACCTGTCCCTACTTTCCTTAGAGCCTCTGTGTACCACGGCGTACAAAAACGCCCAGAGCACAGCATCACACCTTCCACTACCTGTCCCTATTTTCCTTAGAGCCTCTGTGTACCACGGCGTACAAAACCGCCCAGAGCACAGCATCACACCTTCCACTACGAGTCTTCGAGAATTATAAAATCTTCGAGTTATTCTCGAAGATTTTATAATTCTTCGAGAGTCTTCGAGAATAATAAAGTCATCGACGAATTCTTCAAAATTGATCTACGAACTAACGTACCCTGAGCAGAAAGAAGCCTTGGGAAGTGGCATGGTGCAGAGCGCGCACCACCCATCAGAATGGCCGTATCGGCGCAATTACTTATTAGTTGTCTAATTAGTAATTAAGAATGCCTAAAATAACGTAATCATTATTGTTTTTAACATTTAGTTGATTTTGTGAAATAAAATAAGAAATTACTTTGTAAACTAAACAACACGTGCACCGCCACGTGCGCGCAGTGCATTGAGTCACGTGTTGACTAGTATAAATAGAGGCGACAGACCGAGATGTGGGTCATTGTTGTTCGAGCCGTCGTACTGTGCGGACCTCGTAGTATTCGCAAATAAACTAGTTGAACACTATCTTGAGTTTCATTGCTACTATGGATAAGCAACCCCAAATGGATGGCCCGTTTGAGGAGGAGTGTGACGTCAGCGCTGCTGACGTCACTATTTTTAAAAACACTGCTGCTCGGGATCTTCCGATGTATATCATATCAGCATACTAGAAGATGATTTGATTTGGTTTGGTTTGAGTTACGCGGGTGGTGGTCGAATACGTACTAACTGGTACTAGTTGCGATACATGCATATATGGAAATGCATGCAGGCAAAAGTGCTGACCTGTTCGGTTGCAAATATTGTACCGAACATATTCCCGGCACGAGATGAGACAAGAGAAGAATAAAGTTATAATCAAATCACCTTGGTTAAATAATACTACATGTCAAATGGTAAACAAAAGTAACGTAACATACTCGTAACATGGTAAACTAATGTAATGTAATTATAAAATGGTAAACTTATGTAAAGTAATTATAAAATGGTAAACAAAAGTAAAAAGTTATAAATGGTAAACAAAAGTAAATAATTATAAGATGGTAAACAAAGTAATTTGTATCCTATTAATGGTAGCTATAGAGATTAATGTGAAGTCCTGTTGTGTTGTCATCTCATCGATTTCTTGTTGCAGCTTATTATTAGCTTTGTCCAAAGCATTTAAATGCTTATTTATGGTTTTGTGTTGCTTTGCTTTTATGTCTTCAGTTCTTTGTAGTATGTTGTGCTCTGCTTCGACGATAGATGTCAAGTTCTTCCATAACTGACCTTGGTGTTTTTGATTACGGTGCACAAGTTCAATGTCCTGCCTGTATTTTTCTGCGAAACTTTCGTCTAATACTCCGAACAATGAGTTTGCAATTAAGCCGCGTCGATAAGGCCGCGTCGTGTTCGTAAGCGCTCGCCGTAATGCTGACTAAGCAACAGCTGGTTGTAGTATTGCAGTTCATTGTAATCGTGACGTATTTGTAGGAGTATCATATGTCAGTGACTTGATTCCATGATTGTTTCACATGTTTTGTCAAGATAGTTTGTAAAGTCATTGATGGCTTTGTCTCCTTGCCAATATGGTGCCATGTTAAAATATGTGACTAGTTTCCACTTATCCCGAATCAATTGTACTTTCCCTACGTTGTCAAAGTACAATGTTTTGTTGGTATCAAATTGCGTAATATTGTATGAAGCTGTTGTTGGTAATATTATACTTAAGAACATTAACAATGCCAGTGCAATGTTTACTATCTTGGGATAGGTACTGGTCATTCTGGTGTTTGGTTGCAGGCGATTACGTGGTTCCATTTCGGCTCTGGTAGTGGTAGTACTTTGTAGTTGTAGTGGTTTGCTTTTCTGGATTTCTGGTATGGTTGGTTCAGTTTGGTCTATAGGTAAAACTGATAGTTTAACTATAGGGCGCTTCATGTAGCCATTTTTGGTTTTTAAAGACACTACTCTGACAAGTTCATCTTTTCCTGGATGGACTTCCATCACACGACCCATTGGCCATTTCCCTGCTGGTAAGTTATCGTCATGTATCATTACTAGATCACCCACCTTGACGTTCTTCTGGTATTTCATCCACTTGTTTCTGATTGATAGTTGGGTCAAGTACTCTGTTTTCCATCTTTTCCATAAATCTTCAAATAATTTTGACACTAGATTCCACTTGGTTCTGGCGTCATCTGCTGTGTCAATTATAGTTAAACCTGGTCGTGCTGATAGGAAATGGGCTGGTGTAAGGAAATTGAAATCTTCCGGGTCTTCTGATAGCGCACAAAGTGGTCGTGAATTGAGGCAAGCTTCTAGTTTTGATAACAGTGTGGTGTATTCTTCAAAATTAAGTTTTTGTTGTCCAATCACGCCTTTGAGGTGGTGTTTGAGACTTCGCACGGCTCTTTCCCAAAGTCTTCTCGCATGAGGCCAAGAAGGTGCGTTGAAATGCCATTCGATTTGTAGTTCTGTTATCTCTTTAAAGAATGACTCTTTGAAAACATTTTGAAGATGGTCGTATTCTTCTTGCAGCATTCTTAGTAGTTAGCTCCGACAAAATTGGTTTTATTGTCGCTATAGATGTGACGTGGAGCTCCGCTTCGCGCTGCTATTCTTTGTATTGCGGCTAAGAAAGCTGAGCTGGTTAAATCTGAGACGAGTTCTAGATGCACAGCTTTCGTCACCATACATACGAAAAGCGCTATGTAGCCTTTGGTAGTTTTAATCCCACGCCCTTTGTTTGCTTTCACTTCCACAAAGCCTGTGTAGTCGACACCACAATGATAGAAGGCGCTTTCAGGGTTCACTCTGGATGATGGTAGATCACCCATGAGCTGAAATTGTTGGATAGGCTCTTGCTTCTTGCATGTAACACACTGTCGTATGACTTTCTTTGTCGCTGTATATCCGCTGATTATCCAATAATTTTGTCGAATGTTTGATAAAGTAAGGCGCGCTCCACCGTGGTAGGTTAGCTCATGAGCGTATAGAATTATTAGTGTGGTAATTCGATGGTTGTGTGGTAGTATGATTGGGTGTTTAATCTCTGAGCTTATTTGTGCGTTTCTTAATCAGCCCCCTACTCTCAAAATACCATCTCGGTCTAGGATAGGGTGTAATGGTAAAAGTATACTTTTCGAATGCACGTTTCCATTCTTAAGTAAACAATTGACGTCACTGGCAAACTCCATATGTTGTACACTTTTAATAATCAGCAGTTTTGCTCGACGGAGTTCATGTAATGTGAGATAAGGTTGACGGCTTGCCTTTGCAGTAGGTAGTCGTAGTATCCATGCAAAAACGCGTACGATTTTTACGAAGGAATTCAGTTTGTTTAGTAAATGGTAGATTATGTTTGGTATGGTCATGGTTGGTTCCTGGTGTTTTTCCACGACTACTGCGTTAGACTGTCTTATCTCTAAGCTGGTGTCGTAGGTAGGTTGAGGTATGTCATGGTTTTGGTATGATTGAATCCATGATGGCCCCTGCCACCATAGATCATGGTTTTTTAATTGTTTGGTTCTCAATACACGGCTGGCACAGTCAGCTGGATTTTCAATGGTTTTGTCATAACTCCATTTTTCTTTTGGTATTATTTTGTTGATCGCTTTCACGCGATTTGATACAAATGGTTTCCATCTCGCTGGATCTCCTTGAATCCATCCTAACACTGCTGTTGAATCACTCCAGCAATATATTTCTTGGTTATATGACTCCAAACAAGTCTGAACTTTTTGCATCAGCTGTGATAATAGTTGGGCACCTATTAACTCCAACCTTGGTATTGATATGTCTTTACTAACGGGTACTAATCTTGCCTTTGCTGCGACAAGAGTTACATCGTTAGAATTATTTTGGTTGCTGACTTTGCAATATATAACAGCGGCATACGCCTTGTTCGACGCATCACAGAATCCGCGTAATTGCAAGTTATTGTTTTTCTTTATTCCAAGCCATCGTTTTACTTCTATGGTATTGATGTCTTTTAGTTCTCCCCTTAAGTTTAACCACTTGATCTTGATATCTTCTGGTAGCGCGTCATCCCAATTAAGATTTGATGACCAGACGCTTTGGAATAGCATCTTCATGGTGATAGTTAATGGTGTAAGCCAGCCTAATGGGACGAATTTTTTCGATATGTCGGAGAGAAGCGACCTTTTGGTTAGTTTTGATAATGATACTGGCTCTAGTTTCGAGTCAAAGATGAATTTGTCCTGTTGCGGAGTCCATCCAAGCCCCAATGTCTTCGTTGAGTCTGACTGTTTAAACTCGTAGATTTGCTGGTTCCACAAATCTTTTTCTAAGTCAGCGAGTAATTTTGGTTCATTTGTGGCCCATTTTCGTAAATTAAAGCCACCCTTGTTGAGTAGTTTTATTAGGTCTGATTTTAGCTGTTTTGCTTGTTCTATTGATTTTGCTCCGCCCCAGTAGTCATCCATATAGAAGCACTCAGATAATGCTTTTGCTGCATCAGGAAAATTTTGTTTTCCCTCAGCAGCTAGTTATTTTAGGCACATCATAGCCAAAAATGGTGCAGGCTTTGTGCCGTAAGTTATGGTTGTAAGTTGGTATGTTTGAATAGGTTGGTATGGTGAGTCCCTCCATAATATCTTCTGATACGACTGATCTTCAGGATGTACCATTATCTGTCGATACATTTTCTCGATATCAGCAGTGTAAACGAACTGATACTGTCTCCATTTTAAAATCAGCTCCTGCAGATCTTGTTGTAGGTTGGGACCTCGGTACATGACGTCATTCAAGCTAAGTCCTGATAATGGTCTAGTTGACGCGTTGAACACAACACGCAACTTAGTAGTGGTTGACTCAGCACGAGTGACGCAGTGGTGTGGTAGGTAGCACTCGGGTTTCGTACTTGTTGCTGACGGCATCATATGGTTTAAATTAACATACTCGTTCATAAACTTTGTGTATTCTGTTTTCAATTCTGAATCTTTCTGTAACTTTTTCTCTAAGCTACGAAACTGTGCCAATGCTAATGGTTTAGTGGACCCTAGTTGTTTCTTGGTTTCTGGTTTGAACGGCAGTCGGACTTGGTATCTCCCATTTTCTAGTCTCTCTGTTGTTGATAGAAAATATTGCAGACATTCATGATCTTCGGTAGACATGTCAATCTGTTGGTTGATGTCTTCATTTTCCCAAAATCTGCGTAAGTCGTATTGTGAAGAACGACGTTACACCTGTATCGTGGTGTCATTGTCCCACAAAACAACCATCCTAATTGCGTTTGTTTGGCTATTGGTTGATCTTCGCTATTGCCCCTCAAAAGGCCACTTAAAGCTATCTTGCAGTATACATCTGCTCCAAGCAGTAGGTCCACTGGTCGACTGGTATTAAATCCTGGGTCTGCCAAATTAATGTTTTGTATGTGAGGCCAAGTTGGTTTAATGACTGATTTATTTGGTAAACTTTTGATTAGGTTATTCATTATAAGGATCTCACCTTCTAAGGCGAACTCACTATGTATTGATTTAATTCGGATGGTTATAACTCCCTTGCAGCTGTTTTCTTTTTCTCCTACGCCGAATATGGTTCCTTTGCAAGGCTTCCTTTGTAGTTTCAGAAATTGTGCCGCCTTCTCACTTATTAAAGAAATTTGGGAACCTTGGTCAATCAAAGCTCTCATGGTATGGTATGTGCCATTGTATCCTGGGACTTCCACTAAGGCCGTAGCTAAGAGTGTCTCGGAGATGTCATCCCAAGATACATGGGTTGAAGCTGCTGCTTGTTCATCATTGGTCACGCATGATGTCACAAGTGTGTGCGCAGCCTTATGGTTTGGTTTTGCTGATGTGTTTGGCTTGTTTTTGGTAGACATTGCGTCATGCAATAATGAGTTATGTTTAGCGTTGCATTTGCGACATGTTTTATTAGAAAAACAAGGCTTATTTAAATGGTTGAATAGACCATTCGTGCAACAGTTTAGATGGTAGACAATTTTTAGTTTTTGCTCATCCGACATTTGCAAAAATTGGGTACACGTCCATAACCCGTGGTCAGCATTACACAATGCGCAGGTGATTGACCGCGCCACATGTAACGATTTTGTATTGTTTGGATAGCTTTTATTTGATGACTTCTGGATATTATTTGAACTATAATATTTCTTCTGGTTTGCTTGATAATTTTGATGGTTTTGTGGTTGGGTGGTCATCTTTTGGTTATTTGATTCATGTTTACGCCGCGATGCTTCTAAGGCGGTAAACTTGGTTTCCAAGAAATCTAGGAATTCTTGGAGGACTGGTAGTTCCCTAGGATTCTTCACCGACTCAATGTATTCAGCGAATGATTCGCTGTCAAGTTTCTGTGCTAACAAAAGTATCAACAGCGGATCCCAGGTGGTGACAATATCTACTCCTAATTTCTGAATTGCGTGGAGACATTCTTCGGTCACGTCATGCAGTTTTTTGATCGCTCCAATGGTTTGTGTCTGCATGCTAGGGATATTTAGCAATATGTTGACGTGAGACGTGAAAATAAGTCTACTGTTGCCATATCTGTGGTTTAATATTTCCCAGCATACCTCGTAATTCTCTGAGCTAATCTGAAGATGGTGAATCAGACGCTCAGCTTCTCCTGCTACTTTGCTTTGTAAAAACTGCATTTTTTGTGTGATGGTTTCTGTAATTATAGGTCTTTAAATGATGTCCATTGGTGGTAGTTGCCTTGGAATGTTGGAATATCCATCTGCAGGGTTGATTTGTCGCGATGAGAAACAGACCACATTTTCGAGTTGATGGTTTTCTTCAAATCGGTATACATTTTCTCATATCTGTTGAATTCCTCTTGGTACCAGACATCCTCATTCCCGTTTTCACCTTCTATATCCCAGTGCAGGCTATCGATAATAGCCCAACGGCTTTGAAGTGACTTTAAAGTATCGTCGAACTCCCACTTGTTCTGTAGTTGATCGATTTCTATGGTCGCTACTGTTCTCATGAATGCTCTAAAGTGGATAGTCTGCTTTTTTATCATTCCTTCTAATTTACTGTCTTCACTCGTATCCCTACGTTGCTGTTGTGGTGTCTGTGAATGAGACGAATCTCCTGCTTGCTTCGATGTCCCTGCCTCTGCCGGTGGCTGGTGAAGTTCTTGCTGTTTTGACAACAAGTGCTCCATGATTTTGGTAATTACCTGCTTGATCGACAAATAAACTTCCTCCGCCTTATCGAAACAATTTTTTGTGAAATATACATGGTTAAATTCAGCAACTTCACAGCACTTTCTATGGTTGCGCTGATATTCTCTTCAATAATTTTCTAATATCTCCAACTTCCGCTTGCAGTAATCTATGTTTTTACGTTCAGCTCCGTCTTTTTTGATGTTAGTTAGAAGTTTAACCAAGGAGTCGTAAATCTCCGTTTGGCTGACTGCTAACTGCTCCATTATTTTCACGGACAATTAAATACGCAAGTGAAAATAAAATGTATAAAATGGTTTGGTCTGACCTTATACTCGTATTCTCCTTACGCGACAGCTGCCCAATTTCTTCCAAATTGATATCACTGCCTACCTACTTCCCTACAAACTGGTACGACACTGGTTGCTAGGTCCCGGCGCACAAACACTTCACTGTACTTCGCGAACCGAGGCCCTTAATGCTCGAAGGACCATGTAGAAGTTAACGCCTGCGTGGTTTGGCACTAACTTCTGGGTTGGTTGATAATTGGTTAAATATGGTGGATTTGGTATTATGTTAGACTGGTAATGGTAATGGGTTTGGTTGTAGGTTTACGATGACTGAGTTAATGATACGAAATAATATGGTCAAAAGTTATATTGAATACTATAAGTTAATACAATGGGTCTCCCTTGTTTGACCGAAAGGAATTTGACAAATTTTCACTTCCCAAAAAATTTCTCGCATAATTTCATTTGCCAAATTATTACTTAGCAAAAAATCTATTCACAAAAAATTGTAACGCAAACCTAATGTTTGACAAATGAACGTGTATAACTATAACTTGTTTACCAACTAGTACTTTTAACATTTTTTATTTAGTCAAATATTTCAGTTGGAATAACAGTTTTTACGCAAAATCAAATAATAATATAAATAAGTAATTAACCTAATCTAAAAAAATACAAATAAATACTTACTTACTTACTTACTTACTTAAATAGTTCAGATCCGGGTAACCTACTAAAAACAATCTCTTTTTTCTATTAATGCAAGTCGTTTCTGGCACTCGCCGGCCGCTGCCGCGGCACCGCTCGCTTCGCTCGCTCGGCTCGTGCGTAGGAGGTCACAGTTTTAACCTAACCTAACCTACCCATTTTTTTTTAAAAGAAATTAACTTTATCTAAATAGTTATGTTCCGGGTAACCTATTAAAAACAATATCTTTTTTTCTATTAATGCAAGTTGTGTCTGGCACTCGCCGGCCGCTACCGCGGCACCGCTCGCTTCGCTCGCTCAAAAACGTTTATTGTCTGAAGATTGTTTACTGTAATAAATCATTTGATTAAAGACCAAATGCCATAATGACATTATACTTGGTAATATTTTGCCAAGTAAAAATTTGACCAAATGAAAATATGCGTACTAAAATCATTCGAAATGTTGCAATGGTATAAAAAAGGTTCACCCTTGTTTGGTTTAACAACGTTATGTCGAAAATCGCTCCGGCTAATTTTAGTTACAATAAAGTCATTTCGTATAATTATTCATTTGACCGAATAATTAATTGGTAGATTTTTATTTAGCATATTTATTTCTTTGAAATAATGTCATTTGACCGAATTTTCAAATGCACTAATTTTATTTAAACTAATGATTCACTAGACTAATAATGATTTAGTCGAAAGACACTTCATATCGACAGTCATTAAAACGCAGGACTATCATTTCTCAGAAAGATTACAGTTAGAAACATCTTTTGGCATACATTTCATACCCATAAAATTGAAAAACTCAAATATGACATTACAGAAAAAAAAAATCTATATAATCTAGTCGTTTCTGGCACTCGCCGGCCGCTGCCGCGGCACCGCTCGCTTCGCTCGCTCGGCTCGTGCGTAGGAGGTCACAGTTTTAACCTAACCTAACCATTTATTTTTACAATGTTTACAATGAAAAACATTTACAATGTTTTCTTTTCTGCATTACATTACACCAATTGAATATTCGATAAAATACATGTTATACCACCTGAACATTACATCAAATGAACATTATACCTTTTGATCAATAGCGCAAATGTTGTTATCGCAAATAAATATTCGATGAAATGAAAATTGTGTTAATCGATATTATACAAATTGATTATTTTCTTAAACGTTGTTCGAATTAGTAACATTACATCAAAAATTGTTATACCAAACAAGGGTGAACCATAAAAAAATGTTGCTAAAATTTGTTTGGATAATGAAAATTTGGCAAAATCTTTTCGGCAAAACGGCAGGATCCCTGTTACAATACTATCACATGGTAAATCTAAGCTAAATTAGCACTAAGATGATTTGATTTGGTTTGGTTTGAGTTACGCGATTGGTGGTCGAATACGTACTAACTAGTACTAGTTGCAATACAGAGCAGAGTGGCGGTCATCCGTGACCTAGGGGTACTCTTTGATACATCCCTATCTTTCCGTGAACATAATTATACTCGTAGATAGCACGGTGACTAAGGCTAATAGAATGCTTGGCTTTATAATCCGTATGTCGAAACCTTTTCGTAATTATAGTAGCATTATTTTACTTTACAACGCACTAGTAAGGAGCTCCTTGGAATATTGTTCCACTATTTGGTCTCCTTATTGTTCAACTTATACTAATAATGTTGAATCTGTGCAAGCCCGTTTTGTTAGGCATTTATGTATGAAGAATGGGATCCGAAAAGCTATACCCGGTTACAGTGACAGGTTAAGGCACTTTAAAATGATTAGCTTAAAAGAAAGACGTAACCATTCTGACTTACTAATTCTCCATAAAATTATAAACGGTACAATTGACGCGCAATTGGTAAACTATTTTAAATTTAGGTCTAGCCAACGTAGTAAGCGTCATCATCGTATTTTTGAATTGCCTACATCCACATTAAATACCTCATTTAATAGCCCTCTAACACGTATGGCAAGGCAATATAATGAAAGGTCCAACTTGACAGATTACCCTATTGATATTTTCTCCATGAGTTTCGCTTCATACAGGCAATAAAGGCAATTAAGTAAGCGACAACGGAAGTATTTAAAAAAATAACTTTATTCGGACAGAGTTACAGCTAAACAGTAATTAATCTTAATCTAATAAAATATTGATCTTATATACTAACTTTATTGCTAACGTAGTACAAGCACAACGTGATCAGATATGACGCATGTCCTAGATAATTATGAACGCTGATCCAGCAATGGAATATTTGGAAATAATACATCTAGTAAATACTTATTAGCTGACAAAGCTAATATTGGTAGATTGGGGTTCCTTAACTCCTCCCTCCCTAAGAGAGAAATTATCCGAAGATGTCGCAGACGGTTTCGGAGAATTTCGGCAGAAGTTTATAAACTGAAATTTATACATTATAAAGATAACTACTGCAATTATAATAATCATATACTCGAAGATGGTCCATATCTATTCAACGGCACGGTTGGCGCAGTGGTTAAGAGATTGACTGCTGCGCTGCGTGTCGCGGGTTCGATTCCCGCACGGAACAAATATTTGTATGACCTACGAGTAGTTGTTCCGGGTCTGGCTGTTTGTGTATGTGAATTTAAATGTTTGTAAACGCACCCACGATACAGGAGAAATTCCTAGTGTGGGGCAACGTTTAAAAAAAAAAAAAAAAAAAAAAAATACTAATTTCTATTGTCCCTGTTTGGGTCGTATCGTCTATTTCACTAAATTTTGCACTTTGTAACACTTCTTTCACATCACTGAAGTCTACATTTCTTAGATCCACTTTCTTTGACCTTCTCTGAATGTCCTGTTGTAGCTCTGGCATCTGGATCAATGGCAGCTGGAGACTAGAAACTGTAGTGTTTGTGGTAGCGGCAACGATGACTTCGCCTATTTGTGTCTCGCATTGTTGGCCAGGCGTCACGATGTAGGTCCCCAGAACAGTGTATTTCAGAATTTCTGTATTGCAATTCTCGGTAATGATGAGATTTTCCTCTGAGTAAACCAACCATTGGTTGTCGGTTACTTTTTGTATTTTAGTTTTCTCTATTTCAATGTGGTTCTGTATGCAGTTTTTGTAGTTGTTCTTCATCAACATTATTTGTTCAATGCAGGTCTCAGTTGGATACTGGGCTAAGTTAGTTTCAGGGCATAGAAATTTTCCATTTTCAATCTCAGCACATGGGCTTACCACGGGCATGTATTTCAATCTGTTCACCATCAGGTAAGGGTATTTTGGTATAATGGTAAAGGTATTTGGAGAATGGAATATAGGAATGGGTATAACCTTGTAATAATTATATGTTTCGTTATCTATTAGGGGAACTTCTAAAACAAAAACTAACTTGTTGTTATTTATTGATGATTTAAGTATGATATTACGTTCTAATTTTATTAAATTACGTTTGCTTACTGGATATATTGTTCTAGTATGTTTAGCAATGACTTCTAACGTATTATGTAATTCTGTACTATTTATAATGGATTGGTGCAATGTATTTAATTTGCTAAAGGCTATTGCCGTCTCAATCTCTTCTATGTTTTCGTAACAAGTTCGAAAGTTACTTAAAATTTGATACATAGTATTCAATATGCGGAAAAGTTTGTTAAACCTGAACTCATGTTCAACAAATTTTTCCATTTCATTGGTATGTAAACCCAATTTTTTAATATTTGAATTTATTATTTCAGAGTCATTTACTAATTTATCAAAAGCTTTTTGCATTGATGACACTTTACGTTCGACTACATGCTCTTTGTTCTGTATCATTTGAATTTCTCTATCGTATTTAATTGCATCATCTTCATCTAAATTTCCAGAAATAGCTTTTACAAGTGAGCCTAATGGATTGAATAAAGCTCGTTTATTCCTATAATGAAAAGGTAGGATTTGAAAAAATCTACCCTTAGTTAGTTTAATTAGATATTCTATTTGACTTTCTATTCCTAAGGTTTCGTTACTAACTCTACTTTCCTTAATTTTTATTTTTAAATTATTAAAATCCCGAATATTATTATCTATTTGTAAGCCTAATGATTCTAGATCTACAGTTTTATATATTGTCCAATAACTATTTCTCTTAACTGCTACTCCCCGCTTTATCGCTGCTATCCCCGGATTCTGACCGAGGTTTTCCAGGTCCAGCGTGAATGTTGGTACCACTAGTACCAGAAGTACCAGGCACAATCTGTGGAGGACGTTTTACATTTTTTAATGCTACTCTAGTTTTCCTTTTCTTTACTTCTACTGGCACTATATTTCTTTCAACTTCACCAATTACTTTAGCTTTTTCATATCGCGGTTTTTCTTTAGCTTTTCTAATCCTAGTATCTTTCATATAAATACTATCGTTTGGCTCAAGTACAGGTATCGTTTCACCACATTTTTTATTAATCACTTTTATTTTGTCAGATTCTAATTTTTCTGTTATGAATTCATAAAGTATTTTAAGGCGTTTTCTATGATCTAACAATAGTTTCTGAGTTAAATTCTTTTCTCTATCCACGTTAAATACATTATCTGAATAAGTGTGACCAAATACTAATTCAAAGGGTGTAAAATCTGTTGCTGTATGAATGGTGTTGTTATAAGCCATGATGGCATAAGTCATAATAGATGCTGCATCTAAATCGCTTTTATCGTATTTCGCTATACGGTAAATCTCAATAATGGTGGAATGAAACCTTTCCACTATTGCCATTGAACTGGGATTGTTTGGAGTCCCAATATGAAGTTCAATTTTGTACAAGCTTAACATTTCTTTAATCAAAGCATTGTTGAATTCTGTACCGGAATCACAACTAATTTTCCTAGGCAGACCATACATGCTAAAGTACTTAATCAATGCCCTAACTACCTCTGGTGTACTCCTATTTCGTACCTCTATGGCTTGTGCTATCTTACTAAACGCATCTACTATAGTTAAATAATATTTTCCCTCTATAAATAATAAATCCATAAAAGCTTCCTGAAAAGGGCTATCCTACGTTTGTGTTAACTGAATGTGAGGTTTGATCGGCTTTCTGTCATATTTCATGCGTTTACATGTTTCGCAAGCGTTTATGATTGCCGTAACTGTCTCTTTCATGTTTGCCCACCAATAATGTCTTTTAAGTTTGGTTAAAGTTTCTTTAATATTAAGCCTTAATAAATTCAAATGTTTTATAAAACGGAAACTGTGCCAGAAAGCATTTTATACTGTTAAAGACTTTATTGAGGACAAAAAGGCTTGGGATTGAGCTGCTCCAATTTACAGTGAATCTTGATTTGATTTTTTTTCCAACTATTTATACTATTTCTTGATTGAAATTTTTAAATACCTAAACTATGACATGAATATTTACTTTGTAAAGTATTATATTATTTTAATTATTATGAATGTGAGGACTATGTGAACTGTTTTTTTATTTTTATTCTCAATCAAAAAAATTTTTAATGCAGGTCTGGCAGTTTGAGTACTTTATGCGGCCTAACCAATTGTCCTTTCTTTGGTATTGTTCGTCGAATCGCTGAGCTCCTTAAGTTTTGAGTTGAGCTGCACGATAACTGACAAATGCGTGCACTGACTGGACAGGTCCACTCAAATCTGTGTGGTTCTTTCGTCAAAAGACCATGTCAGACACCAATCTACATGGTTCTCAAATGATCTGACCAAGATTATATCCGTATTTTATATACACATTGACAGTGATTAATTTTATATATACAATGACATGAATATTTACTTTGTTAAGTATTATATTGTTTTAAGTATTGTAAATGTGAAGACTATGTGGGTTATTGTTCATTTTCCTTTTTTTTTCTCATTTAGTTTTTATCATAGTCTGGCAGTTTGAGTGATTTTATGCGGCCTACCCAAATGTCCTTTCTTTGGTATTGTTCGTTGAATCGTTGAGCTCCTTAAGTTCTTAGTTGAGCTGCACGATTACTGACAAATGCGTGTACTGACTGGACAGGTCCCCTCAACCTGTGTGGTTCTTTCGTCAAAAGATCATTTCAGGCACCAATCTACATGGTCTTCACATGATCTGACCAAGATTATGTCTGGACTTTAAAAAGAGACTGTGACCTCTGAGTTTGTTTCGGCCTTTCTTCTCAGAGTAGTCGGATACGAAACGCCGACCTCATCTAGTTTTTTTAAATATGATTGACGTGTAAAAGTGTTTGTACAAACCTACTTACAGAAATAAATCATTTATCATTTATCAATACCTCTATGACACGTTTTCCCGTCGTGGTATTTCAAAATAACTTCTTTTTGATCTTCTTCAGATTCTGTCAAGTTTATAACTCTTTCTGTACATTCTGTTAACTTAACTGAATCCTTTTTAAATAACTTAATTACCGTGTTTGAAAAAGTTTTTCTAAAAGATGGGTGTTCAAAGTATATATAATACTTACATTTTGGATCTATATACTCTTTTAAAAAGTCATTAACTAATTTATCGTTATTTGTCGGTAAGTGAACTTCAAGAATTTTTTGTTTATTATTAGAAATATCTTTTACGACTAAGTTATTTTTAAACCATGAATGAACTAGAATCTGTTTTGGTTTAGTATCGATAGCTTCGTTTGAAATAGGAATGCCTTCGTGTTCTCTATTTGAAACTGAATTGGCAGTGACCACATCATCAGAATCCGAAAGTTCTATCGTTTCTATTGGAGGTTCGAGGTCTTGCAATTCGTTTTTTATTATCTTTTCCTACATTTACAAATATTGAATCTAAATCGTCGTCAATTGCATTAATCTTAATCCTAGATAAAGCGTCTGCATTCGTGTTTTGAGGGCCCTTCTTATATTTTATTTCGAAATCGTACTCTTCTAACCTTAACCGCCATCGCGTGAGTTTACTATTGGGCTCTTTCAATGAATACAGCCATGCTAATGGTCTATGGTCTGTAAATATGGTAAACTTATTACCATACAAATACGGTCGAAAGTGCTTAACTGCCCATATTATGGCTAATAGTTCTTTCTCGATAGTGCTATATCTTACTTCTGTGTCACTCAAAGTTCTACTAGCATATGCTACAGGCTTATCTGAGCCTATTGTTCCCTGTGACAGTACAGCCCCGATTGCAAAATTGGATGCATCAGTGGTTAAAATAAAAGTTTTACTAAAGTCAGGAAACTGTAACAAAGGTGCATTTGTTAAAAGCATTTTACATGTCTCAAAGCATTCTTTATATTCTTCATTAATAACAATTTTGCGACCTTTCTTTAAGCAAGCTGTTAATGGTCTAGTTATTTTGGCAAAATCTTTGATGAATTTCCTGTAGTATCCAATAAGTCCTAAAAAGCTTTTAATCTGTGTAACCGTTTCTGGTATGGGATACCTAAGAACAGCATCTATTTTATCATTATTTGGCTTCAAACCCTCACTCGTAATAGTATGCCCTAAATAAAGTACTTCCTTTCTAAGAAAATGTGACTTATCTAATTGAACTTTCAAATATGTTTTACGGAAGCGATCAAAAACTGCTCTAAGTTTTTCTACATGTTCAGGCAAACTTTTTGAAAAAATTATGACGTCATCTAGGTATACTAGGCAATGTAAGCCTTGAAGGCCTCGAAGGACGTTATCCATCACTCGCTGAAAGGTTGCAGGTGCTGTATTTAACCCAAACGGCATTCTGTTAAATTCATAATGACCTGAAGGTGTGCTAAGTGCGGTTTTAGCTCTATCCTGCTCCTGAACCTCTAATTGATGGTACCCGCTAGCTAAATCCAGGGTTGTAAAGTAGGTACTTTTACCTAGCATGTCAAATAAATCTTTAATGTTGGGCAAGGGGTATTTGTCATCAATTGTAATTTCATTGAGCCGTCTATAGTCAACTACCATCCTAACCTAACTTAGTCTAACTTTTTTGGCACCAAATGTACGGGAGCACTCCAGGGGGAATGCGATTCCTGGATAATGTTATCCCTTAACATTTTCTCAACTTGACTCTTGATTTCTTTTGTTTGAATAGGGGGTAACCTGTGTGCCTTAATGTTTATCGGGTCTTCATTTTTTGTTCTTATTCTATGTTTAACCTGATTTGTGAAGGTTAATGGAATATTTTCACAATAAAGTATGTCTGTGTATTCTCTACAAAGTCCCTCAATAACAGTACGTTCTTCTGAGTTCATATGATCTAACTGTAATGTTTCTAAATTATTACTTAGCAATCTGTCCACTTCTATACTATCGTCCATGAAATTAACACTAACAGATGGGTTCCGTATGTATGGTTCTACTTGAAAAGGTCCTGTAACTACTAAATTTCTATTTTGATGACTGTAATTCTGAATAACAGTTGTTGCATAACCTTTAACACACGTAATTAATGCGGCGGGCATTCGAATCCCTTCCGTAAACTGTTTAAAATCTAACACAGCTTCCCCGTTCAATAAGTTAACCGGGAGTCTTACTCTAAGTTCACTACGAGATGGTAGATTATATACCTCTCTCATAGGCGGTGAATATACGATGGGAATCTCAGTATTTTTTAAATGTAATATCTGACTTTCCATATTAATCTTTGCCTGTAATTGCTTCAGCAAATTACTACCTATTAATCCATCATACCTATCGTCAACGCTGTAGACATAAAACTTATGGAACTCTTTATTTCCAAAGGTAACCGGTAATGGAATAATTGCGGTTTCACTATGAACGCTCGATGCGTGAGTGCTAACAACTTCGAAGGGTTCATACTGTAAATATTTTTTAAAATATTTATTCGCTATACAAGGGCTTATAAACGACCTAACACTCCCCGTATCTATCATAAAAACTGCTTTTAATTCTGGTATAACTATATGTGGTAAATTTAAGCGTTTATTGCAATTTATTTTTATTCGTTCTCTAGGGTAGAGGCCATTATACAAAAATTTCCCGCCCCGGGATCTTCAGGAGAAAATTCCTGACACTCGTTGTACGAATTACTTGAACTCTGTTCATTATTACTAAAATTGTTTATGTAATTAACACGTCGCGAACTCGCAGTACGCATGGTGACGTCAGTATTCGCACCCGACGTAGATGCTTGCGCTGCAAAATTCGACGTGCCCGGTGCATGTGCCGCGAACTGTTGGTTCTGTTGTGCAACCGGAAAAGATGACCTACTTGACTGCGGTGACGAATTATTGTTGTTTGTACGATTAAAACTATCTTGATTCTTTTGAATATTATTATGCTGCCTATACTGCCTGGACTGATGCGAATTGTTCGGTGTAGATGTGCTGTTTGTAGCATTATTCGGTACATGTGTACTTGATACGCTATACGAATCTTTCTTTTGATTATTAGATCCTGATGCATTTTGATAATTAGGCAAATTGGGTCTGTTAGTTCTACTAAAATTACGCCTATCGTTTGTTTTATAATCATAGACTGCCTGGAAGTTTTGTTCTTCTAAGACTATTTTTAACGCATCCTCTCACGTTGTAACGTCGCGCAAACGAACTAATCTAACTAGGAATGGTGGTAAATTAAACAAGAAAACATTCATTGCTCTGTTACTATAAATTATTTGCTTTGCCTTACGCAGAGAGTCATCAATGATAGTTTCTGATATTTTAGCGAATAAAACACTTCTCATCTGCTGTGTATTCTATGGCAAAAATCTAAATAACTTTCACCCTTATTTATTCTACAAGTTTCTAACTCCATTGCTAAACAATCCTCTGTGCGTGGATCACCGAAGTGTTGGTTTAACAACTTCTTCAGCTCATCCCACGTATCTATAGAGTCTCTTTCGCCTACTAAACTAGCTGCTTCGCCTGATAACCTACTTGTTACCACATGAAATAAATATTCATTTTGGGCTATGGTTCCTTGGAACTTAGACAAAATGTATTCACATTTTTTTATATATAAAGGTAACGTTCTAGCGTCGCCACTGAATATTGGTATGATGCTAACCAGTTCATGTGGGACACGGGTTACGTTTTCCATTGTGAAATAGTTATGAAAGTAACAAAGACAAAGAGGGAAAAAAAAAGTTTCACTAATGTGCTACTAAAATATCACTACTCTAAAATATTAATACAATTAAAATCTATGCAAATATTATTACGGCGTTGTCCAATCCCTAAAAATACACACACATAGACTTATTACAAGGTTGGGATATAAATGGAAGAGCTGAGAGGAAGGTGAAAAGATTTACTCACAATTCCGCAGCTAGCTTCATGCTCCCTGGACTACTGCTGTGGCTGGTCCTCTTCCGTAACTCGAAGTGGCTTCTTAATAAATTTATTTGTTCGGCGATCTCTGCTAAACCGTAGACACGGACGTCGGCTGCTCCACGTAGAATTGTATACACGGCAGACTGACTACAGAGATCCTACCGGCTGCGCCAATTAAGTAAGCGACAACGGAAGTATTTAAAAAAATAACTTTATTCGGACAGAGTTACAGCTAAACAGTAATTAATCTTAATCTAATAAAATATTGATCTTATATACTAACTTTATTGCTAACGTAGTACAAGCACAACGTGATCAGATATGACGCATGTCCTAGATAATTATGAACGCTGATCCAGCAATGGAATATTTGGAAATAATACATCTAGTAAATACTTATTAGCTGACAAAGCTAATATTGGTAGATTGGGGTTCCTTAACTCCTCCCTCCCTAAGAGAGAAATTATCCGAAGATGTCGCAGACGGTTTCGGAGAATTTCGGCAGAAGTTTATAAACTGAAATTTATACATTATAAAGATAACTACTGCAATTATAATAATCATATACTCGAAGATGGTCCATATCTATTCAACGGCACGGTTGGCGCAGTGGTTAAGAGATTGACTGCTGCGCTGCGTGTCGCGGGTTCGATTCCCGCACGGAACAAATATTTGTATGACCTACGAGTAGTTGTTCCGGGTCTGGCTGTTTGTGTATGTGAATTTAAATGTTTGTAAACGCACCCACGATACAGGAGAAATTCCTAGTGTGGGGCAACGTTTAAAAAAAAAAAAATAAAAAAAAATACTAATTTCTATTGTCCCTGTTTGGGTCGTATCGTCTATTTCACTAAATTTTGCACTTTGTAACACTTCTTTCACATCACTGAAGTCTACATTTCTTAGATCCACTTTCTTTGACCTTCTCTGAATGTCCTGTTGTAGCTCTGGCATCTGGATCAATGGCAGCTGGAGACTAGAAACTGTAGTGTTTGTGGTAGCGGCAACGATGACTTCGCCTATTTGTGTCTCGCATTGTTGGCCAGGCGTCACGATGTAGGTCCCCAGAACAGTGTATTTCAGAATTTCTGTATTGCAATTCTCGGTAATGATGAGATTTTCCTCTGAGTAAACCAACCATTGGTTGTCGGTTACTTTTTGTATTTTAGTTTTCTCTATTTCAATGTGGTTCTGTATGCAGTTTTTGTAGTTGTTCTTCATCAACATTATTTGTTCAATGCAGGTCTCAGTTGGATACTGGGCTAAGTTAGTTTCAGGGCATAGAAATTTTCCATTTTCAATCTCAGCACATGGGCTTACCACGGGCATGTATTTCAATCTGTTCACCATCAGGTAAGGGTATTTTGGTATAATGGTAAAGGTATTTGGAGAATGGAATATAGGAATGGGTATAACCTTGTAATAATTATATGTTTCGTTATCTATTAGGGGAACTTCTAAAACAAAAACTAACTTGTTGTTATTTATTGATGATTTAAGTATGATATTACGTTCTAATTTTATTAAATTACGTTTGCTTACTGGATATATTGTTCTAGTATGTTTAGCAATGACTTCTAACGTATTATGTAATTCTGTACTATTTATAATGGATTGGTGCAATGTATTTAATTTGCTAAAGGCTATTGCCGTCTCAATCTCTTCTATGTTTTCGTAACAAGTTCGAAAGTTACTTAAAATTTGATACATAGTATTCAATATGCGGAAAAGTTTGTTAAACCTGAACTCATGTTCAACAAATTTTTCCATTTCATTGGTATGTAAACCCAATTTTTTAATATTTGAATTTATTATTTCAGAGTCATTTACTAATTTATCAAAAGCTTTTTGCATTGATGACACTTTACGTTCGACTACATGCTCTTTGTTCTGTATCATTTGAATTTCTCTATCGTATTTAATTGCATCATCTTCATCTAAATTTCCAGAAATAGCTTTTACAAGTGAGCCTAATGGATTGAATAAAGCTCGTTTATTCCTATAATGAAAAGGTAGGATTTGAAAAAATCTACCCTTAGTTAGTTTAATTAGATATTCTATTTGACTTTCTATTCCTAAGGTTTCGTTACTAACTCTACTTTCCTTAATTTTTATTTTTAAATTATTAAAATCCCGAATATTATTATCTATTTGTAAGCCTAATGATTCTAGATCTACAGTTTTATATATTGTCCAATAACTATTTCTCTTAACTGCTACTCCCCGCTTTATCGCTGCTATCCCCGGATTCTGACCGAGGTTTTCCAGGTCCAGCGTGAATGTTGGTACCACTAGTACCAGAAGTACCAGGCACAATCTGTGGAGGACGTTTTACATTTTTTAATGCTACTCTAGTTTTCCTTTTCTTTACTTCTACTGGCACTATATTTCTTTCAACTTCACCAATTACTTTAGCTTTTTCATATCGCGGTTTTTCTTTAGCTTTTCTAATCCTAGTATCTTTCATATAAATACTATCGTTTGGCTCAAGTACAGGTATCGTTTCACCACATTTTTTATTAATCACTTTTATTTTGTCAGATTCTAATTTTTCTGTTATGAATTCATAAAGTATTTTAAGGCGTTTTCTATGATCTAACAATAGTTTCTGAGTTAAATTCTTTTCTCTATCCACGTTAAATACATTATCTGAATAAGTGTGACCAAATACTAATTCAAAGGGTGTAAAATCTGTTGCTGTATGAATGGTGTTGTTATAAGCCATGATGGCATAAGTCATAATAGATGCTGCATCTAAATCGCTTTTATCGTATTTCGCTATACGGTAAATCTCAATAATGGTGGAATGAAACCTTTCCACTATTGCCATTGAACTGGGATTGTTTGGAGTCCCAATATGAAGTTCAATTTTGTACAAGCTTAACATTTCTTTAATCAAAGCATTGTTGAATTCTGTACCGGAATCACAACTAATTTTCCTAGGCAGACCATACATGCTAAAGTACTTAATCAATGCCCTAACTACCTCTGGTGTACTCCTATTTCGTACCTCTATGGCTTGTGCTATCTTACTAAACGCATCTACTATAGTTAAATAATATTTTCCCTCTATAAATAATAAATCCATAAAAGCTTCCTGAAAAGGGCTATCCTACGTTTGTGTTAACTGAATGTGAGGTTTGATCGGCTTTCTGTCATATTTCATGCGTTTACATGTTTCGCAAGCGTTTATGATTGCCGTAACTGTCTCTTTCATGTTTGCCCACCAATAATGTCTTTTAAGTTTGGTTAAAGTTTCTTTAATATTAAGCCTTAATAAATTCAAATGTTTTATAAAACGGAAACTGTGCCAGAAAGCATTTTATACTGTTAAAGACTTTATTGAGGACAAAAAGGCTTGGGATTGAGCTGCTCCAATTTACAGTGAATCTTGATTTGATTTTTTTTCCAACTATTTATACTATTTTTTGATTGAAATTTTTAAATACCTAAACTATGACATGAATATTTACTTTGTAAAGTATTATATTATTTTAATTATTATGAATGTGAGGACTATGTGAACTGTTTTTTTATTTTTATTCTCAATCAAAAAAATTTTTAATGCAGGTCTGGCAGTTTGAGTACTTTATGCGGCCTAACCAATTGTCCTTTCTTTGGTATTGTTCGTCGAATCGCTGAGCTCCTTAAGTTTTGAGTTGAGCTGCACGATAACTGACAAATGCGTGCACTGACTGGACAGGTCCACTCAAATCTGTGTGGTTCTTTCGTCAAAAGACCATGTCAGACACCAATCTACATGGTTCTCAAATGATCTGACCAAGATGATATCCGTATTTTATATACACATTGACAGTGATTAATTTTATATATACAATGACATGAATATTTACTTTGTTAAGTATTATATTGTTTTAAGTATTGTAAATGTGAAGACTATGTGGGTTATTGTTCATTTTCCTTTTTTTTTCTCATTTAGTTTTTATCATAGTCTGGCAGTTTGAGTGATTTTATGCGGCCTACCCAAATGTCCTTTCTTTGGTATTGTTCGTTGAATCGTTGAGCTCCTTAAGTTCTTAGTTGAGCTGCACGATTACTGACAAATGCGTGTACTGTCTGGACAGGTCCCCTCAACCTGTGTGGTTCTTTCGTCAAAAGATCATTTCAGGCACCAATCTACATGGTCTTCACATGATCTGACCAAGATTATGTCTGGACTTTAAAAAGAGACTGTGACCTCTGAGTTTGTTTCGGCCTTTCTTCTCAGAGTAGTCGGATACGAAACGCCGACCTCATCTAGTTTTTTTAAATATGATTGACGTGTAAAAGTGTTTGTACAAACCTACTTACAGAAATAAATCATTTATCATTTATCAATACCTCTATGACACGTTTTCCCGTCGTGGTATTTCAAAATAACTTCTTTTTGATCTTCTTCAGATTCTGTCAAGTTTATAACTCTTTCTGTACATTCTGTTAACTTAACTGAATCCTTTTTAAATAACTTAATTACCGTGTTTGAAAAAGTTTTTCTAAAAGATGGGTGTTCAAAGTATATATAATACTTACATTTTGGATCTATATACTCTTTTAAAAAGTCATTAACTAATTTATCGTTATTTGTCGGTAAGTGAACTTCAAGAATTTTTTGTTTATTATTAGAAATATCTTTTACGACTAAGTTATTTTTAAACCATGAATGAACTAGAATCTGTTTTGGTTTAGTATCGATAGCTTCGTTTGAAATAGGAATGCCTTCGTGTTCTCTATTTGAAACTGAATTGGCAGTGACCACATCATCAGAATCCGAAAGTTCTATCGTTTCTATTGGAGGTTCGAGGTCTTGCAATTCGTTTTTTATTATCTTTTCCTACATTTACAAATATTGAATCTAAATCGTCGTCAATTGCATTAATCTTAATCCTAGATAAAGCGTCTGCATTCGTGTTTTGAGGGCCCTTCTTATATTTTATTTCGAAATCGTACTCTTCTAACCTTAACCGCCATCGCGTGAGTTTACTATTGGGCTCTTTCAATGAATACAGCCATGCTAATGGTCTATGGTCTGTAAATATGGTAAACTTATTACCATACAAATACGGTCGAAAGTGCTTAACTGCCCATATTATGGCTAATAGTTCTTTCTCGATAGTGCTATATCTTACTTCTGTGTCACTCAAAGTTCTACTAGCACATGCTACAGGCTTATCTGAGCCTATTGTTCCCTGTGACAGTACAGCCCCGATTGCAAAATTGGATGCATCAGTGGTTAAAATAAAAGTTTTACTAAAGTCAGGAAACTGTAACAAAGGTGCATTTGTTAAAAGCATTTTACATGTCTCAAAGCATTCTTTATATTCTTCATTAATAACAATTTTGCGACCTTTCTTTAAGCAAGCTGTTAATGGTCTAGTTATTTTGGCAAAATCTTTGATGAATTTCCTGTAGTATCCAATAAGTCCTAAAAAGCTTTTAATCTGTGTAACCGTTTCTGGTATGGGATACCTAAGAACAGCATCTATTTTATCATTATTTGGCTTCAAACCCTCACTCGTAATAGTATGCCCTAAATAAAGTACTTCCTTTCTAAGAAAATGTGACTTATCTAATTGAACTTTCAAATATGTTTTACGGAAGCGATCAAAAACTGCTCTAAGTTTTTCTACATGTTCAGGCAAACTTTTTGAAAAAATTATGACGTCATCTAGGTATACTAGGCAATGTAAGCCTTGAAGGCCTCGAAGGACGTTATCCATCACTCGCTGAAAGGTTGCAGGTGCTGTATTTAACCCAAACGGCATTCTGTTAAATTCATAATGACCTGAAGGTGTGCTAAGTGCGGTTTTAGCTCTATCCTGCTCCTGAACCTCTAATTGATGGTACCCGCTAGCTAAATCCAGGGTTGTAAAGTAGGTACTTTTACCTAGCATGTCAAATAAATCTTTAATGTTGGGCAAGGGGTATTTGTCATCAATTGTAATTTCATTGAGCCGTCTATAGTCAACTACCATCCTAACCTAACTTAGTCTAACTTTTTTGGCACCAAATGTACGGGAGCACTCCAGGGGGAATGCGATTCCTGGATAATGTTATCCCTTAACATTTTCTCAACTTGACTCTTGATTTCTTTTGTTTGAATAGGGGGTAACCTGTGTGCCTTAATGTTTATCGGGTCTTCATTTTTTGTTCTTATTCTATGTTTAACCTGATTTGTGAAGGTTAATGGAATATTTTCACAATAAAGTATGTCTGTGTATTCTCTACAAAGTCCCTCAATAACAGTACGTTCTTCTGAGTTCATATGATCTAACTGTAATGTTTCTAAATTATTACTTAGCAATCTGTCCACTTCTATACTATCGTCCATGAAATTAACACTAACAGATGGGTTCCGTATGTATGGTTCTACTTGAAAAGGTCCTGTAACTACTAAATTTCTATTTTGATGACTGTAATTCTGAATAACAGTTGTTGCATAACCTTTAACACACGTAATTAATGCGGCGGGCATTCGAATCCCTTCCGTAAACTGTTTAAAATCTAACACAGCTTCCCCGTTCAATAAGTTAACCGGGAGTCTTACTCTAAGTTCACTACGAGATGGTAGATTATATACCTCTCTCATAGGCGGTGAATATACGATGGGAATCTCAGTATTTTTTAAATGTAATATCTGACTTTCCATATTAATCTTTGCCTGTAATTGCTTCAGCAAATTACTACCTATTAATCCATCATACCTATCGTCAACGCTGTAGACATAAAACTTATGGAACTCTTTATTTCCAAAGGTAACCGGTAATGGAATAATTGCGGTTTCACTATGAACGCTCGATGCGTGAGTGCTAACAACTTCGAAGGGTTCATACTGTAAATATTTTTTAAAATATTTATTCGCTATACAAGGGCTTATAAACGACCTAACACTCCCCGTATCTATCATAAAAACTGCTTTTAATTCTGGTATAACTATATGTGGTAAATTTAAGCGTTTATTGCAATTTATTTTTATTCGTTCTCTAGGGTAGAGGCCATTATACAAAAATTTCCCGCCCCGGGATCTTCAGGAGAAAATTCCTGACACTCGTTGTACGAATTACTTGAACTCTGTTCATTATTACTAAAATTGTTTATGTAATTAACACGTCGCGAACTCGCAGTACGCATGGTGACGTCAGTATTCGCACCCGACGTAGATGCTTGCGCTGCAAAATTCGACGTGCCCGGTGCATGTGCCGCGAACTGTTGGTTCTGTTGTGCAACCGGAAAAGATGACCTACTTGACTGCGGTGACGAATTATTGTTGTTTGTACGATTAAAACTATCTTGATTCTTTTGAATATTATTATGCTGCCTATACTGCCTGGACTGATGCGAATTGTTCGGTGTAGATGTGCTGTTTGTAGCATTATTCGGTACATGTGTACTTGATACGCTATACGAATCTTTCTTTTGATTATTAGATCCTGATGCATTTTGATAATTAGGCAAATTGGGTCTGTTAGTTCTACTAAAATTACGCCTATCGTTTGTTTTATAATCATAGACTGCCTGGAAGTTTTGTTCTTCTAAGACTATTTTTAACGCATCCTCTCACGTTGTAACGTCGCGCAAACGAACTAATCTAACTAGGAATGGTGGTAAATTAAACAAGAAAACATTCATTGCTCTGTTACTATAAATTATTTGCTTTGCCTTACGCAGAGAGTCATCAATGATAGTTTCTGATATTTTAGCGAATCAAACACTTCTCATCTGCTGTGTATTCTATGGCAAAAATCTAAATAACTTTCACCCTTATTTATTCTACAAGTTTCTAACTCCATTGCTAAACAATCCTCTGTGCGTGGATCACCGAAGTGTTGGTTTAACAACTTCTTCAGCTCATCCCACGTATCTATAGAGTCTCTTTCGCCTACTAAACTAGCTGCTTCGCCTGATAACCTACTTGTTACCACATGAAATAAATATTCATTTTGGGCTATGGTTCCTTGGAACTTAGACAAAATGTATTCACATTTTTTTATATATAAAGGTAACGTTCTAGCGTCGCCACTGAATATTGGTGTGATGCTAACCAGTTCATGTGGGACACGGGTTACGTTTTCCATTGTGAAATAGTTATGAAAGTAACAAAGACAAAGAGGGAAAAAAAAAGTTTCACTAATGTGCTACTAAAATATCACTACTCTAAAATATTAATACAATTAAAATCTATGCAAATATTATTACGGCGTTGTCCAATCCCTAAAAATACACACACATAGACTTATTACAAGGTTGGGATATAAATGGAAGAGCTGAGAGGAAGGTGAAAAGATTTACTCACAATTCCGCAGCTAGCTTCATGCTCCCTGGACTACTGCTGTGGCTGGTCCTCTTCCGTAACTCGAAGTGGCTTCTTAATAAATTTATTTGTTCGGCGATCTCTGCTAAACCGTAGACACGGACGTCGGCTGCTCCACGTAGAATTGTATACACGGCAGACTGACTACAGAGATCCTACCGGCTGCGCCAATTAAGTAAGCGACAACGGAAGTATTTAAAAAAATAACTTTATTCGGACAGAGTTACAGCTAAACAGTAATTAATCTTAATCTAATAAAATATTGATCTTATATACTAACTTTATTGCTAACGTAGTACAAGCACAACGTGATCAGATATGACGCATGTCCTAGATAATTATGAACGCTGATCCAGCAATGGAATATTTGGAAATATTATCTAGTAAATACTTATTAGCTGACAAAGCTAATATTGGTAGATTGGGGTTCCTTAACTCGTTCCCTATTTAAACAGTGCGAAGACTGTGTAACTCAAATTGGTTTATTTTATTTTGTACTGTTCTAGATTTAAGTCTCTAGACACACTTTGAATTTGAATTTTTCTTTTTGTCTCTAATATTCATAAGCTAATGTCATGCATACCTGTTATTTGCATGATTACTAAAGTTACAATGTTAGATGTCATTTAATTTTGAATTGTAAGTGGCTGTGCTGTTGGTGTGCTTATTTTAAATAAATAAATACATGCATTTATGGAAATGCATGCAGGCAAAAGTGCTGAGCTGTTCGGTCGCAAATATTGTACCGAACACACTAAATTGTCTGATTTTGTTCTAGTTAATATTTCACCATAGGAGAGGTCCCTTTATTTACACTTTCGGTTGTCTTACTTATATCACCGAACTCACTGATCACTGGCACTATTTCACGCGCGCACTCAGTAGATCCCAGTCCGGTGAGGTCAGCTTGCGCCTCCACCACCGGGGCTCGCTTGCCCTCCGGTACACGTACCTCCAACATCTCACGCTGCTGCGGCGCAGATGCGGCTTGGCACTTGCTTCTTGTAATTATGTAAACGCATATGCCGCCTAAGACCAGAACCAAGGCCAAGATAACGTACACGACGGAATAATGGTGGATGTCGTGGACGTTTAGTTGTGTAGAAGATTGTTCCTTTATATTGGTTATTTGGTCTCTAAGCTGGTTCCACATATGGGTGTGATTTACTGGTACGTCGAAATCGTTGGACAAGGTTGTGTTTATTAGAGAGTTCAATATGGAAACCTCTGGGACTTCGATATTTGATTGCATGTTCAAGTAGCGTAAGTAGTTGTTGTGCGTGTGAATACTGTACGAATCCGATTTCAATGTGCATCCACAACCTAGGTCAATGATACCGCTGCCTCGTATAACTGTCGTCGTTGTGCCAGCAATACAAGAAATACGAAGCTCACATGACTCACAACAGGTGTAAAACCAGGAGTTGTAATTGTGTAACTTGATCCAATAATTGTGGCACGTGGATACTTCTTGTTTACAAGCGCTCCTCATATTACTAACAGTTTGATATCGCATAACGACTGTTTTATTCCCAGATTATAAATAGGTTTGTCTATGGAGCACAGTAGCCGATTGTTACTGATGGTATGAAAGCATGCTTGCAGATCGCTATCTGATAAGAATAGAGCGAGGTCCTTTTGTATATGGTAGGCAATATAAGGTGAGCTTGGGACGGTGCGAAGGTGGTTCGATCCCCTTTTCTGAGGAATAGGTATGATTCTATATAACTCAAAGATATCGTTGCTCACAAGCGGAATCTTTATCTCTATGATAAGATAGCCCTCATACAGCGTTGCAGACGCCTTCATAATTTTGTACAGCTCGGATAGGTTTGCTGACTCGATTGGGGTCATTCGATTTCCCTGCAATTGCACGGAGATTATGTTGATCTGACGAGCCAGCTGTTCGGTGCAACCGTGCTGATGTCTGTCACGGTGTTGATAAGTGTGTGTTGGATTCGCATTAGGTTTGACAATATGATACTCGCAGCTAAGGCGGATGATGTTACATAAATGCCGTTTCTATTGTCCAGACGCACCTTATTGATTTCGTCAGTGACGTTTTGAAGATGTTGTTTTATAAATTTGAACATTTTGTTCATAGTCTCCTCGCTGCGTCGCAGAATGTTATATTCCGATTCCAAGACCAAGGTTTGAGTCTTTAGTAAGCTTTGAAGATGATTTTCATTATTAGATATTTGATATTTGTTTAGTTTAATCATCGCACGCTTGTAAAAAATGTACGACGATAGTCTATATAGATAATTGGAATGTTGAAAACTGTTATACTCTTGGTGATTTCAATATACACCCAACCGAACGATTTTATACAGAACTTATAGGTTTCTGTCAGGAATGTGAGTGGATCTGTGTTAATACGGAGATATTTGGCATAGACTCCGATAGCTATACTTTTGTGTGTGATGCTCACGGCTCACGGAGGTGGCTTGATCACTGTGTGGTTACTAAAGCGGCCCGTGAGTCCGTAGTTACTGCAAGTGTTATAGTCGGACCACTACCCGCTTGTTTTGTGAGTGATGCTCACGGCTCACGGAGGTGGCTTGATCACTGTGTGGTTACTAAAGCGGCCCGTGAGTCTGTAGTTACGAAAGTTCCGGCTTACCATCCAAGTACCAATCTTTAATTATCGGTGGCATCCGGCCATCTTTCACCGAGCCATCACCTGCCGGCAGTTCTGGCAAACCTCAAGCTCCGTGCCGGGTACATATTTTACCTGCGTGGCACGTCGAGCTGAGCTTCGGGTCTGGCGAGAACATCTGCCGACCGTCACCATCCGTGGCGTCTGCAGCGTGGCGCACCCACCGCAGTCTTCGTCCCACCAGGCTGAGCCAGGAGAGTACTGTGCTACTCCCAAACTTTACGTGGTCCTATTTAATTAGTCCCACTACGTAAACACAGTTTTTGTATTAAAGAACTTTATCTCAGACGGAATCAGGTAGGAAATTAAATAAAAAACTTTTTACAAAAAAATAAGAACCGACCAAAAATAACACTGCAAAGTGAAAAATAACTTTAATTTCGGAAGTCTTTGGATCTGTATTTGAGTTTTTTGCCACCGTTATTTTTGGTAGTCGGTTCTTATTTTTTTGTATAAAGTTTTTATTTTACACTTTTTAGTGGGTCAGTTTTTAATTTATCTAAGTTACAATAGCCTAATGTCAACTGCTCATCGTCTTTTACAAAATATTGCTTTTCGCGCGATGCAGGGACGTTATATTGTTGAGTAGTAATCCTGGTAAGAACCAGAAAAACTCCCGCTCACTAAATGCATTTTGACGAGTATATAAATTACTTAGCAACCATATTAAAGTACGTAATCGAATTGCAACTCACCAAATGGTGCGTTCAGAGAGCAAATTCACGAGTTGCTATAAAAAAAATACTCTAATCGCTAGTGGTGGCTGTGGCTATAAAATTTGAGGGTTTCCCTCGATTTCCATGGGATCTCCTAATCAGATTCTGACTTGGTGGCAATGGTACTACCTCGGGAGCATACCCTTTCAAACAAGAAATAATAATTTTCATAATCCGTCCACAAATGACGGAAAAATCGGTGAACATACATAAAAAAAAAATCATCAAGACGGACATATTTATAACCTCCTCCTTTTTGGAAGTCGGTTAAAAATAGATTGCCTGGGGTCTACTTAGGTTTAAAGAACTTTATTTCTCATAAGAACAGTTCGCTTACAATGAGATACTTAGTGATTATAATTATGTAGTACATTAGTTAGTTACTCGCACCTGTAGGGTGTTGGAGACATATTAATAGTGATTATAACTAGTTGGTTCCATTAATATTAGTTACATCTAGGGTGTTGGAGACATATTATTATTAATTGACTTCTAAAAAAGGAATCGGATGTTTGCATTCTAAGACACAGATTACGGCAACACACCGCAACACCTAGAATAAACTAAAACTTTCAGTTCATCTCGGATGTTGCGATGTATTGCCCCAATCTGCGTTTGAATGTGTTTATATTGTCACATTTTTTCAAATCCTCCGGTAAACTATTGAACAGCCGTGCGCCTTCAACCGCACTAATTATGGTAAAACAACGATATTCGTTTTTTTACCATAATTAGTGCGAGCGTGCGCTGGTTTTATCTGGATTTTGTTTTTATTCCTTACGTTATAAGTTATGTTTGTCATATGTAGTTGTATGTTTGATTGAACCGATTTGGTGATGTTTTTTTAATAAGAATGCATGTGTAGTATTTATAAAGATGAGTTATATTTAGGAGTTTGGTTTTTTTGTATAGTATTCTTGTCGGAGTTAAATAGTGATAGTGAAATAATGTTTTTATAATTTTGTTTTGTGTTCTTTGTAGTGGGTCTAGGTAAGTTTTCGCAGCTGACCCCATAGCTCAACTAAATATTCAAGATGAGATTTAACCAGAGAGTTATATATTATTTTACGTACTTTTTTTGGAATGCAGTTTGAAACTTTACGCAGTGCTGCCAGTAATGACATCAATTTTGTTTTGATATGGTTGATGTGATGTTTCCAAGTTATTTTGTCGTCTACATGTAATCTGAACTGTACTTCGAACATAAATCCGTAGTTTTGGCCGAATATCGGTCGTTTCTTTACTCCGACTAACTATCGCTGACTACGGAGAAAAAAAAAAGGACAGTGGAAGAGATAAGCCAAAGTCAAAACTGTGACTTGAAGTCGGGTAAGGACTCAAAAGTCAAAAAAGGAAACTTTGGAAGTTATAAAACGGCCGAACATTCGGCCGATACTTCGGTTTAGCGCTTCGGAATAGAACCCCTGGACAGGGCGCGGGAACCGTGCAGATCAAACGTAATTCGTAAAGATTTGTAGGAATGTGACGTGTGGCGCCGTCCATGCGCCGCCGCGCCACAGTGGACTGAAAATCGACCTTCATGGACATTGGACTAATTTTTCGAATTCGTCGTTTTTTTAAATTGGAAATGCTTAAGATAACCTTGGTCTTGATATACACTTGACATGACGTCATAGAACATGGTGGAAGATACACTTTTGTTTTTGTTTCGAAAATCTTGTATGAAGATGATCATAAAATAGTTAATATCTCAGCTATCGATTGCGTGCGCAAATATTTTCTTTCACACAGCATTTCTCCTATTTTTTTGGCAATTTTTGATGTAATTCATTTCAATAGGGGTGATGCGATATCACAGGAAAAACATGTTTTTCATTATTTATTTTTATTAAGGCGGTTATAGATGGGTTTAATACTCATTTGAATAATATAACAGAGAAATCACAGCACAATAGCCTAGGCCATCTCAAGTAGCTTTTTTTTTAATCAATTTTAAAACTAGCAGGCAACGAACAGCTTCGCCCCAGGACCCGACGGCTTGCCTGGAAAAGCCTGGGTTCTGGCCTTGGAGGCTCTCGGGCCTCGACTAAGGGGGCTCCTAAGCGCATGCTTGGAGAGGGGCCAGTTTCCACTTCGTTGGACGACGGGGAAACTGGTCCTCATAAAGAAGCCAGGGCGCCCGGCGGACTCTCCGTCCGCTTACCGGCCCATCGTGCTGCTCGACGAGGTGGGCAAACTCTTTGAAAGAGTAATTGCAGACCGCCTTGTTGGGCGGCTGGTGCGGGTGGGGCCGGATTTGGCGGAGAGCCAGTTTGGTTTCCGTAAGGGGCGCTCTACGGTGGATGCCATCATGCGCGTTCGAGCTCTCACGACGGGGGATGCTGTTGCCCGGGGTGGGGTCGTCTTGGCGGTGTCTCTTGACATCGCCAATGCCTTCAATACCTTGCCCTGGAGTTGCATTAGGGAGGCAGTTCGGTATCACCGGATGCCGACCTACCTCTGTCGTGTGGTCGAGGCCTATTTGACGGACAGGGCCGTCATCTACCCCGGTCACCATGGAGAGTGGAACCGGCGAGAGATGTCGTGCGGTGTCCCACAGGGATCGGTCCTGGGGCCGCATCTGTGGGACATCGGGTACGACTTGGTGCTGCGCGCCGACGTCCCTAGTGGCGTCAGCGTACTCTGCTAGCTGACGACACGCTAGTCCTGGCACAAGGGAGTTCGCATCAGGCGGCGGCCGAACTGGCGGCACGTGGGGTTGCGACAATCGTCGATAGGATCCGGCAATTGGGACTCGAGGTGGCATTGCACAAGTCCGAGGCCATGTGCTTTTATGGTGCTCGGAACGCGCCACTGTTGGGTTCCCAGATAACGGCGGGAGGGGTTCACATCGGCGTCGAGTCAACGATGAAGTACCTGGGACTCGTCCTCGACAGCCGGTGGAACTTCGTCGAGCACTTCCGACGTTTGGCTCCCAGACTGGAGCGGGCCGGGGCTGCCTTGAAGCGGCTTCTGCCCAATCTGGGGGGTCCAAACGCCTCCTGCCGGAGGCTCTACGCGGAGATCGTGCGGTCCATGGCCCTTTACGGGGCACCGGTGTGGGCGCGTTCTTTGAGGCTGCGACCAGCGCAGCGGTTGAACGCGTCCCAAAGGGTCATGGCCATCAGGATGGTACGGGGATACCGCACGGTCTCCCGTGAGGCGGCGAGCCTCCTTGCCGGACTGCCGCCATGGGATCTGGAGGCGAAAGTCCTCGCGCACATTTGGGTGTGGCGCGAAGAGGCGAAACTCCGGGGCATAACTCCGCTGCCGCAAGAAATCGCGGCACAGCGGATGGAGCTCCGGAGGGATCTCATGGCGACATGGAGAGTGCGATTGTCGCAACCCAGCGCTGGGTACGCCACAATTGTGGCGATAAGTCCCCTCTTTGAGGAGTGGCTGGAGAGGCGCCACGGCGTCATCACCTTCCGCCTGACGCAGGTCCTCACCGGACATGGATGTTTCGGGAGGTTCCTGTTTAGGATTAAGCGGGAGGAAACGCCCGGGTGTCACCACTGTGTGGATCGCCCGGAGGACACGGTGGAGCATACGGTGGAGGTCTGCCCTGCTTGGGCGGAGCACCGCCGTGTCCTCACGGAGGCGATCGGCGGCGGCGATCTCTCGCGTCAGGCCCTGGTTCAGGCCATGGTTTGGAGCGAGAGTGCATGGGAGGCCGTCACCTCCTTCTGCGAAGCAGTTATGCTAGCGAAGGAGGAGGCGGAACGCGTGAGGGTGAGACAAGATTCGCGCCCTCGCGCCCTTAGTCGCCGCAGGAGACGCCCTGGGCGTCGGGAGTCGCAAGCCGATTTCCGGCCACCGTAGGCGTGGGCCTGCGGACGGTGAGCGATGGGTAGCTCACCGTCCGATAAGGACCAGGCCCGGGTCGACGGCGCGTTGTGTTCCACGCGCGCCTCAAAGAGATGTCAGCACAAACTGACGGGGTCCGTTAGGACCAATGCCTGCCAGGGTTGCGAGTTTGTCCGAAAGGGATATCGTGGCCCTGGCACACAGGCAACGGAAGGAACACGGGTGGGTTTTAGTCAGTAAAAGTCTGACACGCCCTCCCGCTCCGCCTAGAGCGGCAGAAGTTATTTGATGATTTCCCACCCAAAAAAAAAAAAAAAGGCAACGAACAGCTTAAAATTATAAGTTATAATATTTTCTAATTTGCTGACAACCGATACGTAGTGTTATCAGTAACTGACCCTTTTCGCCTATAACAATTACTGATAATTATAATGAGTAATTAATCATTAATAAGTTGGTACCTAAATTATGGTCACTCGGTTATATCCTAACTTATTATTATATTTTCTGTTAGTTTCCTGCTCCGGCTTGATGCACCGTCAAAACCCCACTTGGATACTAAAATCAAATGCTTATGTTCTACACACTCAGGTAAACTTTCAAAGACCTTATTGACTATTAGATCTAGTAGACCTTGAAAGGAAATCTTCGCTGATGAATCCGTCACTGTGATTGTTTGCGTGGGAGGATAGCATTGTGATTTCACATGTTGAACTTTGTAGTAGGATGGGTACAAGTCTTTTACACCTGCACGTATGGTTGTTTCCCTCAATGTTATATAGGTATTGCCACTTAGACAATCTTAACGATAGAAATAAACCAAGTGGCTTCTCGGGTGTGAAAACTTCACTACTTGCATAAATCATCGGCCAAGATGATTTATGCACTAAATTATTAAAATTGACAGCTGCTTCTGTATTTTTCAACATAAATTCGATTGCTGAAGCGTTATTCTCGCGACCTTCTTGTCTCATCCTTATAAGAGTAGCGTGTGCTAACTCACTGGACTCAACATTTTCTTGGCTTTCAGTTCTCTTCCTTTTCTGCTTCCTCCCCAGATCTTGAAATGGTTTGCGAGTTTTTACCGTTCTTCTTGTAGTCGTTCCGATTGATATTGATGTAGAAGGTTGAGGAGATATGAATATGGTATTTGATTTTAAAACGTCTGAGACTACAGGTAGTTTTATACAACTAGGCCAATCAATATTAGACTAAATCCAGTTTTAGTGTTCCTTCAAAATACAATCCAGTTTCCTAGAGGCTTGCTTCCACTTTCTCATAATGGTTTGTGTAAACCTGCGGCAATATTATTTTAATGTTAGGCTATCTGCATGCAGGCTTCTTCAGAAACCGCAGCATTACATAATGCAAGGATGTCACTGTACTTCCCCGATTTATTCAAAATCATGAAGTCATCAGTTAAGTAACAAAACTTTCCATTTTTTGCATGTTCAATTTCACTGTTAACGCAAGAAAGAATCAATGTGAACTAAATAATTGTTTCCAGATCTTTCCTTTAAATATAATTTATGTGTAGTGAACCATGTAGATAAACCCAAATTATAATAACTCGTTAGGCACCTGCATAATGACCCTGTAGGTTCTTATTCTTGAGAATCATTAGCGACCAGCTTTACGACTCTTTAGTGTAATAATAAGTTAGGATATAACTGAGTGACCAAATTAGATACCAACTTATTAATGATTAATTATTCATTATAACCGTAATTGTTATTGGCGAAAAGAGACAGTTACTGACGTATCGGTTGTCAGCAAATTAAGAAAATATTATATCTTTTAATTTCAAGCCTTCTAGTTTTAAAATTGATTTAAAAAAAAGCCACTTGAGATGGCCTATGCTATTGTGCTGTGATGTCTCTGTTATATTATTCAAATGAGTAATTAAACCCATATATAACAGTCTGAATAAGAATAAATACAATTAATAATGAAAAACACTTTTTTCCTCTGATATCGCATCTTCCCCATTGAAATGAATTACATCAAAAATTGATAAAAAATAAGAAAATAACTATGTGAAAGCAAATCTTTGCGCACGCAATCGATAGCCGAGATATTAACTATTTTATGATCATCTCCATACAAGTATTTCGAAAAAAAAACAAAAGTGTATCTTCCACAATGTTCTATGACGTCATATCAAGTTTGAATCAACATCAAGGAGCTAACCTTGATGTTGATTCAAACTTGATATGAGCTTGATAAGCAATTCCAATTAAAAAAAAAAAACGAAGAAATAAATCTTATGTCTATAAAGGTCGATTTTCAGCCCACTGTGGCGCCGTGCGCCCCAATGTTCACGGCTCACCGCCACGCCGCCGTCACACCACCGCCACTGCAGCACACGCCCGCAGAAGGATCACTTCGAACATGTGCTAAGTTAGCTCACCCACGCACACCTGAATGAACTAGCGAGCCGCATGCAACCTGTGAGCTGCGGCGGGGTCCCAGTGTGTTTTTTTTCTCAATAATTTATAAATAATAATAATATTTATTCAAAAATTACAAGTTATTTATCTGTTTATATTATCCTGTATTTCAGGCGAAAAGTACTAAAATAGTCTTATAAAATTAATAAATACCAAAAGTTGACAATGGACAAATAAAATATAGTAATGTTGAGTAGCTTAGAGGCTCGTACAGACTGGTGGGATATCGCGGGCGCGACGCGACACTATATTAGCACAATTTCTTTGTCAGTGCCTGTCGCGCCCGGGATATCGCGTGAGTCTGTAAAAGCCTTAAATCTTATTTTCTAAATTTGATAAATACTTATAGTAATAATAATAATATCATTTATTTCAGATAACTAGGTATCCATAGAGCTGTCCATAGAGCTGTGCAGTCACACACATACAGTAGGTGAGATATTAGTTTACAATAAGTAGGTACTTAAGTTAAATTATCAACAATATGAGATCAATAAAAGCAATAATTCTACAAGACAAACCCAATGCAGAAGCACTAGAGGTTACATTACATGCAAAGACCCCCAGTGCTTCCGCATTGGACTATCAATACTTTCATAGATTGCCTTCAGAATGCTGTTACCACTGTCACAGCTCCTCTGCATCAGGGAGGCAGCTCTCTTGCGCAAAATTGCGAAATAATCATCTGTATGAGCCTGAGTAAACATGCCTGATGCACTACAGAACCGGGGCAGCCGCAACAACACTCTGAAGACATTATTGTATTGCACATGGAGAATGTCTTAGGTTCTCCGGTACCCCGCCCGCCCGTCGCGTCCGTAGGTTAGTATACATATTTACTTTAATACAGTTGATAAATTCGCTGTATCTTCGTAAGACATACTTTGGAGAGCCTCCTTGAGAATTCTCGTACAATTTGTGTAGTTCAGGGAGTAAATGTTTGCTTTCGAGTTTAGTCTATTATACAGGAGAGGACTGAGGTACAGGTAAAATTTGGATACAAAAGCATGTTTTCTTGTATTTTGTGGGCAGACTATATCTTTACGTCTTTAATTAGAATTTTCAGTGCTGTAGGTGAATGTCTTCTCTCCGGTCAACCTAGGGGGCCTAACTGGGCTATACCGCGGATGCCTTATAAATAAAGCCTCCACAGGTGTTACTGCACTTATTATCCAGAGTCCACGAGGCGGTCTCGCACTTGACCGCACTTGACAGTACTCGTCGCAACGAGTGGCTGTTCTGTCTTCATTACTTGTGCAGTAGCACGTCTCATATCACGCTCATCTCGGATGCCATCACGTTTCTTTGAGCGAGTGACGTAAGAGCGCGGTGGCGCGGCGGGGAGCGCGTTGGCGGCGGGGGTGCGTGGATCGATCGCGTGTTCCTCAGGCGCGCCCTGCACCCGGGAGCTGTTTGATAAGAGCCTTAATTATGTTGCGCTCCGGTCATGCGAGTTTTCCTGCGCGTTCTCGAGGATGAATCGCGTGGCTTAACTTTGACCTACAAATTGGTTCCCGATACGCTTCGTGTGATCGTTATCTACCGCCGCTGACACGAGTCGAGAGGAAAACTGATGACTCTCGTCCTAGTGGTACACTGAAGTATTGGTATGGTACACTGAAGTATTGGTATGGTACACTGAAGTATTGGTATGGTACACTGAAGCACGCAAAAATATTACGTACGTGTTAATATTATTTACTTACATTATTGGGATTGTAGTTGTACAGTGAAACCATACACTACCGAAGACGACGCAGTTTTACGTAAGTTAATTAGTTAGGTAATATTAATTGAGTAATTGTCCATGACTAGCGGTAATCGCGTTTATATTCTCATTTACAATAATAAAATGAATTGATTCCGAACGTGCCGGAATAATTATAGCATTTTTGATCCTATCATGTTCATCAACAAAATGTAGATTTAAAATTTTACTTTTTAAAACGAAAGTAATTAATAATGCTTTACCTGAGCCATCCAGCATGCCAGCATACATCTCCATGGATTCTAGTAGGCGCTTGGTAGTGGCCTCAACACCGTCCATTACTGGCATCAAACTACACGCCACCTTGAGGTCAAATTCCATTTTTCCTAATTCTACTGTAACTGGAAAAATACATTTGTTACCCGTGAAAGAAACCAGGGCGCCCGGCGGACTCTCCGTCCGCTTACCGGCCCATCGTGCTGCTCGACGAGGTGGGCAAGCTCTTTGAAAGAGTAATTGCAGACCGCCTTGTCGGGCGGCTGGTGCGGGTGGGGCCGGATTTGGCGGAGAGCCAGTTTGGTTTCCGTAAGGGGCGCTCTACGGTGGATGCCATCATGCGCGTTCGAGCCCTCACGACGGGGGATGCTGTTGCCCGGGGTGGGGTCGTCTTGGCGGTGTCTCTTGACATCGCCAATGCCTTCAATACCCTGCCCTGGAGTTGCATTAGGGAGGCACTTCGGTATCACCGGATGCCGACCTACCTCTGTCGTGTGGTCGAGGCCTATTTGACGGACAGGGCCGTCATCTACCCCGGTCACCACGGAGAGTGGAACCGGCGAGAGATGTCGTGCGGTGTCCCACAGGGATCGGTCCTGGGGCCGCATCTGTGGGACATCGGGTACGACTGGGTGCTGCGCGCCGACCTCCCTAGTGGCGTCAGCGTAGTCTGCTACGCTGACGACACGCTAGTCCTGGCACAAGGGAGTTCGCATCAGGCGGCGGCCGAACTGGCGGCACGTGGGGTTGCGACAATCGTCGATAGGATCCGGCAATTGGGACTCGAGGTGGCATTGCACAAGTCCGAGGCCATGTGTTTTTATGGTCCTCGGAACGCGCCACTGTCGGGTTCCCAGATAACGGCGGGAGGGGTTCACATCGGCGTCGAGTCGACGATGAAGTACCTGGGACTCGTCCTCGATAGCCGGTGGAACTTCGTGGAGCATTTTCGACGTTTGGCTCCCAGACTGGAGCGGGCCGGGGCTGCTTTGAAGCGGCTCCTGCCCAATCTAGGGGGTCCAAACGCCTCCTGCCGGAGGCTCTACGCGGGGATCGTGCGGTCCATGGCCCTTTACGGGGCACCGGTGTGGGCGCGTTCTCTGAGGCTGCGACCAGCGCAGCGGTTGAACGCGTCCCAAAGGGTCATGGCCATCAGGATGGTACGGGGATACCGCACGGTCTCCCGTGAGGCGGCGAGCCTCCTTGCCGGATTGCCGCCATGGGATCTGGAGGCGAAAGTCCTCGCGCACATTTGGGTGTGGCGCGAAGAGGCGAAACTCCGGGGCATAACTCCGCTGCCGCAAGAAATTGCGGCACAGCGGACGGAGCTCCGGAGGGATCTCATGGCGACATGGAGAGTGCGATTGTCGCAACCCAGCGCTGGGCACGCCACAATTGTGGCGATAAGTCCCCTCTTTGAGGAGTGGCTGGAGAGGCGCCACGGCGTCCTCACCTTCCGCCTGACGCAGGTCCTCACCGGACATGGATGTTTCGGGAGGTTCCTGTTTAGGATTAAGCGGGAGGAAACGCCCGGGTGTCACCACTGTGTGGATCGCCCGGAGGACACGGTGGAGCATACGGTGGAGGTCTGCCCAGCTTGGGCGGAGCACCGCCGTGTCCTCACGGAGGCGATCGGCGGCGGCGATCTCTCGCGTCCGGGCCTGGTTCAGGCCATGGTTCGGAGCGAGAGTGCATGGGAGGCCGTCACCTCCTTCTGCGAAGCAGTTATGCTAGCGAAGGAGGAGGCGGAACGCGTGAGGGTGAGACAAGGTTCACGCCCTCATGCCCCTAGTCGCCGCAGGAGACGCCCCGGGCGTCGGGAGTCGCAAGCCGATTTCCGGCCACCGTAGGCGCGGGCCTGCGGACGGTGAGCGATGGGTAGCTCGCCGTCCGATAAGGACCAGGCCCGGGTCGACGGCGCGTTGTGTTCCACGCGCGCCTCAAAGAGATGTCAGCACAAACTGACGGGGTCCGTCAGGACCAATGCCTGCCGGGGTTGCGAGTTTGTCCGAAAGGGATATCGTGGCCCTGGCACACAGGCAACGGAAGGAACACGGGTGGGTTTTAGTCAGTAAAAGTCTGACACGCCCTCCCGCTCCGCCCAGAGCGGGAGAAGTTATTTGATGATTTCCCACCCAAAAAAAAAAAAAAAAAAAAAAAAAAAAAAAAAAAAAAAAAAAAAAAACCCGTGGTCCCCTCCCGTAGTCCCTGAAGCGACCACGGGTATTTTTTTTACCCGTGGTCCCTTCGAGAAATACAATGCTGCCAAATTAAAATGGTACCTAGACCGTTAGTTTTAGCTCTTAGTTACTTGAAACGTTCAAAATGATTCACCGAAAATAGAGGGAATCTGGCGCGTTAATGGTCACTGTTCTAACCTTTTTTTTTTTTTTTTTTTGTTTTTGTTGCCGGGGTGGAAAATCCTCATGGATGTCCTCCGCTTTGGGGTGGGCGGAGGGGTCTGTCAGACTCTTACTGACTAAAAACCACCCCGGTGTTCCCTTCCCACACTTGCACCGGGGATCTTGGGAGCTAGTATTACTTCCGTGATCCCCGGCTAGTGCCGGCCCGCCTCTGCGGGCCACCTCAAGTCTGCGGGGGGGTGAGGTGTTAGACCCCCCCGCGACGTCTCAAAGGGGCGCGCGTGGAACACTACGCGCCGCCACCTCGGGTCCAGTGTGATAGGGGGCGGCGGACGTCCCCGAGTCCGCCGTCCCTGGACCCATTTAGGGGGGCCGGAAGAGGGCATTATCTGCCCTCTGCCGACGCCCGGTGCGCCTGCTGCGGGCCGGGTGAGCGGACGAGATCTCCCGCTCCCTTTCCGCAGCCTCCTTCTGCGACATGACTGTTTCGCAGAAGGATACCACCGCGTCCCAGGACTCCTCGCTGCCGGCCATCGACTCGACCACGGCCGGCAGCGACAGGTCACTGCCTACTTCTGAGATGAGGGCACGGCGTGGCTCCTCCCAAGCGGCACACTCTGCCAGCGTATGCCGCGCCGTGTCCTCCCGGCAGTCGACGCAGTGGTGACACCGGGCGTCCGGCTCCCTGTTTACTGTTCTAACCTAACCTAACCCAAATGATTCAATAACAGTAGATGGTTTTAATTTGGCAGCATTGTATTTCTCGAAGGGACCATGGGTTAAAAATACCCATGGTCCCTTCCAGGGACTACGGGAGGGACCACGGGTAACTACGGGAGAGACCACGGGTAACTACGGGAGGGACCACGGGTAACTACGGGAGGGACCACGGGTAACTACGGGAGGGACCACGGGTAACAAACTGAAAAATACACAATTTATCAATCACCTCGTATTTTTGTTTTACTTTCTCAGATCTATATTTTACAACAGTCTTCGTAAGCGCTTTTTGCTTAGTCTAACTTTGTTAAAATAAAATTACCTTTATACCTAGCTTGTCGATTTTTTACTAAATAATTACGTATTTCAACTAAAATGATATAATTTTGTTCCAATTCATCAATGATATTCTTAATCTAATAATAGTGTTAAATACCGAACACCGTGCTGGTACTCAGTACTTAAATTTTGACCTTATGTGCATACTAGTAGGGTTGAAGCTTTAAATAAAACAACCAAACTGTATACTGTTCTATAGCTGGTAATATATTTGCTAAAATTCACAAGACCTTATCAATACCTTTGTAACGAAACCATATTATCACCTTCTAATTCGACGCCAATGCCATCTAGTTGCGTCGTGTACAACTTTGAAATAAATACAATCTATTTGGTTGACCTGAGGAGTGGCTTTTGATCATGCATGATCATGAACATACCGCCCACCAAGGAAATTACTGACGGAATGTCCTTTCTGAACTACAATATAGGTCCGAATTTGTAACAAACACTTTCATCCTCTAGTTTTGATCTAAAATCATAAAACATTTCAACATGGTAAACTCACATAATGTAAACTTAAACTACTAACATTAAGTTAGATTTTCCGAAAAATAAATGAAAAATTGTAAAAGTAAAAGTCCATCAATTGTAAAAAAAACAAGTTAAAAATCCCTGTTGGGGGAAATATACAATTTCATTGTTTAAATGCATCTAAAAATATCTTAATATAATATGTAAAATTTAAACAATGTAAAATAAAGCCTAAAATATTGTGTAAAACATCTTGTATAAATAACAAGTTTGTAAAAGTTGATCTAAAGTTAAAATATAATAAATTCATTGATCTGTAATCGGTAAAATATAAAGTTTGGATGTTGGCCTCTTGATAGTAGAGTTCTTAGTGCGCAAGTAGTCATACACGGGTGATATTATCATCACCGGGATACTTCTCTATTACGCGACCTAACAACCAACGACTTGGCGGCAAATCGTCTTCTTTAATTAAAACAACGTCTCCAATTTTGGCTCAGGAACCTTTGAAGACCATTTGTACCGATTCATAAGGTTGGACAAATATTCTTGGAACCAGCGCTTCCAAACTGACTGTAGCATCCTTTGAATGAATTGCCACCGCGACAAATAACTGTCATTTGTGCTCTCATATTTATCATCTGGTACGTAAATGTATCGGTTCTCCGATCAAGAAATGTCCAGGACTTAAAGGTAACAGTTCACCAGGATCAGTAACGTTGATGGATCGTCATCGGACGTGAGTTCAAACAAGCTTCTACTTGATTGAGGAGTGTGCTCGTTTCATCGTACGTCAATGTAGCATCACCGATGACTCGTTTAAGGTGAAATTTTTTTAGACTTCACCCCTGCTTCTCAATGTCCGCCAAAATTAGGACTATGTGGAGGAATGAAGTGCCACTCAGTACCGTTGACCTCGACTTGTTCTGCTATTGATGCCTGAATAGATGCCAATTGTTGCAGCTCTCTGGAGGCACCTACAAACGTGGTACCATCGTCGCTCCAAATTTTGTCACAATGACCTCGCCTAGACACGAAACGTCTGAAGGCAGCTAAAAAGGCTTTTGTGCTCATGTCACTGACGACTTCTAAATGAAGAGCACGAGTGGACATACACACAAACAAACATGTATAGTCTTTGTACGAACGGTGTCCGCGACCCTTCGTTGTCCTAATATTTATAGGGCCAGCATAGTCAACACCGCTATGCAAAAACGGTCGCGCTGGAGAACACCTTACAGATGGAAGATAACCCATCATCTGATTCTTGATTCTAGCGCGATGTTTAACGCATGTTACACATTTGCGCACATGGTGTTTGACCAAATTCCTGACTCCTATGACCCAGTAGGCTCTCCTCAAATAATTTGTGATCAGCTTTGGACCCCCGTGCAGGGTTTTTAAGTGAGCATCTGCCACTATAAGGTTTGTCAGATGACAAGAGTTTGGTAGTAATATTGGGTGCTTTATCTGTTCACTTAATAGAGACTTGTCCAGTCTACCTCGAACTCTGATTATGACCTTCTCATCAAGATATGGATAGAGTGAGTTTAGCTTACTGGATTTTAATTGTAAATAACCTTTGTAAATATTCTATTGTAAATATTTATCTTTGTGATTTTCTTATACAACATTCGAAAGCTGCTTCTATTTCTAATATCTGTAAATAACTTTGCTTAAATGTGTTAATTTTTAAAAATCGTCTGCAATATGCAACAATTCTAACTAGTTTTTGTAATGAGGAATAACGTTTGAACATGGAGCACCCTGGCACTATCGCAATGTGAGCTTTTGTTGTTTCCTCCAAGTCGGTATTCAACTCATTTGGCCTTTTGTATCCTATAGATTTTTCGATGAGAAAAGGTGGTCCGGAAAACCATAAACTAATGTTTATGAGTGCACTTGGTAATATGCCTCTAGAGGCGCAGTCTGCTGGGTTTTCCTGTGTTTTTACATGAAACCATTGAGATGCCTTCATGTTGGTCAATATTTTAGAGGTGCGATTGGCTAAAAACGTCTTCCATCTGCTTGGATGGCTGTTGAGCCAAGCTAACACCACGGTGGAATCTGTCCAAGCCTTGATTCTGTCTCTCGAAATATTTAAGACATCTGCTGTTTCTGTCAAAAGATTTGACAGCAGAACTGCTCCACACAACTCTAACCGAGGAATGCTATTTTTTTTTACGGGAGCTACTCTGGTTTTTGCAACCAACAACGAAATATGGATTTTGCCGCCAACATCTACTATCCGCAAGTAAACAACGGCTAAAGGTCACAAAAGATTCCTATGGCGTCTTAGGCCTCTTTCCACGCGTTAAAAATGTGTCTTAATAAGGTTACACCGGCGTCGGTCGTACAACGTCCTTTGGTGAAACCATACTGTTGATCGTGAAGGATTTTATTCGCGTTGAAATGATTGCGCATTTGATTAAGCATTACTTTTTCAAACACCTTGCTGAAAACCGGCAAAACGGATACGGGTCTATAATTATTTGTATCTTTACTGTCTCCGGATTTCAAAAGTGGTATTACCTTACTGTATTTCATTAAATCCGGGAAGACTCCTTGATCCACACACAAATTAAATATTAAGGCTAATCAATTATTGAGGTACAGACTTTAATGGACATTCCCCAAAGATCTTCGGATAATTTGATCTTGATTTGCTTAAAAGCTTTTAATACTATTATGGGGTTAATATGCTTAAAGTTAAATTCAATCGGGCAGGCTGCAACGTTTGCCCTTACAGAGTCAAAAGCGAGCAAGGGCGAGGAATTTAATGTTTCAGTAGTTTTAAGTGGGATACTGGTAAAGAAAACAAATTCTTGAGCAACTTCTTTGCTATCGCAAATGAGTCCACATGACGTCTCCAGTGCGTAATCAGAATCATGCTTTTTGTTCCTATTCGTTTCATTATTGATAATTTTCCAATCCGTCTTTAAAAAAAAAAAAAAATATAAATAAATCATAAAATAAGAGACCTCACAATATGGTTTTCGGGCTGTCAAATCAACGTCCGATGCTGTTCATGATCTGACTAACTATGTTGTCACTAACATAGATGGGGAGCGGAAGGTCTTGGGTATCTTTATAGACCTTGCCAAAGCTTTTGACACTATTTCTGTACTCATTCTTATACAAAAGATGGAAAGAATAGGCATAAGGGGGGTTCAACTTAAACTTTTTGAGGACTACCTGAGTGAGCACACACAGTTCGTAAAGATCGATGATATCGTCAGCAAAAAGCGCGCCGTCACTTGTGCCACATGGTAGCGTACTCGGTCCGACTCTCTTTCTCATATACATTAACGAGCTGGGTATGCTCACCATCCCAAAGGGTAAAATTATAACTATTGCAGATGATACTGCCCTTCTCTAAGCGAAAACTCATGGTATGAAGGTTACGCGCATGCCCAGACAGGCTTAGACGCTGTACTGAGGTGGTCCCATCATAATGTTCTCACATTAAACGCGGACAAAACAAAGTACATTGCCTTTTCCCTAAAGTCCTACACACGCACAACTCAAACAACTCAGTTGTATTCTATAACTGTCCACTCCTACTCTAACCAATATGACAACACATGTGGCTGCACCTGCCTACAAAAAGCAAATCGTGTAAAGTACCTGGAAATTATAATAGATTGCAACTTGACATTTCGTGAACACATCATCACCCTTAGCAATAGGTTGCGTAAATAATATTTGTCTTTAAGACCCTAAGACACGTGGCTGACGTCAGGCTGATGAAATCAATCTCACGCTTATGCCTATGCGTGGCTTAGCTATGGTGTCACCCTTTGGGGAAACAGCACAGGTGCACAGACACTTTTCACCCTGCAAAAGAATTTGGTTAGAATCTTGGTAAACATTGAGCAAACAGATAGTTGTAAACCTTTCTTTCAAAAACATAATAATTTAACCCTTTCCTGTATATACATTTTAGAAACGTGCAAATTCGTGCGGAAACATCAAGAATTTTATTCAAAACGTGAAGACATTCAGACACGCTATCTACTCAGACACCGATCTAGGCTAAACTTACCAAGTTCCCGATTGAAAATGCACTCTACAAGTCCATAAGTAATGTCCATTAAATTATATAATAAAATACCCGCAACAATAAAAAAAGAAGAGAAAATTAACATATTTTTGAAGTAACTTAGAATTTTTGCTAACTAAAAGCTACTACTCGATAAACGAGTATCTAAGTGATAGACTTATAAAGTCATAACTTTAAATTTGACTTGTTTTTATTAATTAATAGTACCTGCATCTCTTTACCTGTTTATATTTTATGTATCTTGCAAAATACCTACATCATTATTTTAATACAGTTGTTTTGCTAAGTAATGTTTGTATAATAACAAATGCTTCCTCTCTCCTAACTCACTTATTTTGCTGCATATGATCTAATTATAAGTTTACCACCTAAGAATATCTACATGTGGAATGCAATAAAAGTATTGAGTATTGAGTATCTAATTTACCCTCGCCCAGTCCTTATTAACCTGTATAACGTCTTGGGGCGGTGCATACACAATCATACAATTGGAAAGCAAACTTCAAAATAGCGCAGAGAGCTATTTTGAAGGTTACTTCTTTTCTACCTTTTGAATATCCCACAGCTCTCTTATATAAAAACACTGAAGTCCTAACTGTACGTTAGCTATTTGTTCTACAAACGGCCCTAGAACAGTATAGACTTCTTACCTATAACCCCTCGCTGTTACGAAGTAAAAAACGTTTTGACCCAGTAGATTGCCTTGGTAAACGACTTACTATTATGTTATCCAAGCGTTTCTTTTGTTAACTTGGTCTCTTTCTCTACAATAAAAAAACAAAAACTCTTTATTTATGATCTTACCAAAACTAAGTGCAAAATGAAGGTTAGGATCTGGGTCCAGGAATTAAGTTATGAAGCTACGGAAAAACTTCTAGGTCATGGTACCTAGAAGTTTTTCCGTAGCTTCATAGCTACTACTTCATAGTTTTTTTGATCTGGCAACATTGCCTGAGTGACATGTCAAAATTCTGTTCCGTATTTTAAATTTAGTTTTAATTATTTTTAAGTGTAATTAAGGTCAAATAATACACCTAAATGTAAAAGCAGTACATAAATATTCAGGATTATTGTTTTCCTGCAAATATTCGTAATAAAACAGTGTTTGGTTGCCCACCGGTAACATATCACGACCTGCGGATTTAAACGGGGAGTATTGTTACTTTTATTAATTAATTAGTAATTACCACACAGTCGTCTCTTAGACTCTGTAACAGGGCATCGTTTAGTCCTAGAATCATTTTTCTTGATTGATTTGGCACTCGGCAGTGGGTCTAAGTCGCTTTGTTTACCTTTGTGTTAACGAAACTTACGTAGTGAATTATCGAAATACTTTTAATCAATAGTAAAGTAATATAAGTATAGTGAAGTAATAGTAGAATACACAACAACAGGAACGTTGTTTATCGATTTTTGCATTGTTATCTTAAAGTAATACAATAAATAAAATCTCTAGGCATCCTACCCACTTAAAGAAAAGTAAAATCATGAGACAATAGAATCAATGTAACTTTATACTTGATCAAATCTAGTTACATATCAATTACATTCTGCAGCCTACCTCATTTCTCTTTAAAGCAACACTTACTTCTCCCACTTTTCCTTTCATTTCTAGCTTTCACTTTTTTGTTGTTTGTCTAACTAGTTCTCACCGTTCTTTTAATTCTACTTTCAGTACTAATTCCTGAAACCATGCCTGTGATGACCCGTAAGGCTGCTGCTCAGGAGTTAGAGCTTAAGTTGAGAATAGCCGTTCAAGATCTTGAGGCTTCAAACAGTAAATGTCAACAGCTGTTACAGGAGATGGATGAAAGCGAAAAGGAAGTCGAGAAGGTTGTTCTCAAAAACACATACTTAAAACGGGAGCTGGTAGACCTACATCAGCAATACTTGGATTTTGTTGATGAACGGGACAAACTGCGGGTGGTCACGGATGGTTTCAACAACTGCAGTAACATATATGAGGAGGCTTTATGTAAGGTTAGGGACCTTGAAGCTGAATCAATTCATGCAAATGTACAAATTATGAAATTACAGAAACAATTAGAATGTACTCAGGCTAAGGAAACCAATAACTTGTATAATGAATTATTAAACACTAATTGCAACCCTCATTCCTTAATAACAATAGACCTTACTGAGGATTCTTTATTGAAACACAATAATAGTAGTTATAAAGTCAAAATAAAATTAAGAAATATGCAAAACTAAATAAAATTATAAATAAATGCAATAAATTTAGGAAACAACAAAAACACAGTTCCAATAATATTAAACTAAGGAAAGAACGTGGTTTTCTTGTAAATAAATTACATAACTATCAAATTAAATTAGAAGACAGTAAAAACATTTATGAGATTGACACTCAACGCTTACAGTCTGATATTCAGATACTAGAGGCATCATTACATTCACTCTATACTAAGTATGTGACGTCTGAAAAACAAATTCAGGAGCACATACTCGCTGCAAATGAGTTAATGGCTATGTGCAACTGTAATGCAGACCAAATGGACCCGCTGACTCTTAGCAGCTCTCAATCTTCATTGCATAGGAATTTCAGTCTTGGCACTCTCCAACCTGAGGCAACGGAGGATTCGTACCAGTTGGGAAGTGCTCAGGTCTCTATTCCCAATCAGGATACACCAGATAATGTACAAGTTCCATTGCAAGTAGTTCAGATGGAAGCTAGTCCATTATGTAGCTCCATTATGTTTTCTGATAGTTTTGGAAAAGGGTTAGGAAAATTACTTAGCAACAACCTGAGTCATTCTTCTCTAAACTATTGCATGCCTCACACTTCCTACAAACAAATAATGTATTCAATAACTAGGAATGAATATGATCCTAACGCCATTATTACTGTACTAATAGGTAATAGTTTTAATATTAAAAAAGATGATATCACTGATAGTGTGACCAAACTTTTGAAGGTAAATTGTAAGAAAATAATTTTGTGTGCTTTTCCGTACTTTGAGCACTTGTCAAACAGGCAAAACTGCTACATTCATATGTTAAATAATTACATGCATTTCTTAGTTAGTCACCATAGTGACAAGTTTATATTTTTTGACACCAACATTTTTGTTGATAAGCTAAGGTCGACTAGGGATACTGTGTATCTGCCTATTAGTTTTAGACGTCAAATAGCTAGGCTATTAGCTTTTAATATTAACCCAGACATAACTAATATGTCGAAGTCTTTATTTAGCACCACAATTAGTAATAGTACTAATGTTAAGGTGGTTAGTTCAAATAATTTAAACTAGTTTGTAAGACAACAGAAGGTACCACTAACAGTTTAGTTACACTTAATAACAAAATGGTATTTTCTAGCAAAAACATTGTTAACTGTAGAAAAGGGGCTAAGCAAAAATCCTTGAAATTATTTCATCAAAATATTCAAGGTTTCTCTTCCAAACAATTGGAAATCGAATTGTTTTTAGAAAAAACAATGTTTGACATTATTTGTTTAACTGAGCATTGGTTAAAAGATTATGAAATGTTAATTAATTATGAGAATTATAGTGTGGCCAGTTGTTTTAACCGGAAATCAATGCTGCGTGGTGGTTCACTGATCTTAATTAGAAGTTGTATTAAATCTAAAACTCGTAAAGACATAGTTGCTTTGTCGGTTGAACATAGCATTGAACTGTCTTGTGTTGAGCTAGATAGGCATGTTATAGTGTGCGTTTACAGACCCCCAAACTATCAAAACTACTCTATATTTGAGTCTGTTATGGAAGATGTTTTGGCAAAACTTGTAACTGGGAATAAATCAGTAATTATCTGTGGTGACTTTAACATTAATATTTTAGAAAATAATTCAAATACCAGTAGATTGTTAAATTTGTTTGAATCATTTAATTTGTCAAATGTGTTTGTAGAACCAACGCGAATAACTACGACTACTGCTACATGTATTGATAATGTTTTTTGTTGCTGCGACTATTTAGATAAAGCTATAATTAATTATCTCCCTTCTGATCACAGCGGTCAAACCGTAACTTTTGAGTCCAACATACCAATACAGAAGGTGCAGATACAATTCAGACCAATAACATCTGTTAATTTAAATAAATTTAACAGCACTTTAATTTGTAAGTTAAGTGTTATGAACCTTACAATGAACAATGTTGACATTTTGTATAAAGAATTATTTTCGGTAGTCCAAAGCGAGTTCAATATTTATTTTAAGAAGAACACTAAAACCATCAGCCCTAGGTTTTTATTTAGTGACTGGGCAACTAAAGGACTCAAGAAAAGTAGGGAAAGACTTTTCGAGCTGTATGGCCTTAAGCCTTATATAAACACGGAAACTTTTAATAACTTTGTTGCTACTTACTCTAGAACTTTTAAAAACACTTGCAAGGCCGCTAAAGCCTTATACATTAGCAACAAGGTTAAATCAGCAGACAATAAAATAAAGACGGTTTGGAAAATTATCAATAATGAAACGAATAGGAACAAAAAGCATGATTCTGATTACGCACTGGAGACGTCATGTGGACTCATTTGCGATAGCAAACAAGTTGCTCAAGAGTTTGTAAATTTCTTTACCAGTATCCCACTTAAAACTACTGAAACCTTAAATTCCTCGCCCTTGCTCGCTTTTGACTCTGTAAGGGCGAACGTTGCAGCCTGCCCGATTGAATTTAACTTTAAGCATATTAACCCCATAATAGTATTAAAAGCTTTTAAGCAAATCAAGATCAAATTGTCCGAAGATCTTTGGAGAATGTCCATTAAAGTCTGTACCTCAATAATTGAGACTATAGCGCCTTACTTAGCCTTAATATTTAATTTGTGTGTGGATCAAGGAGTCTTCCCGGATTTAATGAAATACAGTAAGGTAATACCACTTTTCAAATCCGGAGACAGTAAAGACACAAATAATTATAGACCCGTATCCGTTTTGCCGGTTTTCAGCAAGGTGTTTGAAAAGGTAATGCTTAATCAAATGCTCAATCATTTCAACGCGAATAAAATCCTTCACGATCAACAGTATGGTTTCACCAAAGGACGTTGTACGACCGACGCCGGTGTAACCTTATTAAGACACATTTTTAACGCGTGGGAAGAGGCCCAAGACGCCATAGGAATCTTTTGTGACCTTTCCAAGGCATTTGATTGCGTCGATCACGAAACCTTACTCTTGAAGCTTGAGCATTACGGACTTGGAAAACTTGCGCTTAGTTTAGTAAAATCTTATTTAAACGATAGACAACAGCTAGTTCAAATAAATGGTATCAATTCACTCGGTTTAAAAGTAAAAATGGGTGTTCCTCAAGGCTCGATATTGGGTCCTTTCCTCTTTTTAGTGTATATTAATGATCTTCTCCATTTATTAAAAAATCAACTACAAATGGTGTTATTTGCTGACGATACTTCCTTGATTTTTAAGGTAGATAGACGTGCTACAAATTTTGACGACGTAAATAACGCCCTACTGCAGGTCCAAAATTGGTTCACTGCCAATAATTTTGTATTAAATGGAAGGAAAACTAAGTGCATACGATTTTCTTTACCAAATGTAAAAAGTAGTGATTATGAGATAGTATTGAATCAAGAGAAACTAGAATTCGTCGATAAAACTGTTTTCCTGGGGATCACGCTCGACTCTAGGCTTCAATGGGGTCCTCATTTAACATCTCTTGCAGGACGGCTAAGTTCAGCAGCATATGCTGTCAGAAAAATCCGTCAATTTACTGATGTAGATACCGCAAGGCTAGTCTATTTTAGTTACTTTCATAGTATCATGTCTTACGGTATTTTACTTTGGGGACGGGCTGCAGACATCGAGTCTATTTTTATTCTGCAGAAAAGAGCCATCAGAGCCATATATAATCTCCGCAGGCGCGATTCTCTTAGGGAACTGTTTAAGAATATTAACATCATGACGGTGTCTTGTCAATATATCTATGAAAACATCATGTACGTAAGAAAAAATTTACATCTTTTTAGTAAAAGAGGCGAAAGACATAATTATAGTACTAGAAGTAGGGATCTATTAGCTCAACCAGGTTTCAGACTGGCTAAAGTAGACTCATCTTTCATGGGGTACTGTTTAAAATGTTATAATAAAATTCCTCCCCACATACTTCAACTGAATGAGACGAAATTCAAATCTTTTATAAAACGCACACTATGCAAGCAGGCATATTATAGGCTGGGGGATTACATCGCTGATAGAAATGCTTGGCTCAATGCTGGTCCTGCTCCACAACGTCAAGTAATTGATTAACATTTGAAAATACTGTTGGAGCTGCTGAAGATTGTAAGACTATCTTTTCATTGTATAAACTCAATCACCTTTGTATTATATAATTGCATAACACAGGTGTGAGTACTATGTACAATAGAGCTACCATTTACCGGGTAATATGTCTTTCATTGACTTGAATATGTCCTGGCAGCTGAGAGTATGTCATGCTCACTCAGATGTCTCGCTGATGGTGGCGTGTGTGTTGGATCATTTAGCTCCCTTCAAAATGGTTGAGCTGAATGGTGCTGATCCATGCGTCATGTTCGTGAACGGGCGCTGTCAGTTGGGACTGGTCATCTCTTAGCTGCCACGGCTTATTTTTAATTATTTTAGTTTTGAATTGTTTTTTTTTATCACGGACGCTTCTGACGTTTTGCATCGTTCTCACATGTATATTTTCAATAAGAATGATGTAACCAATACTTTGTATCAAATATTTTATTTTAAAAGAGTGTCTGTGGAGTTTCTTGCCCGTTCTTCTCCATAGGAACCTACTATTTGGAATGGGCAACTAGCTTCATATTTGTAACTGACCGACTTGTTGACAATTCAAAAGTGCCTGTAAATGGTTTAATTGAAATAAATGCTTTGAGTTTGAGTTTGAGTTTGATTCCTAAAAGTAAAAATGTAACAAATTGTAAGTTGTTGAAATAAACATTTTTTTATTTTTATTATTATTTTTAGTTACTAAATATACTAAAATTTACCAAATTTATGTGTCCAAATAGAAAAAATACATTTATATGTATAGGTTTAGATATATTTACATTTACCGATCGATGGCGGTATAACCATCTAACAAGCCAACCTAAATTCACCAGAGTGATGACGGGCAGCAGCGTCATCGTTGCGAAAGGATTGGCACTGCGGTCACGAACCCGCTTGCCCAGCGTGGTGACTACGGGCATTAAACCTCCCTCATGAATAAAGTGCATAAACAACGGCCCCCAGTTCCTGGTGGTCCCGATATTCCTGGTCAAGGTAGCGGTCACGGTAATGGCGGGACGGGGGGTGCGAAGAATCCCCGGGTTACGGCAGGCTACCAACGACGACTGCATCTGGCTACGTACAATGGACGTTCGATGAGGCTGGACCATCACCTCGCCAAACTTGAGGTAGAGTTAGGTCGTGTTAACTGGCATATACTGGGGTTATCTGAAGTCCGAAGCCAGGGGGAGAACACGATAACCCTGGAGTCAGGCCACCTATTCTACTTCCGCGAAGGTGATCAGCTCTCCCAAGGCGGTATCGGCTTTCTTGTGAACAAGGAACTCACTAGCAGCGTTGTGGAAATCAGTAGTTTGTCGACACGGGTAGTGTACCTTGTACTAAGACTCACTGACAGGTACTACCTGAAAGTGATACAGGTATATGCACCGACTTCGACATGCTCTGACGAGACAGCCGAGGCCATGTATGAGGACATTGCACAGTACGACAAAGGCCCACTACAACGTTGTTATGGCAGACTTCAATGCCAAAGTGGGAGTACAAGAACACGGTGAATCGAAAGTTGGACAGTTTGGTTTGGGGCGCAGGAATCACAGGGGGCAAATGCTGGTCAACTTCTTGATGAATTCGTTCTTTGAGAAGAAACCCCAAAGGAAGTGGACCTGGCAGAGCACCGATAACGTGACAAGGAACGAGATAGACTTCGTTATGACGGATAAGAGGCACATATTTAGAGATGTCTCCGTGATCAGCAGGTTTAATACCGGAAGCGATCACAGGCTTGTCCGAGGCACTCTAAATATCAATTTTCGAGCTGAGAGAATCCGAATGATGAGGCCTACCCTTCGACCTACGCAGCTCCAAACCGCTCTTGGATCCGAAAAGTTCTAACTGGAACTTCAAAATCGATTCGCCCTACTGGAAACCACAGGCACTGTCGACGAGAAAGCCGACGAGGTGGTCAAAACACTACGCGACGTGTCCCGCAGACTTTTCCCGTCGCAGCGGAAAAGTAAGGTGTCCAAACTTTCCCCGGAGACTCTCAGACATATAGGGAAAGAGGAGAGTTGCCATCCACGCAGCCGTCTTCGTCAGATAAGAGGACCTTAAACCTAAAAATTAGAAAGCTGACGTGACGCGACCTTCGGTGCTCCAACACCCGTGAGATTAAGGTCGCGATTGAGCAAAACCGAGGGTCGAAAGTGTTCGCTTAGCAATTAGGGAGGTCCCATTTGACGAAACTGAAACCTGCGGATGGTAGAATCGTGACTTCGAAGTCCGAGATACTCGAGGAAGTCGAGGATTTTTACGGACACTTGTACTCAACGCGGAAGGCGAAACCAGCGGGCCATAGTGAAGATGACCATCGAGCCGAATTAACGCGCCACTACACGGAGGACACTAAACGGTGAAGGAAAACATCGTGAGGAAACCGGCATGTCCTAGAACTAAAACTTCGAAGACATGTGACATCCACCAACCCGCACTGGGCCCGCGTGGTGGATTACGGCCCACTCCCTCTCACAGAAAGAGGAAGCCTGTGTCCCAGCAGTGGGAACATTATAGGCAGATTATGTATGTATGTGTGTACACGGAGGACATCCCGGATGTCGACCATTGCGAGATTAGGGTGGCTCTTGAGCAACTAAAGGTCAACCAGGCACCTGGTGATGACGGAATAACGACAGAGCTCCTTAAAGCGGGCAGTGCTCCAGTCCTGAGAGAGCTAGCGAGTCTCTTCAACTCCGTCATCCAAGAGGGTACAACGCCCGAAGCGTGGAGCAGGGGTGCGGTGGTTCTGTTCTTCAAAAAAGGCGACAAAACTTTGCTGAGGAACTATAGACCCATCTCACTTCTGAGCCACGTATACAAGCTGTTCTTGAGGGTCGTCACGATCCGTCTCGCCGGGAGACTTGACGAGTTCCAGTCACCAGAACAAGTGGTTTTCGAAAAAGCTTCAGTACCGTAGACCACATCCATACTGTTCGGCAGATTGTGCAGAAGACCTAAGAGTACAATCAGCCGCTGTGTATGGCATTTGTGGACTACGAGAAAGCCTTCGCCTCCATCGAAATATGGGCAGTTCTGGCCTCTCTGCAACGATGTCGAATTGACTGGCGCTACATCGAAGTGTTGAGGTGTTTGTATGACGCTGCAACGATGACTGTCCAGATCCAGGATAAGGAAACCAGCCCCATCCAACTACTCAGGGGGGTGAGACAGGGGGATGTGATATCCCCGAAACTGTTCACCAATGCGTTAGAGGACGTCTTCAAGACGCTGGACTGGACTGGACAGGGTATCAACGTAAATCGCGAGTACATCTCACACCTTCGTATTGCCGATGACATCGTCATAATGGCGGAGACGCTGAAACAGTTAGACCAGATGCTGCACAGCCTAAATGGAGCCTCTCGGCGGGTTGGCCTCGGCATGAATTTGGACAAGACCAATTCGCACGTCTTGCCGAGTTCAATCCATATCAAAGGGTCGATTCTCGAAGTTGTGAAGGCGTATGTCTACCTAGGGCAAGCCAGTTTTCCAGCTTGGTAGGCACAACTTTGAGCCTGGTTGGGCAGCATTTGGAAAACTTCGTCAAGTCTTCTCGTCGTCAATCCCACAGAGTTTGAAGACTAGGGTCTTCAACCAATGCGTCCTGCCCGTTATGAAATACGGTGCCGAAACTTAGACACTAACAGTCGGGCTGGTCCACAAATTCAAGGTCACTCAGCGTGCTATGGAGCGGGCTATGCTCGGAGTTTCTTTGAAGGATAAAATCAGGAATGAACTTATCCGGAAGAGAACCGGAGTTACCGACATAGCCTGCAGAGTAAGCAAGCTGAAGTGGCAGTGGGCTGGCCATGTTTGTCGAAGGACCGATGGCCGGTGGAGCAGATGAGTCCTGGAGTGGAGACCGCGTATCGGCAAGCGTAGTGTGGGGCGCCCCCCAGCTAGATGGACCGATGACCTTAAAAAGGTGACTGGGACAGACTGGATGCGGAAACCGGAGGACAGAGTGTTGTGGTGCAGCCTGGAAGAGGCCTATGTCTAGCAGTGGTCTGCTATAGGCTGAGTTGATAATTACATATATCACCATTCTGTGCATTTAGCCCTTCACCTTTCCTTACACACACACCCACACACATGCAAACAAACACCACACAGACAAACACACACCACGCACACAGACAAACACACACCACGCACACACATATACTAACCCTAGAATAAGTAATAATCAACATTGAAATCAGTTTTTATATAATTATTATTTTACCGCATCTGTGTAACGAGTGCATATATTTAAATAAACGTAACCACTTCCGGCGGCGTGGAGACCTGGTGTCCTGAAATACAGGCCTTACGCCTAGCTTAGGCACCAGTCTCCCACAGTATAACTAGAACTATTATGTATTGATAATTTGAAAATGTACTATATATTATGGTGAGAAATACGTAAATCTTTAACTAAAGCAAAGGGAAGCTTACATTGGAAGTAAAGACTCCACTAAAGTCATAGACGTATAAAAAGTCTAAAGTAAATTGCACTGAACTAAGACTCAAACCTTAGAGCTCAAAACTGAAGCCAATCATAAGTAAAAACTCTAGACCGAAGTATAACTAGAAGTCAACTCGAAACTGAGGGTAAATTGGAGCAAAACGAAACCTTTGTCATGTTTGATGGCTACTTTTATAGATTCTGGGCCGATGTTCTAGAAGTTTCGAAACAACCAAACAATTTAATAATACAATAAAATAAAAACCGGCCAAGTGCGAGTCGGACTCGCGCACGAAGGGTTCCGTACCATTATCTATAAAAACGGCAAAAAAATCACTGTTGTATGGGAGCCTGTTGTATGGGAGAGAGATTCTAAGATTGTATACAATAAGAGAATTAATATAATACTATAAAATACTTTTTACAAAAAAAAAACAACTGACTTCAAAAAAAAAAACACTACAAACTGGAAAATAACTTTAATTTCGGAAGTCGGTGTCTTTGGATCTGTATTTTAGTTTTTTGCTACCGACTTCCGAAATTAAAGTTATTTTTCAGTTTGTAGTGTTTTTTTTTTGAAGTCGGTTGTTTTTTTTTGTTAAAAGTTTTTTATTATTCACTTTTTAGTGGGTCAGTTTGTAATTTATCTAATTTACAATAGCCTAATTTCAAATGCTCATCATCTTTTACAAAATATTGCTTTTCCCGATGCAGGGGCGTTAATTGTTGAGGAGTTCTCCTGGTAAGAACCAGGAGAACTGATGGTGACTTCACCATTATGCATTTTGACAACCATAAATTGCTTAGAAACCATATTAAAGTGCCTAATCGAATCGCAAATTAAATACTTATTATTAAGTAGTTCCGGTGGCCATCTGTGGTCTTCATCATCAGTTCCACTTCACCAAATGCTTTTTCGAGTGAAAATGCACGAGTTACTATAAAAAATACTCAAATCGCTATAGGTATGCCTTTAAAATTTGAGAATTTCCCTCGATTTCCATGGGATCCCCTCATCAGATTCTGATTTGGTGGCAATGGGACCACCTCGGAAGCATACCCTTCCATACAAAAAAAGATTTTTTTTAGATCCGTCCATACTTGACGGAGTAGTCGGTGAACATACAAAAAAAAATAACCTCCTCCTTTTTGGAAGTTGGTTAAAAATACAGTATTATGTGCAAAAATAGTTCAAAAATAAGTTCAAAAACTAAAACCCGGCTACTGAAAAATCACGCTCTAAAAAGTATGAAACAAGAAAATATTCTCATCTGAAATTATTATGTACAAACTATTCAATATTTATCGTCTATTAAATAAACAACTTACACGTAATATATTTTAATGTATTTAATACATATTCATAGTGATGTTATATCCGCAGCCATATCCGCTCGTATGCCACTTTGCCCTAAAGCTTATGATCGCTTACTACTTTTAGAATGTGTTGTTTTGATAGGTTAGGTGGAATACGACCACGGCTGTCTTCTGAACATCACTATGTATTCGAAATTTAGGGTGAAACTGCGGGGCGCAGCTAGTTATAATATAACTAGCTGCGCCCCGTGGTTTCACCCGCGTAAGGTTCGATCCCGTGGGAATATCGGGATAAAAAGTAGCCTATGTTATCCAGGGTGTCAGCTACCTCCATACAAAATTGTATCAAAATTGGTCCAGCCGTTTGAGCGTGAAGAAGTAACAAACATACACACACACACACTCACAAACTTTCGCCTTTATAATATTAGTGTGATACCTAATTATTGGTTGCATGCAAGCAAAGCCATGAGCAACAGCTGACAACATATAAACTTTTGAAATGTGCTAGTGCCTTTCATAATGCCTTTCAGGCCTTTCATTTGATACCAAACACGGCATGAATAAACAATTTATTTTTTTAGGCTTTGACTTTATGTCCGCTAGAGGGCGCCATATTGAATTTAATGTGACCTCACATAGCCTATAACCAGCGGATGATCAAGATGCTTCCAACATCTCATTTGTCAAATTATGACAAGAAGTTTAGAAGTAATCAAAAAATCAAAAAAAAAACAAAAAAAAATATTTCACAAAAACCTATATGCACTTTTGAAACGTCAGAAGGTAGGTGCACGGTTCCAATTGGTCGTTTCCTATGGAGAAGAGCCGGCAAGAAACTCCACGGTTACTCTTTTAAAAAAAGCGGGCTTTAACAATGTTTCCAAGTTACAGTGTTAATAGGTATGGGAGGACAGTGTAGGCCCGTCAACAAGTACCAAGTACCAAGTACTTAACAAAATAAAAGATAGTTTACAAAGCTACAGTCTATTAAGCCTACAACGTTCTCACATTCACAAATTAAAAAAGAATCTATATAAAATATTACTAAAATAATAAAAATAAAAACCTACATATTTAAACCACATGACAACATTGTCAATAAAACTGTAAAAAAAAAACTGAATAAATATTCTGTCCACAAGTCACTAATAAATATTTTAAATTAAATTTGTAGGTTATGTCAAAGTATGTAAAAAAAAGGAATAAAAATCGTAATTTAGGAGCAGTTAATAGACGTTTACATAGTTATGCCGTTAATGAGGTACCAGGGAAGCCACATGTGCAGAAGGAATTATTGCCAAACTTCCTTGTCTTCAACGTAGTCCTTAATCTTATAGTATGCTTTTTTGATTAGGACACGTTTGATGTGGGTTTTGAACTTTTCATCGTTAAGTTCTATAACCGACTTTGGCAACTTGTTATAGAAGCGGATACTGTTTACTCGTATAAGAAACGATTTGCTTGTTTTAGTTAATCTAAATTTGGGTATCACAATTTCATGTTTACTACGTGTATTTATATTATGGAAATCGCTTTTTATTTTGAAAAGTCCTAAGTTTTTGCGAACATTTAAAATACTTTCTAAGATATAAAGGGAAGGCAGAGTTAGTACATCAATTTCTTTGAATTTGTTTCTAAAGGACTCACGAGGACCCATCCCATAGATCACGCGGATTGCCCTCTTTTGTAAAATGTAAAATGAATCTACGTCAGTAGCCGATCCCCACAGCAGAACGCCATGAGACATAATACTGTGGAAATAAGCAAAGTACACTAACCTAGCTGTGGCTATATCAGTTAACTGCCTTATTTTTCTTACTGCATATGCATATGCAGCTGAACTTAATCTACTTGAAAGAGCTCTAATATGGGCACCCCATTGTAATTTTGAATCTAAAGTAATTCCTAGAAATACAGTTTCCGTAATAGCATCTAGTTTCTTGCCGTCAAGTTTTAAATTTAGACTCACTTGGGGTTTGGTAATGAAAACTTAAGACATTTTGTTTTGTTCGCATTAAGTAAAAGATTATTAGCTGTGAACCATTTTGAAAGAACAGCCAGACTATCGTTGACATGTAAGACATCCGTATCTTTTCAAATGAGGGAACAGACGAACATATAAACATACATATATACATACATACCGGTCAAAATCATAACCCTCCTTTTTGCTTCGCCGTAGTCGGGTAAAAAGTAACTAAAGGTTTGGTTTTTCAGTAATAGTAGTGTTCCAAGAATATGTAAAGAATATTATGTGAATGTCATAATAATATATGTCGGCGCTACGTCATCGTACTGTTGTAAACGGCACGTGCGCCGGACCAATGAGGCGATGTCGCCATCCCCACCTCCCCCACTACTCGACTTGTTTGTGCTCGGGTATAAAAGGAGGCCGGGCGAAGCGATCGAGGCATTCTATTCTTGGCTTCGGTCCGATGCACATGTTGTCATAGCGCGTAGTTATTTTATTAAATTATAAATTAATCAAGTCAGTTATAATTAAGTAATCAAGTGAGTCAATCAAATAAAGTGATTAATAAGTGAAACTACCGACGTTACTTCTTTACTTTAAAATATCCGATCCTGGCTCTACTCTTACATCAGAAGTGATGAATCCACCTCCACATGAAACAGAACCACATAGAACTTGAAATGAAGTTATCCGGAAGAGAACCGGAGTTACCGACATAGCCTACAGAGTGAGCTAGCTGAACTGGCCGTCCCCGAATGGCGATCTTCAAAATTCTATCCGCTGGCAGCGAGTACGCGAACCACGAGACGCCGCTATCCTTCTCCAGGCCAGTCAGGTAGCACTGGACCAGCTGGTACTCATCCTTCGTGTCGGGGGAGAAGCGGACTCCACCCCCGTACGGACGAGCATTAGGGGGCCGGCCCAACTTCGCACTGATGGCACGGAAATGAGCGGCCCAATTGGGCAGCTTCTCAACTACCAGCGGGGGGTAGCGCAGCTTTTTCCCCGGCACCTGCTTGCTCAACGTTTTCTTTGTCGGTGCGGTGCCAGGGGGGGCAGTAGTATCAGAGGGGGCAGGGGGTGAGTGAGAGGGGCTTACCCCCGCAGATGTCCTGTTTGGTGTGACCTGCGGCGAGCGGCGCGCCGCGTCGGCAAAAGTAGCCGACACGGCCATCAGTTGTTGAGTGATAAACATCAACTTTTTCGAACCATGCGAGGCTTTGCATTGAGGCGGGGAATTGATGAGCCAGCTGCATCTGACAGTGATGGCAGGGGGGTCTCGGCCTTCAACAGATTTCAATGAGCATTGTCATTTCTGCAAGAGGCGGGGACACCGAGGTCGGGACTGTGGAGATAAACATCGGTGCCTGCTTGAAAAATCGAATGTTTCAGATAACAGTGTGGATTCACCTTGGTCTAATGTCATCTGCTGCGTATGTCGCAGGCGTGGACATGCTTACTGTGTCCTAAGCACTGGCCGAAAGGGACGATGCAGCGGCAATGGCGGCGGCGGTGGTGGCAGCGGCAGGCGGGTGGACCTGTGCTCCAGGGTGGCGCGAGGTGTTTTGCAGATATGAAGTTTGCAGCTGCCTTTGGGTATGGAGCGGTCCTGGTTCGGAGGAAGAACAGCCTTCCCCATGTCATTACCTATTTTCAGCCGCAAAACAACTGATGCGGGGGGTCGCTGTCACTCCTATGAATTGGAAACGCTGGCGGTAGTAAAGTCTGTAGAGCATTTTAGACATTTTCTCTTTGAGCGTAAAGAGTGCTGTTCCGTCGTTGTGGACGCGTTCACCGGGTTTGTTCTCCTGGAACGTGCTATGAATCTGAATTCGATAAGGGCCATTAAAGCAGTTGAAGGCGCGGTAGATTTGTTTGGCGTCCCAAGGCGAATAATAGCTGACCGGGGTCGTTCCTATGATGACAGCAATTTCAAACAGTTTTGTACCGATGATCATGTTGAGCTTCATCTTATTGCGACTGGTTCCAGTGGGGCAAACGGTCGAGTAGAGCGTGTTATGCGAACTTTAAAAAGTTTACTTACCATTGTTGAATGTGACCCAGTTACTATATGGCAAGACCAATTGGGAGATGTTCAACTTGCCCTTAATAGTACACGCTGTAGAGTGACAGAGTTCTCCCCATTGGAATTGGTGTTTGGAATTCGGGGAAATTCATTATAATTATCAAGAATATCTGTGAGCTCTCATGACACTGAAGGACTTGATCTTGAATCAGCTAGATCAGGTGCATCTGACAATGTTCAACGACTGTCTCAATCTGGTGTTGAACGGTTCAGTAAGGGGAAGGCCAGGGTACGTCCTTTTCCCATGGGCGATTTTGTTTTTATAAAAAGCGAAGAGGGACACCAAACCAATTTAGATCGCAAGTATAAGGGCCCATTTATATTCATTTCTGTTTTAGATAATTACCGTTGTGAATTGAAACATATTGGTGGATCTAACGGAGTTTACAGGTGTTCCCATGAAAATTTACGGGAGGTGACTCATGGACAATCTGGTTTGATAGAAATCGCGGAAAATATCGGTAACGATGACGTGACGGCGGATAATAATGATGAGCTTGTTCATGAGACTACCCAAGAAAATGATATTTTGGATGATGCTATTTTGGGGAACAGTAACACCGTCTCTGTTTTATTGAGGCAATGACTGCCGACTCTTGTACTTTGGCAGCTAGTAGTATAATAGTCAATTTGGTAGATCACGTGCATCATCGGTGGAGTCTTTGGACCCTGAATCAATTAACGTTGTGACACGTGCTTTAGTACATAGAGAGGGTTAATGAAGTGGAACAGGGACAATTTGCGAGTTAACTGATTTTATAAGCTACAGGGACCATTTTAGTCCAGACTGGCAAATAACTGAAGTTACCTGAAGGGTCATTAGACCGGACCAGGAGATTATAACTCTGAAGGGTCATTGGACCGGACCAGAATATTATACCTGAAGGGTCGTTAGACCGGACCAGGAGATTATAACTCTGAAGGGTCATTGGACCGGACCAGAATATTATACCTGAAGGGTCGTTAGACCGGACCAGGAGATTATAACTCTGAAGGGTCATTGGACCGGACCAGACCATAAGATATGATTTTAATGTCAGGATGAACGAACACTAAAGTTGTGTTCCTCTATCAGGTACCTAGATATCTCTAAGGTGCGCGTACGAGGACGTACGCACGTCAACATGGCCGTGTCGGCGCTACGTCATCGTACTGTTGTAAACGGCACGTGCGCCGGACCAATGAGGCGATGTCGCCATCCCCACCTCCCCCACTACTCGACTTGTTTGTGCTCGGGTATAAAAGAAGGCCGGGCGAAGCGATCGAGGCGAAGGAGCTCCGGCGAGGCCGTATTGGAGGAGGCGAAACGATACTGCCTTGACCCACCGCGGCCTCAGCGCGAAAGCGCACCGCGGGGTCGGGGCGCCGCAGCGTCGCCTACCTTCTCCGATGCGGTGCGCCGCTCGCCGCCGCACTCACCGGACGTGACATCAGTGGGGGTAAGTGCTAACTACTCACCCCCTGCCCCCCCTGCATCTACCGCCCCCCCCACTTCTGCCGCCCCCGGCGTCGCGATGGCGCCAACAACAACGACAACGAAGGAAGCGCCGGGGAAGAAGACGGAGAAGAAGCCCCGCTACCCGCCGCTGGTAGTAGAGAGGCTACCTAATTGGGCCGCACATTTCCGGGCCATCAGCAAGCTGCTGGGCCGGCCCCCAAATGCCCGCCCCTTCGGAAGTGGAGTTCGATTCACCCCCGACTCCGAGGGTGAGTATAGGCTGGTCCAGCGCTATTTGACCAGCCTGGAGAAGGATAGTGGCGTATCATGGTTCGCCTACTCCCTACCAGCGGACAGAAGCTTAAAGATTGCGATACGGGGGTTACCTGCAGACGCCGAACCCCAGGAGATCGAGGAGGAGCTTCGGGCGCTGGGATACCAGCCGGAGTATGTGCGCCACATTAAGGGCGCACAAGGACGACCCGGCTGTGTGTTTCACGCCATCTTAAAGAGAACCCCAGACGTCCGGGCCATCTATGACACCACCGTGTTCATGAACATGCGTGGTGTCAAGATCGAGGCTTGGAGAGGAAAGCGTGGGCCCGCACAGTGCCACCGGTGCCAGCGCTTCCGACATAGCTCGCACCAGTGCCACCGCCCGCTCGCTTGTGTGCGATGCGGGGACGAGCATGCGGCGCGAGACTGCCCGCGCCCGCGGGAGGAGCCGGCCACCTGTGTCAATTGCGGTGGCCCGCACCCTGCGTGCAACATAAAGTGCCCCGTATTCCAGACGGAGATAAGGAATAAGCGAGCGGGGACTATCGCCATCACGGCCACACGCCGGCCGCAGCAGGCAACCATAGAGGCCGAAGGCATGACGCTGATGGCGGCAGCTAACGAGCCCATACCACGTACCCAAGCCACCTCCTCCGGGCGGAAGGCTCATAAACGCGGGGGAAAAGGTAAGAAGAAGAAGAAGCCCAAACCGCCCCCGGCGGCGACCCAAGAAGATATTCCCGAGGCCGCCCCTGCCCAACACAAGGCACAGGCTGTGAATGAATGCGGGGAAGTGGCAGCTGGCGCCGGCATAGCGCAGCGGCCAAACAACAACAGAAACAAAAAGTTCGCGTCAAAGCCGCAAGGTGACGCCACCGCTGCGGGTGGCGCCACCAAACTACAGCGGCAGAATGCCGAACTACAACCAAGACCGAGACGTGAAACTGAGAATGGTGGCGCCACCGGCGCCCTTCCGACACAAACGAGAAGCAACTTCACAGCCTGCGCCATAAGATTACTTATGGACCTTATTAGGGCCATAAGACAGGGTCAGGATGTGGAGACGGTCATCCTCGATGGCCTGGCCACTTTACTAACTATGTACAATGGCTAGGCCACTGAGGGTGATCCACTGGAACGCCCGAGGCCTTAGGGATAAAGTCGCCCCCCTCCGCCATCTCCTGCGGGAACAAAACATCGACGTGGCGCTAATAAGTGAGACATTCCTGGGACCTGAGGATAGGGTCAAGTTTCCGGGATACCACGTCTACAGGAAGGATGAAAGGTCGGCACAGAACACCCGCTACCGTGGTCTGGCGGTACTAGTGAGGCGTAGAGTCGTCCACCAGGAACTCCCCTTGCCGTCGCTCGACACGTTTTACGCGTTGGGTGTACAGATGCACATAGCCGGCGAGGACCTAAATATATACGCCTGCTACAAGCCGCCCGTGGCCCACCTGGACCTATTAGAGCTACGGGCGCTATTAAATGCAAATCAGAATGCGACCATCCTCGCCGGTGACTTAAATTGCAAGCACCCAGCGTGGAATTCACTACAAACGAACACCGAGGGGAGACGGCTCTTCGCGGACGCGGAAGCCTTCAACTACACGGTGTCCGGCCCAGAGACGCCTACCCACTACTCGGATGCAACACGTTATCTGCCTGATGTGCTGGACATCGTAGTCCACAGAGGGCTACACTGCCAGATCACTCAACAAGTGATAGACGACGAGTTACAGTCGGACCACCAGCCAGTGCTCGTCGTCCTATCGGGTGTGCCGGCCCGACTGAAGCCTATAGCGCCACGTCGATCCACGGACTGGACAAAGTTCACGGAGAAGATGGAGACCACCACGCTGACTCGGCCTATTGTTACCTCCGCGGACGTGGATCAAATGGCAAATGACGTCACTGCTTGCATACAAAGCGCCTTAGAAGCGGCGACAACGACGCTGCTGCAAGGGGGAGGGCTATTGCCGCCCTTGCCGGCGCATATCAACTCAATGATCGCCGTGAAGAGGCGCCTGCGCAAGCAGTGGCAACAGTTACGATGCCCTACTTTAAAAACGCAACTAAACCGTCTCGCGGAGAAGGTAAAGGCCGAACTTCGGGCCCATACCGCCGCGGGCTGGGAAGAAAGAATAGACGCCACTACGGACACTTGGCCGTCTGTGCATAAACTCTGCCACCAACTCACGAACACCCCAGCCCCGGTGCGCCCTTTACTCAATAGTGACGGGGCGCTTAAGTATGTATCGGAGTACCGGGCGAAGGTCTTCGCCGAGCACCTGGAGCGTCAGTTCCGCCCCAACCCGACCAGCGACATTGAGCATGTCGCAGCAGTCGAGAAGCACCTAGGAGACTACTTCGCGTCGCCGATAGCTCCCGAGGAGGACCCTATCTTCTTCTCGCCGGGCGCAGTTAGACGCGCCATCCTAAGGACGAAGCCCAAAAAGGCCCCCGGGGCTGACGGTATCACCAACACAGCGCTGCGCCACCTGCCGTTCCGTATGGTAGCGGCGCTGGCGCGCCTGTACACGGCGATACTGCGCACGGGGGCCTTTCCCACCTCGTGGAAGGAAGGGCGCGTCATAATGCTGCCCAAGGCGGGGAAGAACATAGCGAAGCCGGAGAGCTATCGGCCGATTACTCTGTTGCCGACAGTCTCCAAGGTGTTCGAAGCGCTCCTGCTGCGACACCTCCAACAACACATTGCGCCACGCCCCGAACAATTCGGGTTCCGGGCGGAGCACAGCACGACGCTCCAGCTGTCGAGGGTACTGCACCTCTTCGCGGCGGCCCTAAATAAGAAGGAGTACTCGGTGGCAGTATTCCTCGACATGGAGAAGGCCTTCGACCGTGTATGGCACGAAGGCCTCATTTATAAATTGGCCACGTCCAATGCGCCCCGTCGTGTTGTAAGGGTGGTCTCCTCTTTCCTATCACACAGGACTTTTAGGGTGGTGGTCGACGGGGCGCTATCCGGCGCCCGCCCGGTGCTGGCTGGCGTGCCGCAGGGCAGCTGCGTGTCGCCGGCGTGTTACTCACGATACACCGACGACATCCCCACCACTTCCGACGCGACGCTCGCGCTGTATGCCGACGACGCCGCGTACATCACTACCTCGCTTAATGCGAAGTACGCGGCAGTCAAAATGCAGCGCGCCCTCGATCTTCTTCCCGAGTGGCTGTCGAAGTGGCGGCTGTCGGTGAACGTGGGTAAGACGCAGGCGATAATCACCGGTTTTGCGCCTCTCCCGCCACCCCTGAAGTTGCAGGGGGCCGACATCGATTGGGCGCCCCGGGTCAAATACCTGGGTGTGACCATCGACCGTCGGCTCACTATGGGGCCACATGTCCGCAAGGTCGCCGCACAGGGTAGGGTCGCCCGCAACCTGCTTAAACCTGTGCTCTCGTCCCGCATTCCGGCGCGCGTCAAGTTGAGCGTGTACAAGCTGTACGTGCGCCCAATCTTGACGTACGCCGCCCCCGCTTGGTTCGCCCTCACGAGCGAGTCGAGCCGAAAGCTGCTCCGCGCGCAACAAAGCCTTGCGCTGCGGACCATTGTCGATGCTCCTCGCTTCGTTAGGAATAATGTCATCCAGCGGGACCTCGGGATCGAGAGCCTGGATGAGTTTGTGCGGCGTCTCGCGATAGGGATGTTCGCGCGTGCCGACGTATCTGCTTGGCCCCACGTCAAGCAGATAGCGCCCTGGCATACGCGCCCCCCTGACGCGAGACCCCTGCCCCGCGACCTGATAGCGGACGAGTGACCCCATCTCCGGACTGGACGCCTCGGGAAAGCTGCATTCAGGTTACACGCAGCTTACCCGACTCAACTGAACTCTACAGATGACTCATACATCTGTTGCGTGGCGTGTTCTAAGTTAATATAGGCATGTCACGTAACTAACAACAGACATCCATTACTACACATGCATCCATACTCACATACACGCAGGCGTGGCGCGGGCTGCGATGCGTGTAGACACTGAGCGGTGTTTCACAATACAATGCCGCTCACACACACACGACAGTCCCTTAGCTCGGACCGTGATCGGCTAGCTCTGAGATCGAGACGAGCGGGGACTAATCACCTAATCTGTAGGAGCGTCGAGTCGGCACTCACGTCGCTGGTCGCCTTCACTGGGCCTCCCCCGGGCAACCGGGGGTCTCACTCAGTGGGGGTTGACCGCCGTGGTGTCGTGAAGAAAGCGGCGCTAACATACTAGCGTCGCGGCGCGCCTGCAGATTTACACATAGCAACCATTCACAATGGGCGCGTTATCATACGCGCCCGCCGCCACTAGCCGCGCTAGGCGCACAAAGAGAGGGGTCCGTATTTGCGGGCCGCCGCGAACCCTCCGCAGCCAGGGAACGAACGTTCCGGCACTGCATGCCACGCCCCCTTGCGGGGGCGTAGCGACATCCACACGTAGATCGAGGCATTCTATTCTTGGCTTCGGTCCGATGCACATGTTGTCATAGCGCGTAGTTATTTTATTAAATTATAAATTAATCAAGTCAGTTATAATTAAGTAATCAAGTGAGTCAATCAAATAAAGTGATTAATAAGTGAAACTACCGACGTTACTTCTTTACTTTAAAATATCCGATCTTGGCTCTACTCTTACATATATGATTTCATGTTTAAAAACAAAGAATAGACATAACAAGAATTGTTGGACTCAGCAGCCCTTTAAATGTTAAATATAATGTATAAATATTGTTGAGGACGCGTTCTTAAGATTTTAGTTATATCAATGTTTCCGTGAATCGTCTTTTGTAATATTAAATTATGCTTAGATTTAAGAGTTGGCAACTTTAATTATGTTAGTAAAGGTTTAGTTGATCTGTGGTTTTGTGAAAATTCCTTACGTCAATGTTTGACATCTGACAGTTAATGTACCGAAATCGGCCATTGTCTACACGATTTTTTGTGCGCCGGTGCCATCTTGTATTTAAATGTGGATCCAAATAAATCTGCATCTCAACCAGAAGAAAAACTGTGTTTTATATCCACCCTATACTCCCAACACCTACAAATATAATAAACATATGGTTTTGAATAGCAAAATAACACATCCTATGCATGTATATTTTATTGTAGTGGTAATGAAGTGATTTATTTATTTATCCTCCTACTGGAACGCCATACAGCAATTACACCAACGGAGAAAAAAAATGACCATGTCCATCCATCCTGTGCGCAGTGGAGATCGTTCGGGCGGTAATGTGTATGTATGTACCCATCTCTTTCTTTCAAAGACACACGTCACTACTTCCGTGTTCTCTACATTGTTGGTACATTCTCGTGGCATTTCTCTTATTACTTGTAACTCGAAAAAAAATATCATTCATCGCTCTATCGAGTTACGAGCATGAAAACAAATAAGTAAGTTGTGAACATGAGTGGGACATGCGGTTCACATTGTGTGGTTGCGCTGTACCTGAGAGATAATGTCATGAGCTAGTGCGGCCTGAGCCCGCGACGCGGCGTGTCCGTATCAGATGGGCGCCCGCGCCACGCGTCTCCGGCGCCAGATAACGCCACGCCGCGCCGTATTGTGTCGTGGCGTGCCGTGTTGTGTAGTGCTCGTATGACAAGCTTTTACAAATTGTAATGCTGTATGTGCTTGGAACGACATTGTGCTCCTATAGCTGGACTGTTGACTGTGGACCTTATTATGGTTACTTATATTTTGGTACCGCTTGGTATGAGGTACTGGAATCATTTGGAAATAGGAGCAGTAGACAAGCGGCATGTAAAAATGAAATGATCATACAGTGGCAACCTTACCCTATTCAGTGGACATTATTGGGTTTCGAGGTATAATTACACTTTCTCCTTTTCCCACACCAGTTAAAATTGTGGCACCGACTATATTTTATCCTAATTGTGTAATCCGAAGCCTCGTCCCATTACATAATCGGGGCTAAATTGCGCATAAGCATAACTGGTACACCTAATTTTAACTGAACTTTATGCGAGGGTACATCTGACAGCTCTAGAGAATTTAAGAATTCAGCGGGATATGAAGAGCTCTGTTCTGGGTCCATGATGGTATCTATTGACAAATACTCCTTTATATCTCCCGGCACCTTATTCAAAATGTCAGTGTTTATCTGGCTGATGTTTCGTTTTTATGTGCAAGGATTGCTCTCGCACATAACCACTGATCACAATTGATATTTACTAGAAAGTCTAGGTAAACTTTAGCAATGAATTCCACACTATTTTCGAGAAAATTACAGAATTCTGCCGACAGTAAAATACAAACATGACCATCCGAGTCCAAACGTCCATCGCCAACTTTCAACAGTGTCTCTGCATAATGTCCCGAATCTGCGTCATTATAAAGGTGCTATTATTATTGTACTCTCATATTCGTTGTTAAGCTTATTTTTTTTCTTTTATCTATAAACTTGATGACCTGAGACAGGCTTTGATTTCATCTGCAGGTGTGCCTCTCTAGATCACCGGTAGATTTTGTCGGAAGTCACCAGCCAGTATAATTACCTTGCCTCCCATCATGTCATGATGATCGGTTAAGCGGTTTAGGGCCTGAAAAGGTATCAAGCAAACAAACTTACTTTTGTACCTATAATATTATAGTTAGGAGTATGATAAACCGGTCTATCGACACTCTAGACTCACAAGATGTATTAGGTACGTATTTAAATATAAATAAAAATAAACTCTGAACACGCTACTAAAGTTTTTATATTAATATAAAGGGAATATATAAACGCACTTTAAAAATAATGTTTCGCACTCTAAAATGCCTTAAAATTAATTGAATGAACTGTCAAAATAGCAAACCATCAAAATAGCAAAGACTCAGCTAAGTAATTCAAAAGTTCAAAACAAATTCTTTGTGGGTGGTACGATACCATCTATTGTTTGTGACGGAAAGGGTTTACGTAGTGCACCAGATAAGTAAAACCACGTAAATTGTCAACATAATTTATTACAATATCACATAAAAGTGAAGGTGGTAGGTAAGTCTATGGTCACGAGGATTTCCCTAACTTCCCTTGGGAGTAGCACAGTACTCTCCTGGCTCAGCCTGGTGTGACGAAGACCGCGGCGGGTGCGCCACGCTGCAGACGCCACGGATGGTGACGGTCGGCGGATGTTCACGCCAGACCCGAAGCCCAGCTCGACGTGCCACGCGGGTAAAATATGTACCCGGCGCGGAGCTGGAGGATTGCCTGAACTGCCGGCAGGTGATGGCACGGCAGTAGATGGCCGGATGCCACCGATAATCAAGGATCGGTAAGCCGGTACTTTGGACCCTGGAACATAACGTCCAGCGTGTCACAAGGTGACCTATATTGGTCACCTCCGCTGATTGTGACACCAAGCATAAGCAAAGCGAGATGTACTAGTGCGCTAATGAAGGTGGTGTGTGGATGTCACAATCAGTTCGGAGTTAACAAAATGGTAGTGAGAAGCACGGCATGACTTGCACATTTTGAGTGAATATATAATACGATACAAGATCTCAAAATGCACAGAGCTGTAGGCAAATATGTTGCATGGTAAATATGAATGCAGAAGGCATAATAAGCTAAACAGAGGTGGCAAGTAGGTACACGCCCTAAGTTAACCTATATAGGTAGGTACATAGAAAAATATAAAACTTAATTAGCTGTTCAACACTTACCCAATATGGGGTTACAAAAACACTGAATTTAATAAGGTTGACTAATATGAGCCAATAAATACTGTAGTCTGCTTTAGGCTTTTAAACTGGAATTTATTAATCAAACGGTTTTCCTAGGAATCACTATAGACGAGAAACTGCAATGGGGACCACATATAACCTCGCTGGCGGGGCGGCTAAGCTCGGCCGCTTATGCTGTTAGAAAGATAAGACAGCTAACAGATATAGAAACCGCGCGTTTGGTTTATTTTAGTTACTTCCACAGCATTATGTCGTATGGCATTTTACTCTGGGGTCGGGCTGCTGACATTGAGTCCATCTTTATTTTGCAAAAGAGAGCTGTCAGAGCAATTTATAATCTCCGTCGCCGCGAATCTCTTAGGGAACTATTTAAAAGGATTAATATTATGACGGTACCTTGCCAATTCATTTATGAAAATATTATGTATGTAAGGAAAAATCTACATATTTTTAACAAGATAAGCGATAGACATAATTTTAATACTAGAAATAAAGATAAAATAGATCAACCATTTTTCAGATTATCTAAAGTACATACATCTTTTATGGGGTACTGTGTTAAATGTTACAACAAAATACCTTGTGATATATTGAAATTAAATGAGAGAAAATTTAAAACACATATTAAAAGTACACTTTGTAAACAAGCATATTACAAGTTAGAGGATTATATCCAGGACAGGAATGCTTGGAAACGTGCTGGTCCAGCTCCATAGGACAATCTAGAGTCTAGACAAAATCAAACTGGTTGCTATTTTTATGGTAAAATCTGTTATTTTTATGATATTGATTTTACATTCTGTGATAACCTATACTCACACACTGACTTATTTTTTATATTTTTAGAAAAACATACTTGTATGATGTTTGTAAATATGTGAACACCACGTATCTATCTAATAATTAAGTTATTTTTCATTGCTTAGTTTTTAATTCGTTTTACCTATTATGGTATAGTAATTTTATTCTAGGTGCATCGTCTTCACATATAATCATATAATTAATCTAATCAAACAAAATATTGTAAAACATTTTTAAAAGAGTACCGGTGGAGTTTCTTGTCCATTCATCTCCATACGAAACCACCTTTTGGAAGGGGCAACTAGAATCAATTCTATTTTTTTTTGTAAATTTTGACGTTCAAAAGTGCCTCTTATGTGCCTATTTGAAATAAATGGTTTGACTTTGACTTTGTGAAGACCACGTATGTAAGGTCACAAGTGATAATTATGGAATCAGGTGAACGTGCGTCTTCGCCCGGAGCAGGATTTCGAATGGAAGGTGACCGTGAGCGAGTGGCACACGGCGCGAGCGTTCTTCCACGTATATCATTATGTGTACGTTTGGATATGCCAATCGCGCGCATCACTAGCACAGACAGCTAAATTATGTTGTTTAGTAACTTAGGACATCCCTAATATTATTCGACTTGACATCTTATGGTTGTCATTTTGTTGTTTGGAAGATAGTAACGATACAACGTTACATGTTATAATTGAATCATTTGGGTTAGGTTAGAACAGTGACCATTACTGCGGCCATATTCTCTCTATTGTTGGTCAGTTAAGTGCAAACCATTATTTTTGTAGGTATTTTAATTATGTTGTTTATGAAATTATTACTTTATAGTGTATATTTATTTTGTAAAGGACATGGACAAAAAGTACATTCCATGTACACATACATAGTAAATAATATTGCCTAATAAAAATAGAAATTAGAATGAATACGTAGTTTTTAACCTCTCCAAACCGAACAGTTTTTATTTCAAAATATTAAGTAATGCAAGCTGAATTCGAAGTACCGTTTATCAACTTCCGCCATAGTGGACCATAGAGATAGATAAATAAATTATTACATGTGATTTGGACGGCAAATGCTCTTATTAGGAACATTTTATTCATACGAAACTCTCTTTTTTGTTATTTGATGCATTTAATAAAATACTTTTCATTATGTTTATGAGTAAGAAATTTTTTAAATTTTTTCTTAAACAAATGTGTCATAGACAAATGTCAATTTCTGTCAATTTAATGTTATTGCGGACTTCTTGGCGGGAAAGTGAAGCGTAATGTTAGCAGTTTTGTTTTATTTTCTAAAATTTGTGTTTAGCCGAATATTAATGTACTACAATAGTGGTGGATTATTAACCATTAAGTGTTCGTGAACCTGCATTAGTGTAGGCAAATGAAACAAAACAGTGCAACATCACTTTAAGTTCTCTCAAAAAGTTCACGCGAGGTTTCAGTAAAGTGCCACGTCTTTACTACTCAAGGGGAGCGGGGCGGGATATCATCTATCATCTTTATCACGCATTGAATGGAGTTCATTTCATAATTTGTACTTGTTACCTAATTTTACATGACACTGGCTAAATGCACAAACCGCGCGAAGACAAAAAGAAAAAAAAAATGTTATTGCAGTTTTTTCGTTGCGTACTTTGTTTGTGTTTTTGCGATTATTTTCTAATATAATATTTTTGACCCGTGCCTAACTCTATGGACTGATAGCTTCTATCACTCCATTACCTTGCTATTAACACTGGACTCTGATTTGCATTGCGCATGTGCGTCAACTGCGGAATAGCTATGCAAAGATTGCAAAGGCATCTCATATCCTCGCTTTCTGCCACCTTCAAACAAGACTCGCGTTGGGTAATCGATACTCAAACCCAGGTATGAAGTTGGAGTAGAAAAACTTAATCAGATTTATTTTTATGGATGGTGTTTAATACCATCCACCACCACCATCTGTATTTCAGTTTTTTGCCACCGACTTCCGAAATGAAAGTTATTTTTCACTCTGTAGTGTTTTTTTGGAAGTTGGTTGTTTTTTTTTGTAAAAAGTTTTTTATTTTTCACTTTTTAGCGGGTCAGTTCGTAATTTATCTTATTGACAATAGCCTAATGTCAAATGCTCATCACCTTCTACAAAATATTGCTCTTCCCGATGCAGGGGCGTTAATTGTTGAGGAGTTCTCCTGGTAAGAACTTTATCCTCAGGTGGCATAATGCGGAGAGACCTTTCCAGAATATAATTTTCAGGCATAATTTTCAGGTTGTTTATTTTATACGGCATAACTGTGAAGCTTGGATGCTCGACAACACGCGCCCATTTAATCTAAGCAGTTATCAGATGATAATATAATTGCTTTAACTAACTTATTCCCTGAACTTTAGAATTATAACATGCAAGAGTAAAGATGGCGCTGCCATCACGTACAAACCGACTCCGCGAAAAAAAAAAAATAGTTATAAGCTTACTTTTATAAATTAGTTGTGCTAAATGTTATAAACTAGAAACAGTGACCTAGTACAAGTGTAGTCAATAATTATTTTTACCATCCGTCCTATTATCCGTTCCAAAACAATTGAGTGATAAGTGAATTTAAACAAACGAAGCAATATAAAAACATTTCAATAAACATTGAACAAAGACCATCATAAAACGTAAATTACCAAACCTAAACCTCATATTTATAACAAAAACTAAGTGAACTTTCTTGTGATTTAACCAAAACAAAGTGTAAATAATAACAGTGGAATTTCAAATAGCGCGCGCGCATGTAAATATTAAAAAAAAAGAAGCGTCCTAACGATCTTTCGAACTATTTTGTTACACCAAGTAAACACTTATAGCAACATTCGTAAGTTGTTGTTCGTAAGTATAGTAACATTCGTGGCTCGTACCGTAGTCACTCTACTGGCCGTTGACGAAGTCGTAGGTTCTCTTCTGACGAAATGATATTCTTTTTGTAAGACTGAAAATAGTTTTTCGGCTACAGCTATAGCTATTGTTCGTGCTATCGAAACCCACACTCTGCAACATTTTTTGTAATTTCTAAATAAAAGTTCACAAACAAAATGGAAACACGAAATTCGACGAAAATGGCACTCAGGAAGCAAAAACCAAAGTCGGTGGATTCCCTAAACCAAACGTTCATATCAACTAGTTCAGAAATATTCGCCAGAACTTTACCAGATTTATCAACAGAACACAACTCGTACATTTCCGAATTACAAGAAGAGATCAATGTTTTAAAACAACAACTTGAAATCGCCAACACAACAGTAGAAAAGCTTACAATTGAAAGTATTTCACTGCAAAAAGAAAGGGATGAACAGCAGTCAGAAATTATTACTTTAAAGAAAATGTGCTTAAGAAATAGCAGTACACCCAAAACAGAAACTAAAGCAAAAGCATCAGGAAACACATGATGTGAGATATCGACAAGGAAAAAAAATTTTGATCGACAGGGCTGAAGACCGAGATAAGATCAAGAAGGCTGCAAGCGTAATTTACAAGAAATCTGAAACAAATAGTAGTGAGACCTCAGATGAAGACATAGGAAACAGGAACATAGCTGCAGTGACACAGAAAAGACTCGAGAAAGCAGCTGAACCTGAGCCATTTCAAGTCCTTAGACTATTTTGTCCCTCCTAGTTTAATCGGTTATAAGAGCTAAACAAATAGCTTAGGTACCTAACTTTAACCAATAATATGCGTGTGTCAACTATAATAACATTAGGAGCAGTGCAGTGCTAAAGTGTACAAAAATCCGTTGTTTTTGTGAATGTGCATTCTATTTTTAGAAATTGTCATCGACGAGCTTCGCCTCGAAGTGCCGACCAGATAGTACGCACGGACACGGACCCAACCCACTGCAAAAAAGGGTCGTGAGTATAGAACAAAGGCAAGAGACATTACTTTAGGATACTGTTTGGATGACAATGTTATTATGCCGCTCTAAATAGCAAATCGACCCAAACAAAATATCAAGACTGCGTAACCAAAATGTTAGGAAATATAGGAATCAAGACAGGAAACTAGCCAGAATCATGTATCGAATGGTGATCGTACCTTGTATGATACACGGTTTGAAAGTATCGCCACTCACTAAAGCTAACAGTTCAAGACCGAGAAGATATGAGAGAGTTATCATGAGAGACTTGATTAATCACGCTAAGAATAAACCCAGTCAAAAGAAAATACATGAAATCCTGGACGCAAAATCGTAACCAAACGCATCAAGAACCACAGGATGGGCTATCGTGCACACGTTCACCGGTGCCGCGAACCTCACCTACATTAAATTAAAACAGTACATGAAACACCTTGACAAGGAAATAAATTTTTGAATGGACACGGCTGAAGACCGAGATAAGATCAAGAACGCTGCTAGCGAGATTTACAAGAAATCTGAAACTGATAGTGAGATCTCTGACGAAGATATTGAAATCAGCAACGTGTAATACAGCATAGCAGTGACACAGACAGAGCCGAGAGAACCTTTTTTTTTTTGTTGCCGGGTGGAAAATCTCATCAGCCGCCACCGCCTTGCGCTGCGCCCGCTTTGCGGCATTTGCCTCCGCCTTGTTAGACCCCAGCAAAATGCCCTCACTGGGGTCCGCAGTCGTGAGCCCGGGGTCGCTCCCCACGCCCTGGACGTCCTCTACCGGGGCCGGCTTGTGTTCCATACCCACGAGTAGATATAGGTTTTGACGTCCACCGGGCAGAGCCTAGATGCCCGGTAAGCCTATATACTGCAGAGGTCGGCAAGTATCTGCAGGTGAAACGCTAACGACTGGACTCCCTCCAGCCATTCATCCTCTAGCCACGCTTCAAAACTTAGGATTAAGTTAAGTTTAGTTTTTTTTTACCTATTCTAATCTAACCTACCCTGTGGGCCCCTCTACCGCGGACTGTCCGTCGTCCGCCTCCCCACTCTGCGCCCACTCGGCCTCCCTCTGTAAGCAGAGGGGGGAGTGGACGACCGTCGATCGGCCTTGAAAGGCCCAAGAGCCTTAGGCTCTAGGCTCTCCCCCCCGCAGAAATCCGCCGCAGTCAATACCCTCTCCGACATGGAGAGACTATTGACCGTGCCTTTTTTTTTTTGTTGCCGGGGTGGAAAATCCTCATGGATGTCCTCCGCCCTGGGGTGGGCGGAGGGGTCTGTCAGACTCTTACTGACTAAAAACCACCCCGGTGTTCCCTTCCCACACTTGCACCGGGGATCTTGGGAGCTAGTATTACTTCCGTGATCCCCGGCTAGTGCCGGCCCGCCTCTGCGGGCCACCTTAAGTCTGGTGGGGGGGTGAGGTGTTAGACCCCCCCGTGACATCAGAAAAGGGGCGCGCTTGGAACACTACGCGCCGCCACCTCGGGTCCAGTGTGATAGGGGGCGGCGGACGTCCCCGAGTCCGCCGTCCCTGGACCCATTTAGGGGGGCCGGAAGAGGGCAATATCTGCCCTCTGCCGACGCCCGGTGCGCCTGCTGCGTGCCGGGTGAGCGGACGAGATCTCCCGCTCCCTTTCCGCAGCCTCCTTCTGCGACACGACTGTTTCGCAGAAGGATACCACCGCGTCCCAGGACTCCTTGCTGCCGGCCATCGACTCGACCACGGCCGGCAGCGACGAACCGAGAGGAACTGAGCCAACCTGGCAGCGACGCTATTAAAAGATGCCCATCCCATAGATAAATATCACCCGTCTCTCCACTATTCCAATGCTTGCTCAAGGATGCATATCCGGTAGGCTCTAATAATTCTTCCATATCCCAAGAGCACGTCTTCCCTACCATTATCGCGCCCCCCGGTCTATTTTTTGATATACAATGGTCTCTGTAGTCTCATGAAACATGAGGCTTCAGGGGCTAGGGTGAATCTCTGGGTTCATTCGAGCAATCGAGTCTGGTACAACCACGCTGGGATCGGTGCATTTCATTCATTCATTCATATCTGTTCTTGGTTGATTTAAACAAAACCAAAGAACAAATGATTTTGCATGTAAGTTTTATTTAGCTAAATTAAGTACTGTGGCATTTTAAATAAATACCTACTGGACAAGTAAGTTCGAGTCTTATTTTATTTTATTACTTTTACTGACGAGAGTAGTGGATTATTAATAACAACTATTAAAAGTGATGAATTTCAATGTTATATTCACATTTACCAAATCATGAAGATTAATAATTTTCGATTAATCACACTTACCGTAACATATCCAACGACTAATTACTGTTTGTGTGCATGTTTGTGTAAAATCATTTTTTTTGTCATGTATTCGTTTATTTTGTAGTATGCTTTTTGAATATATATTTGTTTATGTAAATAATAACATTTTCTCGTTTCATACTTTTTAGAATGTGATTTTTCAGTATTCGGGTTTTAGTTTTTTAGTTTTGATAAAATTATGCGTCAGATAGACTCGCTTGCAGCGAAGGTCGTTGGCAGTAGTACTTCTGTGCAGTGGATTCTCAATTACAGCGCGGGAGTGGCTCGGGCGGCTGCGGCGGCAGGACGTTTCACGGTGAGCTGTAAGTGTAGGTAGAACTTACAAGAAGTTAGCACTAAGCGCACCAACTCGCGGCGGCACGTGCCACGCGGCACGCTCGCAAGAGCTCGCGGCACGCTGCTGAGCCACGGCCTGTGAGCATGTGACGTGTCGCGCCCCGTTAGATGTGACGTGATGTGCAAGTTGTGTCACATCTAGCGCTCTCGCCATAGTGCGTCACTGATTGGAAACCGTTTAGCTGCTATCGACATCATCAATGTATGTACGTATGTGTCAAGTTTTAATTTTTTGGAATAAGATAAAGCTACGGAATTGCATTTAATAGACGCCAGGCGAGCTATTAGATTGGAACTCGGTGAGAGTTCGGTATGGGGAGAAGTATACTTCCACCACGACATCTCCCCGAACCGTGCTGCCACGCAACCCCGTCCCCTCTTGACGGCCTCAAGTGATGGAGTACTGGCGGCGGCTGACTAAATTAGGGTCACTGAGTCGCTCAGGTCCTCCACCCAGTCATCCCTGGGTGGGACCCGTCGCAGTGACCTTCATGCGGAAGCCATCGGTGACGCCGATCTCCTCCAATTTCACTGCCGCCCACACTGGGAGCACCTCGTGATAGGACACGCCCTTCTTCTCCGCTTCCGGCTGTAGTGTGATCACTACAGCTGCGGACTTCGGGGCGCGGAACCTAGCCACGGCGCTTCGCTTCTTGTCGTCGTCCGACGGTGGCCTGACCTGAAGGGCCGTCGCTGCCGCCATTATGGAGGCCGTGGGAGCGGGTATGGCCTTGTCATTAGAAAACTGAATCCTCTTCAAGCCCACACCCCTGATCGCTGCTGCCATGACCTCCTCGAAGCTGCTGCCCACTCCCTTTGCCTTGGAGCTGCCAGCGGTGTCCGGCTCACCGCCCGAGGACTCAGAGACGGCTGCCATGCTGCTGTTCTCTCCAAGTTGGAGCTCCTACGTGGCGAGCCCCTTGGCTCGCTGGGCCGGCTCGGCTGGGCTCGCTGCCCTCCTGGGTGGTGAGCCCTCTGCCCACACCCTGTATTTGGACCCTTCGCCACCGACCAATTTTCCTCCGGGCCGAAATAATAAAGGCCCTAGCACACTGCCTTGTGGCACTCCATAATATATATTTCGTTCTTTAGATATGTATTTTATAACGGTTTTATTTAATTTACAAATTCGACTTATTTCTGTACGTCGCGCGTCGTGTTCTATTTTTTTAGTAAGAATTTATGAGTGATAAAACATTTCTCCTTATCCCATACGCATTTAACTTGCTCAGGTTGACCAAGTCAAATGCCTTGGTCATATCCATGTATATATATTGCTGATATTGGGACTCTCTCATTTATGTTAGCTATATATAACGTTAAGAAAGTCGTAAATTGCCATATTTATTTAATGATCTTTCCTAAATCCTTTTTGTTCTTTCACAAGTATATTATGTTTGTAGAGGTATACGTATATGGACCTATAGGTCCATTTTTCGAATATCTTGGATATTACCGGAATAAGATATAATTATATTGGCCTGTAATTTTTAATGTCTTACTCATCGTCTTTTTTAAATAAACGTTTAATGACAGCGGCTTTGAGCTCATCAGGGTAGGTTCCAGACTCAATACAAAATTAATTATGTAGCTGATATTATTTCTGAAACATACTTTAGAACCTTTTTTGAAATATCATCACATCCTACACTATTTTTATTTTTTAACTCTTTTATAATCCTATTTACTTCATCTGGTATTATAGGGGCTAAAAACATTGTCTGTGCAGAGAAATTTATTTTGTTGTCAGTAAAGAAAAGTGAAGTTCTACTAACATAGTCTTAAGTATTTTTATTAGCACAAGTTTTGTTTTACTTACAATAAAAATATTTAGGTTAAGGTATTTATCTATGGGCCTGTATTGCCTGAAAATAAATGGATTTTTTATTATTATCTCTTTTGTTTAATTAAATATACTTATAAATTATATTTTTAAATATTAGAACATTAAAAAAAAAACATTTAAAAATATAAAAAATAGTAGCCCACTGGTATCGGGAACAAGGTCCAAGCTACCGGCGGTCAGGGCTCCAGAGAGAGGAACCTCCTAACAATGCGAGCCGTGTCCAGAAGTACCGGTCTCTGAATCAGGCGTTGGTCGAGGCTCTTGGCAATTAAGCCATTGGCAGATACAACTATCGGCACAATGATTGCTGAGTCCTCATCCCACATGTCAACAACCTCGCGAGCCAAGTCAAGATACTTGATTTGTTTATCTTTCTCGGCTTTCACGAGGTTCCACTGTCAGTGATGATGGATCGGTCCCAGTACAATGTGATATCTCCATTCTCGAGAACTGGGTCGAGCACATACCTGTAGTACGGTACCTCCGATTCCACAAGGCTGTATTTCAGAGCAAGTTGCTGATGGATAATCCTGGCTACAAGGTTATGTCTATGCAAGTACTCTTCGTTAGCTAAACGAGAACACCCGGAGATAATGTGTCGGATTGATTCTCCCGGACGGTGGCATGCCCGACACACGTCAACCGGGCCGTCCTTCACAATAAATCTCCGGTAATTCTTCGTCATCATAACTTCGTCCATAATTGCACAGACAAAACCTTCGGTTTCCCCAAAGAGGTCACCGAAACGCAGCCAGGTTACGGACGCTAAAAAGTCTACATCGGGTTTATGTAGGGCGCGGAAAAAGCGTCCGTGAAGCTCCTTACTTTGCCATACCTTCCTACGATCGTTAGGGTCAAGCACTACAGGTTTGCACCAGTTCTCTGTAGCCAAGGAGAGCGGGGTGAGGCCCTTGTCCACCACGACCACATCTCGCTGCATCCCCACGTCGGCTTCTAGGGAATATTCCCTGAGACTGCATATCTCGCGATTGTGGAGGGTCTTAGCGTTTAAAAAGCCTCGACCTCCACACTTTCGCGGGATATACAGTCTCATTACCGAGGACCGTGGGTGATGCATTCGATATGCAGTCATCCACGGGTTCCGGGCTCTTGAAAGAGCCATTCGCGCCAGATGCGGCGTCGGACTCCGACTCCGCATCACTCCTCTCCTCTTCCACCTCTTTTGGGTTTTTGTTTTTTTTTTTATTAATTTATCCATTTTGTTCCCACGAGTATGGGAAATTTAAGTTGTCATTACTAAGGTTACCCCCCGTACCTAGGTAAGTCGTATTACACTTGTTTCCCAACCAGAGGTTCGATTGGTCCCTGACAGGGGGGCGCTAACGACTGATGCGCCACCTGCAACTACGAAGTTACAGATGGCACTACACCTCAGCCATTCATACCCTTGCCACGGACCAAAACTCGGTATTAGAGGATTTTTTTTATCGACCTCACGATCCGGGCGACTAAGCCAAGATCCTCGTCCCGTTTCGAGTCACAAAACATGACCGTGATTTCTTTCCAGATTACGATTTCGACGGGTGTAGTCAGGAGAATCAGTTCCCCCGCTGCCAGCTCGTTGGCAGGGTGAGTGCACAACGAGTGCCACCCATTTCGTTACTGCAGTGGAGAAACGTCCTACTTTGGCCCATATTTGGCCCATCCTCCACGGACCATCCGGTCCAATCTGCGCCCACTCGACCTTCCCTCTGTAACAGAGGGGGGAGTAGGCCAACGTCCACCCAGGAGGAGAAATTCGCCACAAACAATATCCTCTCCAAAAATTTCCACTACCTTTTTCGAAGAGAGTATTGTCCAAGCTTAGGGTGCACCGGCCCGACGACTGCTCTTCCCCTCGACCATATCCATAAGGAAGAAGAAGAAAGGAATATCGTGGCCCTGGCACATAGGCATCTGAAGGAACACGGGTGGGCACACAGAGCGGGAGAATTTATTTGATAATTTCCCACCCAAAAAAAAAGGGCATATTTGGTTCGTACACGCACTCTATATAAAGGTTCCCGCAGACAGGCGCGACGTAACAGCGCGACGCGACACTAGCAGCACAATTTCTATGAAAACTTCATGGAAAGTGTCACGCTGCGCGTCGCGCCCGCTATAACGCGCCAGTCTATACGAGCTTTAAAACGAAGCATTCGTAGATGAAGGATTACACACAAGTAGTGTGTTCATGGAAAGCGTCACGCTGCGCGTCACGCATGCTGTCGCGCCCGCTAAATCGCGCCAGTCTCTACGAGCCTTAAAACGAAGCATTCGTAGATGAAGGATTACACATGTCTCATATTTAAACGAGGGTACTACCAATATTTAGTAGTAAATTAGCTGATTTTGTAGGCCCGATCCTGGAATTTGTAGTAAAACCGTTAAAAAGTTATAGGACGTTTAAGGTAGCTCCTCAATCCAGACATCTGGTATGAAGAGCCACCTTAGGACTCGAAAACTAGCCGACGGATGTTTTTGAAAATTTGGTAGGATTTAGTAGTGTTTATGCGTAATTTGTAGAAAAAAAATGGTTTTTGTACGGCTGAATTAGAGATAGCTACAATGCTTTGATTTTTCATAAAAATCCATAAATTTTACCACGCTGTTTCTCGGAAAGTCATCACCCAATTAAAACGTATTTTTAGTATAATTTAGTAGTAAATGAGTTATAATTTGTAGTATAAAAATAAAATGGCAAGACTATACAATTTCGGAGATACAACACATTTTATGTGGCTAATAATAATAATTAATTTAATGAAATTTAATCTATGAACGAGAACGTCATGCGCGCATATTACCGGTCTACAGAGGTAGGAACTAACCTCACTGCGTACCGTGCTAGGATGCTGTCTCTGTTTCAGGAACTAGAACCAACCATCAACATCTCGGCAACGACTATCGGATCAGGTGCGGGTCATCCAACGCGATCATAGATTAGACGAAGTTGCACTTGATAGGCTGCGCTCAGAGGTACTTAGCCACTATATCGTCTCAACTCCGGCACAAACCGCGGTACGAATGTCAATTATTGATGGAATCCCGCCGCGGTCCAATCATGATGTTGAAGAAGAGGATGATAGGGTTGCCAAAGTAAGTAGCCAATACAACGCCCGATTGAGGAGCGCACTGGAGGATGCATTTGGCGAGTATAGGTCCACTCCGACCGAACTTAGACCCCAATTACCACGGCTACCTATGCACAAGAAAAATAGGGCGCTGGTGTGTGCCTTGGACTCGCAGCTTAAGAATTTCTTCCAAAGCAGCAAGGATCTCATTGATACACACTCGATTCTGTGTTGCGCGGCTGTTGCGGCATGTCATTATAGCTAACGTCAAATTTTCAAACTGTGACGGAGCTACTTGACCAAAACCAGCCGTGCCAGCCTGGCAGTGCAGGACCGAGCGCCTTATTGATGGGGCCAGGGTACTCATCGGCAAACTATACTGCTTCAAGGAGGGCAATACACGACCACGAGTGATGCGTTTGTAAGACGGGTATTCTCAGGGACTAGAATCAGCCCTCGAGAATACAAGTCCCGTGTCACAGAGCGCATCGACTTCCTGAAGCAGAAAGTTTGTGCATGGGCGAGCCGTATTCGGTGGTATAAGCGGCGGGTGGATCGATACACGTAAAATCGCATGTTCCAGAGCGATGAAATGTGGGTATATAGAGCTTGGGAGCGACCTGAACAAAATGTGACAGACGTGTGCCGCCCGGATGATGCAGCCACGAGTGCATTCTGGCGCAGCATCTGGTCGGAGCCCATATGTCACGCTGAGGCTGACTAGATGCGGGAAGTTGAGCGAGTGTGTGCAACTATACCAGAAATAGAAGCAGTCATAATCACCCCATTAGACGTAGCCAGAGCAGTCCGTCTGTTACCAAATTGGAAATCACTGGGACCGGACGGAGTGCACAACTTCTGGTTGAAATGTTTAATTAGTTCACACACTTGCCTGGCATCTCAGTTCCAGTCATTCTTAGAGTCTGGGTCGCTACCACAGTGTCTAACAACAGGCGTTACCCACCTGCTCCATAAGTCAGGTAGTCCCGCGGAACCCAAGAATTATAGACCGATCAGATGTTTGTCAACGGTCTATAAACTTCTTACATCCATTTTGAGAGTGAAAATTAATACGCACATTGACAATAACTCCATTATGTCTGCCTCTCAGAATGGATGTAGGAATGGGTCCCGCGGTACTAAGGAGCTACTCCTCATCGACATGGCCATAAGCCAACAGGTTCATCGATCCCGCAAGGATCTGTCGACATGCTGGATAGACTATAAGAAGGCCTACGACTCGGTGCCACATACATGGCTCATGAGGGTGCTGGAGTTGTACAAGATAGATGCAACTCTGCGCAACTTCCTGATGTCATGTATGGGGCAATGGAGAACAGTCCTTCGCTATCCAGGATGTCGGCAGATCCAGGGGAATGATGAGCCTGTATGGATTAAACGGGGAATATTTCAGGGCGACAGTTTGAGTCCACTTTGGTTCTGCTTAGCCCTGAATCCTCTAAGTACACTGTTGGAGGATTCAGGTCTAGGCTATCGGTTGAGGAGAGGAGGTCAGGTCATATCTCACCTCTTCTACATGGATGACTTGAAACTCTTTACCCCCAACAAATTGCGACTGATGGAGCTACTGAAGGTAACTGAAACATTCAGTAGCGCCAACAGGATGGAATTTGGTGTGGACAACTGTGCAGTCATGCATGTAAAACGAGGAGAGATTATGGAATCCGAAGGAACCCAACTCTCGGATTCCATACACCTTAGATCCCTCTCCTCATCCGAAAGCTATAAGTATTTGGGTATGTCAGAAGCGTTAAGGATCAACGTTGCTGACATGAAGCAGTCGTTGAAGGAGCGCTTCTTTGGTCGCCTGAAAAAGGTACTTATTAGTCTTCTTTCAGGCGGAAACAAGGTGCGCGCCTTCAATGGTTGGGTCATGCCGGTTTTGATGTACTCTTTTGGCATACTCAAATGGACTCAGACCGAACTAGACACCCTGGATAGGAGGGTCCGTACACTGCTGACCGCAAACCGGATGCATTACCCACGATCATCGGTGATGAGACTGTACATCCCGCGGAAGTGCGGAGGTCGAGGCTTTTTAAATGCAAAGACCCTCCATAACCGCGAGGTGTGCAGTCACAGGGAATATTTTTTAAAAGCCGAACTGGGTATGCACCGTGATGTGGTTGCAGTGGACAAGGGACTCACCCCGCTCTCCATGGCTAAAGAGAACTGGCGCAAACCTGTAATACTTACTACCGATGACCGCAAGGAGGTATGGCAAAGCAAGAAGCTTCACGGACGCTTCTATCGGGCTCTTCATGAACCCGGTGTAGATTTCTTAGCGTCCGTATTCTGGCTACGTTTTGGTGACCTTTTCGTGGCCAACAATTTTTTATATTTTTAAATGTTTTTATATATTTTTATATTCTGATATTTAAAAATATAATTTGTATGTACCTAAATTAATAAAGGAAATAATAATTAATTTAATTAATAATTAATTTAAATTAATTATTAATTGTTGATCAAATCGGATAACAATAGCACCAATATTTAATAGAAATTTCTACTAAATATTGGCATAATCAAACATCCTACACACTTACTATCCTTACTTCAAAATCAACCAAAGATGGAGTTATTTGGTGATGACACATCATTGATCTGTAAAATAGACCGACGATCACAAAATCTTGATCACGGGAATAACTCTATTCTTCAGGTCCAAGATTGGTTTACGGTAAATAATTTGATACTAAATGAAAAAATTACCAAATGTATTAGATTTAAATCACCTAATGTATATCGAAGTAGCGAATGTGATATCGTATTGAACCGAGAAAAACTGGAATTTATTAATCAAACGGTTTTCCTAGGAATCACTCTAGACGAGAAACTGCAATGGGGGCCACATATAAGATATAACCTCTCTGGCGGGGCGGCTAAGCTCGGCCGCTTATGCTGTTAGAAAGATAAGACAGCTAACAGCTCAGATTATAGAAAGAAGCAGATAGACCGCGCGGAACACCGAGAGTGAGGCCAACAAATCAAATACAAATTAAAAAACACTCTCGATTCAGTACGGCACGAACCACAGTATCGTTAGTACGTCACAGGCTCTGACAGAATTTTTGAGAATAATGCCGTCTTGTATTTATAAACACTGTAAAAACTGTTCACAAAAACAGAAGAAACAAGATGGAGTTTCTTTTCATAGGTAAATATTGGATATTTGTCTATTTGGATATTATTTACGTTTTTACTGTTAGTGACATCATCAACACAAAACCTTGACAAAAATCATTCGGTGTTGCTAGTTTATATTGAAACATTTACCCCCTAAGTAAGGAAAATAAGTATAGAATACACGATTATCAAATTACAAAAATATTTATTTCGATAATAGTGTTTTAATTATCGCCTTTTTTGGTATGTTTGTATGTATATAAATAAGTATGTATGTGTGTTCGTTTGTACGTGTCTTCGTAACTATATAGGGCGGATTTCAACAACGAAACGCGGCTAAGCTCGGCCGCTTATGCTGTTAGAAAGATAAGACAGCTAACAGATATAGAAACTGCGCGTTTGGTTTATTTTAGTTACTTCCACAGCATTATGTCGTATGGCATTTTACTGTGGGGTCGGGCTGCTGACATTGAGTCCATCTTTATTTTGCAAAAGAGAGCTGTCAGAGCAATTTATAATCTCCGTCGCCGCGAATCTCTTAGGGAACTATTTAAAAGGATTAATATTATGACGGTACCTTGCCAATTCATTTATGAAAATATTATGTATGTATGGAAAAATCTACATATTTTTAACAAGATAAGCGATAGACATAATTTTAATACTAGAAATAAAGATAAAATAGATCAACCATTTTTCAGATTATATAAAGTACATACATCTTTTATGGGGTACTGTGTTAAATGTTACAACAAAACACCTTGTGATACTCGTATATTGAAATTAAATGAGAGAAAATTTAAAACACATATTAAAAGTACACTTTGTAAACAAGCATATTACAAGTTAGAGGATTATATCCAGGACAGGAATGCTTGGAAACATGCTGGTCCAGCTCCATAGGACAATCTAGAGTCTAGACAAAATCAAACTGGTTGCTATTTTTATGGTAAAATCTGTTATTTTTATGATATTGATTTTGCATTCTGTGATAACCTATACTCACACACTGACTTATTTTTTTTATTTTTTTAGAAAAACATACTTGTATGATGTTTGTAAATATGTGAACACCACGTATCTATCTAATAATTAAGTTATTTCTCATTGCTTAGTTTTTAATTCGTTTTACCTATTATGGTATAGTAATTTTATTCTAGGTGCATCGTCTTCACATATAATCATATAATTAATGTAATCAAACAAAATATTGTAAAACATTTTTAAAAGAGTACCGGTGGAGTTTCTTGCCCATTCTTCTCCATACGAAACTACCTCTTGGAAGGGGCAACTAGAATCAATTCTATTTTTTTTTGTAAATTTTGACGTTCAAAAGTGCCTCTTATGTGCCTATTTGAAATAAATGGTTTGACTTTGACTTTGACTTTGAAATTAAACGTGATCAATTCACGCTGAACTCAGATCAAGCGTTTAACTGAGTTCAGAACTCCACTTTTGATTTCACCAACATAAAGTGAACGCAGTTCAAGCTTAAATTAGTTTAAATTCTGAACGCCCGATTTTCGGCGTTCAAGTCTCTAAACGAGTTCATGAGCTGCCAGCGTCGTGTTGTTTAGAAAATATTGTTTGTTGTCTTTTAATTAATATTTCTTTTGTTAGTATTTGGCTAATTAAAATGAAAAAAATGTTAAAACTATATTATAACGAAAACTGGGATGAGAATGAGCAGTATCATCAACTTCATAATAACAGTTTTTGCTGCTGATCTTTGAAAGCGAAAAGCAAAAAAAAAAAATATTTAGGTAATGTTTTCAGGTTTGCGAACCTTTCGATCGATGTGTCATGATTAGTGAATCCCCTTTAGGACCCCCCAAAAAGTATTATTTTTGCTCTAACTCGCTTCCTTTACAAGTTGTAGTGGTTTTTATGTTTTTTAGGTTAGGTCGGCATTGCATGCTAATAAATGGATTTAGAATGCATTGTCATCGAGTTGTGAGCTACCCTGAAAGTTTCAGCCGGATAGGAAATCGGGAAGTGCTCGAAATTTGAGTTGCAAGATTCCACCCGGAACGACAGACAGACAGACAAACAAGAATGTGACGTAATAAAAACGTGGTAATAAAATAAAATGTAAGCGTACGCGTTTAAGAAAACTAAGTTCTGCATAAACGAGTTCAAATGTCAATATTGATCTCGTTTTACGTTCAACCAATTTCACCAGCTACATTTTGATCGCGTTCACGAAAACCAAGTTTCCGTGGCATAGAATGTAAATGTTGTCACATGAACGCAATTTTTTTAGCATTTACAACATGCGATAGCGACCTACTGGGCTTACTTTTTTTTACCACGTTTTTATTAATTCACTTTCTTGTTTGTCTGTCTGTCTGTCGTTCCGGGTGGAACCTTGCAACTCAAATTTTGAGCACTTCCCGATTAGCTATCCGGCTGAAACTTTCAGGGTAGCTCACAACTCGATGACAATATTATAAGATTTTGGTGCAAAATAAAGGCAGTTATTACATACGTTTAGATTTCATGATTGCAAACCAAATAGTAATAAATAACTAATAATGAATAAACATTGTTTGCATAAATAAAACAAATTACATCGGTATAATAAGCGTTTCCATTTTATATATATATATATGTAGGGTGCAGACCGAAATGAAACTAAAAAAATCGTTTAACGTCTTTTAATTAAAATATAAATAAAAATACCCTTCTTGGATATCACTTCATCTTTAACGTCTTATATCCTGTCACCGAGTACCTTTTTTTATCTCTGCCCACCCTTTCAAATTTTGAGCTCACTCCTGCTTTATATGTTATTTTAGAATAAAGACAATACAGATAATAAAAATGTAGATAAAGCTACATTCAGACAACAGCTCGGCCATTCTGCTTCCAGTCTGTCCTCAGACTGACTCTAGGTTTAAATAGTTAAGTTAATGCAAAAAAAAAAAACATCTTTCTTACCTTAAAGCTCAATATAAAACTCCAGGCATACTTCCATTCGCACAAGACATTATTACAACTAAATAAAGTAACATAGTTCCGCTACAGTAGTAAGTGTTTAACCCACTTCTTCAAATCATTACGAGTATTAAACACACTATGAAACAAATAACTTAAACATATTACACTTCTTTTAACTTAATACAATTATTCCATAATAAAATTAAAGGGTAAGTTGTCTTCCAAAATAAAATAAACTACTTATTAAAAGTTGAGGCAAGTGTATTGTAAAATTAAAGCCATCTTTTCATGTAATCTACTCCGGTAGTTGTTCTTTTAGGACCCTCTTTGCTGTTATCTATTTTCTCTACCTCATATCTATCCATCCCTAATCCTTTGATAATCCTATAAGGACCAAAAAACTTTTCTTTTAACTTTAAATTACTCCCAAACTGAGTTCGTTGTATAGCTACCAAGTCTCCTTCTTTATACTTCTGACCTTCCTTTCTTCTTTTATCAAATGATTTTTTTATTCTCTTCATGTATTTTCAAGATTTGGGACTTTGCTTCCCTCCTCAGTTCCTCTCTCTTCTCAGTAAACTCTATTCTATTTTCTTCATCCAATAATTCTACAATTTTTAAGTCTTTGTTGTGTTTTAGCTCAACTCCAGTTAATAGTTTGAATGGTGAAGTATTGATAGATCGTTGATAAGAACTATTGATAACCCGCTGTAATTCACTAACATGCTTGTACCAATGTGTAGGTTCTTCGGTACACATCTTAGCTAGGACTGAGATGATAATCTGATTCATACGTTCCACTTGGCCATTGTCTCGTGGCATGTCTGTGGTCACTCTTATATGCTTAATCTCTTCTTTATGACAATATTCTTAAAATTTTTTCCCAGTAAAAGCTGTTCCTCGATCTGTAATTATCCGGCGAGGATTTCCATAATCCTTTTGATGTAATTTAAGTTTATCAACAGTTTCTTTAGAGGTCAATGTTTTCACTGGGTAAATCCACATAAACTTGGTATATGCATCAATGACTGTTAAAATGTGGTTGTACATCTTCTTAGTTGCATCTAACGGTCCTAGATGATCGCAATGCAGCGTATCCAAGGGAAGTTGTCCTTTGTCAATTGAATTCAGCAGTCCTTCTTTTCTTCCTGTCTTCCGGCTTTCTAGTATGCACGGTACGCACATAGAGATCACCTTTTCAATCTTGTTATCCAACTTACAAATATCGTAGTCTTTCTCAACAATGTCTTTTACTTTCTTCTTTCCAAAGTGACCCATTCCATGAGCCCTTTTGATTATCTCAATATCCATAATTTCAGGTATCACTAGCTTCTTTTCAACTCCTTTGTATATAACATCATTTTGTAAAATGTAATCTTGATACTCTTTATCTTTGAGATTTCTTTTAAAACTTTAAGAGTTTCATCTTCTTCTTGGGCCCTCTTTACACGGTAATGCAATTCAGTGTAGATGACACATATGTTGCGGCTTAATGAATCTACATGCTGCATCCTATCACCTTTTCTATGTTCAATGCTGTAGTTGAAGTCTTGTAAGTACATAATCCATCGGGCTACTTTTGCAGATACTTCTTTCTTCATTAAAGTCGTCTGGAATGCTTCACAGTCAGTAACTATTTTGAATGGTATTCCAATAAGGTATTTCCTAAATTTATTGACTCCTTCTACCACAGCTAGAGCTTCTAGCTCATAACTACTACACTGTTGCTGAGCGTCACTTGTTTTTCTTCTCACATAATGGACAAGGTGTGTACCACCATCCATGGGATCCTTTTGCATCAAAATTGCCGCACAACCAAACTTAGAAGCATCGGTATGGAGCTTTGTTTCTAATTGAATGTCAAATATTTTTAAAACTGGCTCACATCATAACATTTGTTTACGTTTCTCGAAAGCATTTTTCTGATCTTCATAAAAATAAAACTCTTTACCCTTTAATAAATCACTAAGAGGTCTAGCTATTCTGGCATAATCAGGAATAAACTTTCTGAAGTACGATGTCAAGCCAATGAAGCTGTGAACCTCTTTTAGATTTTTTGGCACTGAAAACTTGAATACTGCCTCTGTCTTTTCCTTTGAAGGCTTCACTGTACCATTTGTGATCACATGACTTAAATACTTAACCGATCTTTGAAGCAGCTGTGATTTCTTCCAATTAATTTGGAGTCCATATTCTGATGCTACCTTAAGTACTTCTTCCAGTCTTTGCAATGCTTGGCACTCATCTTCAGCCAAAATAATAAAATCATCGATGAATATTAGTAGGATTCCTCTTTTAATGAAATTGTTAAATATTATGTTAATGTATCTCGTAAAGTATTTGGGACATACCGAGAGTCCAAAAGGTGCCCGCAGAAATTCATATTGCCCTTCTGGGCTGCTGGTCACAAAGGCCGTATATTTGATTGAGTCTTCTTCAATTGGTAAATGAAAAAAAACATTTTTCAGATCTAATGTACTGAATACTCTTGCTTTGCTCAACTTATCAATATGATCGTCGATCACTGGTAAAGGGTATTCATCTTTTACCATCTTTTGGTTTATTTTTCTATAGTCAACACATACTCTAATACTTCGGTCCTTCTTTCTGACTAACACCAGGGGGCTAGCATATTCTGAATAACTAGGTCTTATTACGCCTTGGGACAACCACTCATCGATCTTCTGTTTCACTTCTTCTTCTTCTTTTAAAGCAAATCTACGCGGTCGCTGAACTACAGGAATATCATCTTTGAGTATTATCTTTAACTTAATAGGAGCTTCTTTGGTCTTTAATGGTTTATAACTATGAACAAGTCTTTGAACTTGAGGGGACAACTCATTAACATCAGCACTGGAAAGTAAAAATTGTAAATATGAACTATCATAACTCTGTGGCTTTATTTGAACAATACCCTTGTTAATCAATATAACGGTATTTACCAAAAACGTTTGACCTAGAATAATAGGATACGGAATAGCACCTTTCGGCACCACATGAAAAGACAACTGTAACAGTGCCCATCGATAATAATTTTGGTAGTAAACTTACCAATAGAAAATACCTGACTTGATCCTAACCCAGTTAATGACAACTTCTCAGGAACACATTTCACATCAGATAACATCGTAAACAAATCTTGTGATATCAAATTTATGTCACTGCCCGTGTCCACTAAACACGTAACTGAATATTCTCCTATCTTAACAGTTTTAACCGACTTCTTCAAATTTTTGTTATTGTTGTTTACGCTTAGAACATTATTGTCATTATTGAGGTTACAATTTTGGCACTGACAACTATGACACTGAACTTCCGATCCGAGGTTTGACACTTGTTCACTCAGTGGTTCTGAAAGTTCATTGACTGCATTCACCGCATCTGCGCAATCTGATGGTTGCACGAACATCGACGTCCTTCGTGCTTGGTTCGAACCGTTTCCTCCTACAACGCGAGTGCTCCGATTTCCCGAGCCATCTACTCGTGCTCCGTTTGTGGCATGGTCAGCCCTGCATTCGGTCGCCATGTGTCCGAAATTGTTACATCTAAAACACTTGATGCCTTTTGTGCACGCAGTTGCAATGTGGCCCTTCTCGCCACACTTGAAACAGCGCTGAATTGAATTATCTTTTGAATGATCTACGTTGCCATTACTAGTTCTGGCCGTTTTTCCATTTTCACGCGGCTTACTTGCACTGCTTTGACTACCTCGTTCTTTTTGCTGTTTCTGCTTCATTGTTTCATAATGGGCCAACTTTTCCTTCAAGACGGGGTATGTTGTGACTCCGTAAAGACTTATCTTATTCTGCTCATAATCGGTAATGCCGTCTATTATATACTGTATGGCTACATAGTCAGCGAATTTTGCCCTCTTACCAAGCTCTTTCATTACGAGCATATACTGATAACAGCTCTCATTGTTTCGCTTCTTTCGTGCCGCCATCATTTCGTGCATGAGCTTTGAATTCACGGAATCTGGGAATTCTTTATGTTCTATGTTAGCGGGTTCGGTTTCCGCACCTAGTCCTTCATGTGGACTATTGTGCGTGGGCCATGGCGGCCGTCGTTGGTTATTCCAACCAGCCCACCTCCCTCCAGAAGCTGATTAGATCTCCTGGTCTGCTTAAGATATCCGTGAAAGATCTGGGTGACCCGAGGGTTTCTGTTCTGATCTGCGTGACGCCTGTGCATTCAAAGAGCACGTGCGCAACGGTTTCTTCAGCCTCCATGCAAGCCCTGCACAGAGGGCTGTCCGTTATGCCTATTGTGTGGAAGTGCTTATTCAGTGAGCAGTGTCCCGTGATGGTCCCCGTCACCAGGCGCAGGCCGTTCCTGTCCCGGCGTAGCAATCGCCTGGTTAGCCTGCCATCTAAGGACGGCATAGCTTCCCTGGATTGCCTGCAGCCCGGTGTCGTGGTCCACCAGTTCTGCGCTTGTGTGTGGGTGAACTCCTGTAGCCACCTGCGTAGTTGGTTGAAGGGGATGGGTACGATAGGTTCGGGTCCACAGACTGACGTGCTGGATGCTCTCCTAGCAAGTTGGTCAGCTGCGTCGTTCGTTACCTAGTGATCCGCTGTGTCCTTTTATCCATTGCAGTGTCACTGTGTTACGGTTGCACACTGTCACCCGTTCCAGTGCGTTGTGACATTCTAGTGTTAGTCTGGAGGTAATGTAATTTTTCCCCAAGGATTGCAAAACTGAGGCACTATCGGAGAGTATACGTATACGGGTGTCCGTAACTCTCCTGGCTTCTATGGCGTAAGCCGCTTGTATAATGCCCACACATTCCACCTGGTAGACGGTGTTGAACAATCCCAGTGGGCTGGTAGTTTGATTGCATCTTCCTTTATGCGTGTGTGCTTGACCCTAGAGTCTTTGCTCAGGGTTCCCGATATATATAGCCTGAAGGCTGCCAGAGCTGCCTCTTCTCGCACGATGAGGTGTAGGGGTGGCAGTCCCAGCATTACTTGTAGTGCGGCAGTGGGTGCAGTCCTCATGCTGCTGGTTATTGCTACACAAGCGAACCGCTGCAGTTTTTCAAGGTCTTTTTGGGCTGTGCTCAGGTCTGTCCTGGGCCACCAGACCAGTGAGCCATATGTGATAATTGGTCTGATGACTGTGGTTTATAGCCAGTGGGTGACTTTGGGGCTGATACCCCAATTCCTTCCAAGCAGTCGCTTGCACTGCCATAGTGATATGCTGGCTTTTGTGGTGATGCAGTTGGTGTGTTTTGCCCAGTTCAGCTGTTTGTCCAAATAGATGCCCGGGTATTTGGTTTCAGTTGCCAGGCTTAGGGTAGTTCCAAAGAATCGTGGCAGTTGTAGTGTCGCCAACTTCCTCTTTTTTGTGAAAAGAATCAATTCGGTTTTTGTTGGATTCACCGACAGTTGGTGTTTATTGCACCAGTCCTCTACTATTTTCAAAGCTTGGCGCATTAGGTTACATAAGGTGTTTTCGTGGGTGCCATTTATTATTATGGTTATGTCGTCGGCGTAGCCTACGGTAAAATAACCTTTGTCATTTAGTGTTTTGATGAGGCTGTCTACTACCAGGTTCCATAGAAGCGGCGAGAGGACGCCTAATTAATGTAATCAAACAAAATATTGTAAAACATTTTTAAAAGAGTACCGGTGGAGTTTCTTGCCCATTCTTCTCCATACGAAACTACCTCTTGGAAGGGGCAACTAGAATCAATTCTATTTTTTTTTGTAAATTTTGACGTTCAAAAGTGCCTCTTATGTGCCTATTTGAAATAAATGGTTTGACTTTGACTTTGACTTTGAAATTAAACGTGATCAATTCACGCTGAACTCAGATCAAGCGTTTAACTGAGTTCAGAACTCCACTTTTGATTTCACCAACATAAAGTGAACGCAGTTCAAGCTTAAATTAGTTTAAATTCTGAACGCCCGATTTTCGGCGTTCAAGTCTCTAAACGAGTTCATGAGCTGCCAGCGTCGTGTTGTTTAGAAAATATTGTTTGTTGTCTTTTAATTAATATTTCTTTTGTTAGTATTTGGCTAATTAAAATGAAAAAAATGTTAAAACTATATTATAACGAAAACTGGGATGAGAATGAGCAGTATCATCAACTTCATAATAACAGTTTTTGCTGCTGATCTTTGAAAGCGAAAAGCAAAAAAAAAAAATATTTAGGTAATGTTTTCAGGTTTGCGAACCTTTCGATCGATGTGTCATGATTAGTGAATCCCCTTTAGGACCCCCCAAAAAGTATTATTTTTGCTCTAACTCGCTTCCTTTACAAGTTGTAGTGGTTTTTATGTTTTTTAGGTTAGGTCGGCATTGCATGCTAATAAATGGATTTAGAATGCATTGTCATCGAGTTGTGAGCTACCCTGAAAGTTTCAGCCGGATAGGAAATCGGGAAGTGCTCGAAATTTGAGTTGCAAGATTCCACCCGGAACGACAGACAGACAGACAAACAAGAATGTGACGTAATAAAAACGTGGTAATAAAATAAAATGTAAGCGTACGCGTTTAAGAAAACTAAGTTCTGCATAAACGAGTTCAAATGTCAATATTGATCTCGTTTTACGTTCAACCAATTTCACCAGCTACATTTTGATCGCGTTCACGAAAACCAAGTTTCCGTGGCATAGAATGTAAATGTTGTCACATGAACGCAATTTTTTTAGCATTTACAACATGCGATAGCGACCTACTGGGCTTACTTTTTTTTACCACGTTTTTATTAATTCACTTTCTTGTTTGTCTGTCTGTCTGTCGTTCCGGGTGGAACCTTGCAACTCAAATTTTGAGCACTTCCCGATTAGCTATCCGGCTGAAACTTTCAGGGTAGCTCACAACTCGATGACAATATTATAAGATTTTGGTGCAAAATAAAGGCAGTTATTACATACGTTTAGATTTCATGATTGCAAACCAAATAGTAATAAATAACTAATAATGAATAAACATTGTTTGCATAAATAAAACAAATTACATCGGTATAATAAGCGTTTCCATTTTATATATATATATATGTAGGGTGCAGACCGAAATGAAACTAAAAAAATCGTTTAACGTCTTTTAATTAAAATATAAATAAAAATACCCTTCTTGGATATCACTTCATCTTTAACGTCTTATATCCTGTCACCGAGTACCTTTTTTTATCTCTGCCCACCCTTTCAAATTTTGAGCTCACTCCTGCTTTATATGTTATTTTAGAATAAAGACAATACAGATAATAAAAATGTAGATAAAGCTACATTCAGACAACAGCTCGGCCATTCTGCTTCCAGTCTGTCCTCAGACTGACTCTAGGTTTAAATAGTTAAGTTAATGCAAAAAAAAAAAACATCTTTCTTACCTTAAAGCTCAATATAAAACTCCAGGCATACTTCCATTCGCACAAGACATTATTACAACTAAATAAAGTAACATAGTTCCGCTACAGTAGTAAGTGTTTAACCCACTTCTTCAAATCATTACGAGTATTAAACACACTATGAAACAAATAACTTAAACATATTACACTTCTTTTAACTTAATACAATTATTCCATAATAAAATTAAAGGGTAAGTTGTCTTCCAAAATAAAATAAACTACTTATTAAAAGTTGAGGCAAGTGTATTGTAAAATTAAAGCCATCTTTTCATGTAATCTACTCCGGTAGTTGTTCTTTTAGGACCCTCTTTGCTGTTATCTATTTTCTCTACCTCATATCTATCCATCCCTAATCCTTTGATAATCCTATAAGGACCAAAAAACTTTTCTTTTAACTTTAAATTACTCCCAAACTGAGTTCGTTGTATAGCTACCAAGTCTCCTTCTTTATACTTCTGACCTTCCTTTCTTCTTTTATCAAATGATTTTTTTATTCTCTTCATGTATTTTCAAGATTTGGGACTTTGCTTCCCTCCTCAGTTCCTCTCTCTTCTCAGTAAACTCTATTCTATTTTCTTCATCCAATAATTCTACAATTTTTAAGTCTTTGTTGTGTTTTAGCTCAACTCCAGTTAATAGTTTGAATGGTGAAGTATTGATAGATCGTTGATAAGAACTATTGATAACCCGCTGTAATTCACTAACATGCTTGTACCAATGTGTAGGTTCTTCGGTACACATCTTAGCTAGGACTGAGATGATAATCTGATTCATACGTTCCACTTGGCCATTGTCTCGTGGCATGTCTGTGGTCACTCTTATATGCTTAATCTCTTCTTTATGACAATATTCTTAAAATTTTTTCCCAGTAAAAGCTGTTCCTCGATCTGTAATTATCCGGCGAGGATTTCCATAATCCTTTTGATGTAATTTAAGTTTATCAACAGTTTCTTTAGAGGTCAATGTTTTCACTGGGTAAATCCACATAAACTTGGTATATGCATCAATGACTGTTAAAATGTGGTTGTACATCTTCTTAGTTGCATCTAACGGTCCTAGATGATCGCAATGCAGCGTATCCAAGGGAAGTTGTCCTTTGTCAATTGAATTCAGCAGTCCTTCTTTTCTTCCTGTCTTCCGGCTTTCTAGTATGCACGGTACGCACATAGAGATCACCTTTTCAATCTTGTTATCCAACTTACAAATATCGTAGTCTTTCTCAACAATGTCTTTTACTTTCTTCTTTCCAAAGTGACCCATTCCATGAGCCCTTTTGATTATCTCAATATCCATAATTTCAGGTATCACTAGCTTCTTTTCAACTCCTTTGTATATAACATCATTTTGTAAAATGTAATCTTGATACTCTTTATCTTTGAGATTTCTTTTAAAACTTTAAGAGTTTCATCTTCTTCTTGGGCCCTCTTTACACGGTAATGCAATTCAGTGTAGATGACACATATGTTGCGGCTTAATGAATCTACATGCTGCATCCTATCACCTTTTCTATGTTCAATGCTGTAGTTGAAGTCTTGTAAGTACATAATCCATCGGGCTACTTTTGCAGATACTTCTTTCTTCATTAAAGTCGTCTGGAATGCTTCACAGTCAGTAACTATTTTGAATGGTATTCCAATAAGGTATTTCCTAAATTTATTGACTCCTTCTACCACAGCTAGAGCTTCTAGCTCATAACTACTACACTGTTGCTGAGCGTCACTTGTTTTTCTTCTCACATAATGGACAAGGTGTGTACCACCATCCATGGGATCCTTTTGCATCAAAATTGCCGCACAACCAAACTTAGAAGCATCGGTATGGAGCTTTGTTTCTAATTGAATGTCAAATATTTTTAAAACTGGCTCACATCATAACATTTGTTTACGTTTCTCGAAAGCATTTTTCTGATCTTCATAAAAATAAAACTCTTTACCCTTTAATAAATCACTAAGAGGTCTAGCTATTCTGGCATAATCAGGAATAAACTTTCTGAAGTACGATGTCAAGCCAATGAAGCTGTGAACCTCTTTTAGATTTTTTGGCACTGAAAACTTGAATACTGCCTCTGTCTTTTCCTTTGAAGGCTTCACTGTACCATTTGTGATCACATGACTTAAATACTTAACCGATCTTTGAAGCAGCTGTGATTTCTTCCAATTAATTTGGAGTCCATATTCTGATGCTACCTTAAGTACTTCTTCCAGTCTTTGCAATGCTTGGCACTCATCTTCAGCCAAAATAATAAAATCATCGATGAATATTAGTAGGATTCCTCTTTTAATGAAATTGTTAAATATTATGTTAATGTATCTCGTAAAGTATTTGGGACATACCGAGAGTCCAAAAGGTGCCCGCAGAAATTCATATTGCCCTTCTGGGCTGCTGGTCACAAAGGCCGTATATTTGATTGAGTCTTCTTCAATTGGTAAATGAAAAAAAACATTTTTCAGATCTAATGTACTGAATACTCTTGCTTTGCTCAACTTATCAATATGATCGTCGATCACTGGTAAAGGGTATTCATCTTTTACCATCTTTTGGTTTATTTTTCTATAGTCAACACATACTCTAATACTTCGGTCCTTCTTTCTGACTAACACCAGGGGGCTAGCATATTCTGAATAACTAGGTCTTATTACGCCTTGGGACAACCACTCATCGATCTTCTGTTTCACTTCTTCTTCTTCTTTTAAAGCAAATCTACGCGGTCGCTGAACTACAGGAATATCATCTTTGAGTATTATCTTTAACTTAATAGGAGCTTCTTTGGTCTTTAATGGTTTATAACTATGAACAAGTCTTTGAACTTGAGGGGACAACTCATTAACATCAGCACTGGAAAGTAAAAATTGTAAATATGAACTATCATAACTCTGTGGCTTTATTTGAACAATACCCTTGTTAATCAATATAACGGTATTTACCAAAAACGTTTGACCTAGAATAATAGGATACGGAATAGCACCTTTCGGCACCACATGAAAAGACAACTGTAACAGTGCCCATCGATAATAATTTTGGTAGTAAACTTACCAATAGAAAATACCTGACTTGATCCTAACCCAGTTAATGACAACTTCTCAGGAACACATTTCACATCAGATAACATCGTAAACAAATCTTGTGATATCAAATTTATGTCACTGCCCGTGTCCACTAAACACGTAACTGAATATTCTCCTATCTTAACAGTTTTAACCGACTTCTTCAAATTTTTGTTATTGTTGTTTACGCTTAGAACATTATTGTCATTATTGAGGTTACAATTTTGGCACTGACAACTATGACACTGAACTTCCGATCCGAGGTTTGACACTTGTTCACTCAGTGGTTCTGAAAGTTCATTGACTGCATTCACCGCATCTGCGCAATCTGATGGTTGCACGAACATCGACGTCCTTCGTGCTTGGTTCGAACCGTTTCCTCCTACAACGCGAGTGCTCCGATTTCCCGAGCCATCTACTCGTGCTCCGTTTGTGGCATGGTCAGCCCTGCATTCGGTCGCCATGTGTCCGAAATTGTTACATCTAAAACACTTGATGCCTTTTGTGCACGCAGTTGCAATGTGGCCCTTCTCGCCACACTTGAAACAGCGCTGAATTGAATTATCTTTTGAATGATCTACGTTGCCATTACTAGTTCTGGCCGTTTTTCCATTTTCACGCGGCTTACTTGCACTGCTTTGACTACCTCGTTCTTTTTGCTGTTTCTGCTTCATTGTTTCATAATGGGCCAACTTTTCCTTCAAGACGGGGTATGTTGTGACTCCGTAAAGACTTATCTTATTCTGCTCATAATCGGTAATGCCGTCTATTATATACTGTATGGCTACATAGTCAGCGAATTTTGCCCTCTTACCAAGCTCTTTCATTACGAGCATATACTGATAACAGCTCTCATTGTTTCGCTTCTTTCGTGCCGCCATCATTTCGTGCATGAGCTTTGAATTCACGGAATCTGGGAATTCTTTATGTTCTATGTTAGCGGGTTCGGTTTCCGCACCTAGTCCTTCATGTGGACTATTGTGCGTGGGCCATGGCGGCCGTCGTTGGTTATTCCAACCAGCCCACCTCCCTCCAGAAGCTGATTAGATCTCCTGGTCTGCTTAAGATATCCGTGAAAGATCTGGGTGACCCGAGGGTTTCTGTTCTGATCTGCGTGACGCCTGTGCATTCAAAGAGCACGTGCGCAACGGTTTCTTCAGCCTCCATGCAAGCCCTGCACAGAGGGCTGTCCGTTATGCCTATTGTGTGGAAGTGCTTATTCAGTGAGCAGTGTCCCGTGATGGTCCCCGTCACCAGGCGCAGGCCGTTCCTGTCCCGGCGTAGCAATCGCCTGGTTAGCCTGCCATCTAAGGACGGCATAGCTTCCCTGGATTGCCTGCAGCCCGGTGTCGTGGTCCACCAGTTCTGCGCTTGTGTGTGGGTTAACTCCTGTAGCCACCTGCGTAGTTGGTTGAAGGGGATGGGTACGATAGGTTCGGGTCCACAGACTGACGTGCTGGATGCTCTCCTAGCAAGTTGGTCAGCTGCGTCGTTCGTTACCTAGTGATCCGCTGTGTCCTTTTATCCATTGCAGTGTCACTGTGTTACGGTTGCACACTGTCACCCGTTCCAGTGCGTTGTGACATTCTAGTGTTAGTCTGGAGGTAATGTAATTTTTCCCCAAGGATTGCAAAACTGAGGCACTATCGGAGAGTATACGTATACGGGTGTCCGTAACTCTCCTGGCTTCTATGGCGTAAGCCGCTTGTATAATGCCCACACATTCCACCTGGTAGACGGTGTTGAACAATCCCAGTGGGCTGGTAGTTTGATTGCATCTTCCTTTATGCGTGTGTGCTTGACCCTAGAGTCTTTGCTCAGGGTTCCCGATATATATAGCCTGAAGGCTGCCAGAGCTGCCTCTTCTCGCACGATGAGGTGTAGGGGTGGCAGTCCCAGCATTACTTGTAGTGCGGCAGTGGGTGCAGTCCTCATGCTGCTGGTTATTGCTACACAAGCGAACCGCTGCAGTTTTTCAAGGTCTTTTTGGGCTGTGCTCAGGTCTGTCCTGGGCCACCAGACCAGTGAGCCATATGTGATAATTGGTCTGATGACTGTGGTTTATAGCCAGTGGGTGACTTTGGGGCTGATACCCCAATTCCTTCCAAGCAGTCGCTTGCACTGCCATAGTGATATGCTGGCTTTTGTGGTGATGCAGTTGGTGTGTTTTGCCCAGTTCAGCTGTTTGTCCAAATAGATGCCCGGGTATTTGGTTTCAGTTGCCAGGCTTAGGGTAGTTCCAAAGAATCGTGGCAGTTGTAGTGTCGCCAACTTCCTCTTTTTTGTGAAAAGAATCAATTCGGTTTTTGTTGGATTCACCGACAGTTGGTGTTTATTGCACCAGTCCTCTACTATTTTCAAAGCTTGGCGCATTAGGTTACATAAGGTGTTTTCGTGGGTGCCATTTATTATTATGGTTATGTCGTCGGCGTAGCCTACGGTAAAATAACCTTTGTCATTTAGTGTTTTGATGAGGCTGTCTACTACCAGGTTCCATAGAAGCGGCGAGAGGACGCCTCCTTGCGGACAGCCTTTCGCCACGATGGCCCTTGTAGTGTCATTTACCGTGACTTGTACAGCTCTCATTTTCAGCATATTGGTGATCCAGCCGCTTAGGGTCGAGTTTATTTATTGGGAATTCTTTATGTAAGGCGCTCTTTAATTCCTCATATGTTTTAAAGATTTTCTCTGACCGTAACCATAACTCCACGGTTCCTTTGAGCGACTTTCGGGCTATTATTAGTTTTTGTTGCGCCGTCCACCCAAACACTTCGGCATTGTCTTCAATATCCTGTGACCACTTTGACGAAGAGTAGCTCATATCTTCGCCGTCAAAATTTATGTTGTTATCCATCATACCGTATTGCCCATTCGCATCCATCTTATTTTGCTTTTGCAATCGTGTCGCACTTATTCCGAAAAATTCCACCTTGACTGTTGTTCTGGTCCACGTCGTCTTTTGTTTTTTTGCCTTTTTCAACTTCTTTATAATTTAATTTCCTAGTCTATCCCGGACGAGATTTGTAGGGTGCAGACCGAAATGAAACTAAAAAATTCGTTTAACATCTTTTAATTAAAATATAAATAAAAATACCCTTCTTGGATCTCACTTCATCTTTAACGTCTTATATCCTGTCACCGAGTACCTTTTTTTCTCTGCCCACCCTTTCAAATTTCGAGCTTACTCCTGCTTTTTATGTTATTTTAGAATAAAGACAATACAGATAATAAAAATGTAGATAAAGCTACATTCAGACAACAGGCTACTTCATTAAAATTCCCACATATATATGCGTACTGTATCCTTATCCCCCTGGACGCGTACTCACAATACACACACACATGCACACGCGCAGGCACACCCACACAGATACCCTCGCATTCCATCATTTTAAAATCAACATTGGTCCTCGAGATCAATAAATTCCCAAAGTAGGTACCTGCATTAAATTTATAGAATCTGTCCTCTCTGCATTCTGAGACAAGATTTTTTTTATATAATGTACCTAATGAAATATTATGGGTAATTTTTTCGTTATCCTGGCAACCGTACACGCACATAGAGGCATGTGCTCTTATAGTGCTGTCACGTGACTGTTACGCACACATGTCTACAACCGTGCCTCACTTCATTGTTCCGCGCGGTCTATCTGCTTCTTTCTATAATCTGAGGCTGACAGATATAGAAACCGCGCGTTTAGTTTATTTTAGCTACTTTCACAGCATTATGTCGTATGGTATTTTACTGTGGGGTCGGGCTGCTGACATTCAGTCCATCTTTATTTTGCAAAAGAGAGCTGTCAGAGCAATTTATAATCTACGTCGCCGCGAATCTCTTAGGGAACTATTTAAAAAGATTAATATTATGACGTAACCTTGCCAATTCATTTATGAAACTACCTTTTGGAAGGGGCAACTAGAATCAATTCTATTTTTTTGTAAATTTTGTCATTCAAAAGTGCCTCTTATGTGCCTATTTGAAATAAATAATTTGACTTTGACTCAGTATTTCAAAAGATATTAATAATTTAACAGGACTTTTCTTTTTATTTATATAGAATAGATAATATATATGACGGAGTAGGACCTTCTCCATCATCATTAGCAGTCATGATTAGTCCTCTTTAACTGTGGGCGTCGGTGAGTAGTGTTGGATGATGAAAACAGACTTGTATACTCCAACAGATTATAATTCAAATCTAACTAACAGTTACAGCACAGTAGATAGGTAGGTACGTATAGCCAAGTAGGTACGTATCGCGCGATGGTTTTGTGATGTGATGGCGCGCGCCCCACCAACTCCATCTAGCGCCACCAGATATTATTATGTACAAAAAAAATCAATTTAACTAATGAAATGAAATTCAGTAACCGGTCATGAATCGAATGATAATTATTTTATGATACTAAAAAAAGTAAAAAAAAAGTAAGTTAGACATAAATGATAAAAACCGCATTAAAATGCTTAAGGGGGTGGTTATCAGATGTGCATTTTAACGTTTTTTCTTTTTTTTTTTTATAAAATTTACAGAATGTTTGATATTCGTGTAAATTTATCTAGTGAAGAACCTATTTCCTATATCTTTTTGATAGTGTTAGCATAGCCAAATTAACAACCTCTTTATTTTAAAAGGTATCATTATTTATTACTTCATTCATTCAAACTTATACTGCTTTAAACAAAATCATGATCAAGTGAAGCCACGCTGCCCTACCTACCATACAACTGAATTGACCTTATGAATTAATAAAATAATAATAAAATATCCTAACTTAACTAAAACTATTAAAAAACTACAATAATATTGTACTTTGTTAATAGTTTTAGTTAAGTTTTAGGAATTTTTTGACGCCATATCATGGCATCAAAAAATTCCGACTAGTAACGTACCAAAGAGATTAACAAAATATAATATGTATTTACAGGAAGAGTCATCATCATCAGATTCAACAATTCAACTCATTAATAAGTTAGAATTCGCCTCAAATGAAGTCATAATTCAATCTGGCAATTTGAACTGAGTCATATAATTATCATAATTATGATTGAAATTTAAAAATTCTTACTGTGCCCAGCCTCTATGTTTTAGTATTGTTGGTGAATTTAAAAAAATATCTAACCATGAAACAGATGAGGAGAGACAGTTGAGGGAAAGTACGCGCAGGAAAGATTTTAAAAGCAAAATAATTCCCCAACTTAAGATTGTTCAACATAGTCCTCAATATCAAGCAGTGCGGATTTTTAACAGGTTGCCATTGGACTTAAAAACTATAATTTACAAGAGCTCATTTAAGTCAAGACTCAAAGCGTTCCTATTGGAAAAATGTCTGTATTCGATAGACGATGACATACCACGTTTTAATTTTTTTTTTTCTTTTTGGTTTATGTGAGACTGGGTAATATTAATATGTAGTAGCTTGTAATCTTATTGAATTTTTAATTGTGTTGAATGTTTAATTTACTATATTTTATTGTATTATGAATGTGTTAGTTTTATAATTTTAATGAACGTGTTTTTTTTTGTTATTTAATGTGTTATTTATGATTTCAAACACAATGTAAATTGTTCCCGAATAAAATTAAATTGAATTGAATGAGTCTAACTTTTTTATTGCCATAAAAATGGATACCGGGCGGCTAATTGCAAAAAACGAAGGATAATTTTGGAATCGAGCTACCTTAGCACTTCCAAGTTAATTAAAAAGATTTAAAGTTCAAAGTTGTAAGGGAGGACATGTTTTTCAACTACAATATTTAGTATTTTCTTGGGATAAATTCATCCCAACTACGGAACTCTCCATTGCGCACTTAGCCGGTATTTTGTGGCTAATAAGGCTGTGTAAGTTCTTTCATTGCGTCATGTTTACTGGGCATTCTGTATCACACCTCTCTCGTTTGTTGCACGTACCAGTGACAAGGACCATCTATACAAAACTCGTACATGATTAGGCGAGCCGTGTACACAATACGACTTGCCAGGCAGTTGACATCGATCTTTTTAATACTGGAGTGACTATAAATAAGGCAATTTAGGATAATCCAGTTTTAGTTTATTTTTTATTCTTTGTAATATATTGTGTTCAGTATTGTACGGATTGGTTTAGAATGATTCACGTGTAAATAAAACTAAAAAAAAAAACCTACATATTTAAACCAAATGACAACATTGTCATTACAACTGTAACAAAACTGAATAAATATTCTGTCCACAAGTCACTAATAAATATTTTAAATTAAAATTGTAGGTTATGTCAAAGTACTTAAAAAAAAGAAATAAAAATCGTAATTTAGGAGCAGTGTAAAGTATAGACCTCGTATCTATTCCCTAAACCACTATGGTTATGCATGACACACAATTAAGTAAACTTCAATTAGACTTGTCAAATCAACATGGCTACATTAAACACCGCTTACTTACAAATTATTGTATTATTTATCAACCTCAACGTTACATGGTGTCAGAAGTGATAATAAAGTATTAAAGAAAAGGAAATAAGTGAGAAAGTTGTAAAATGGCCACGAACGACGCAATATCTGGAATAAAGCCGCCAGCTAACCTACAAATTGACTCGGACAAACCAACGAGCTGGAAAAAATGGCTACAACAGTTTGAGTGGTATGCCACTGCCATTCAATTAGATAAAAAGCCAGCCGAGGTCCAAGCAGCATCATTTATGGCCGTGATAGGCCCGGATGCGATCGAAATCTACAACAGTTTCAATCTTAGCGACGCAGACAAAAATAACCTACAAATCATCAAAGATTGGTTTAAAGAGTATTTCGCGCCAAAGACAAATGTATCTTTCGAAAGATTTATATTTTCCAAGAATAAAAACTCAAGCGAGTAAATGTGAATTCGGAAATTTACTTGACGAAATGTTGAAGTACAAGATAGTATTCGGAATCAGATCTAATCAAGTAAGAGATAAATTATTGACAGAACACAACCTAGACTTGACAAAAGCGATAACCATCTGTAAAACAAACAAGCTTCCAAACAACTGCATGAGTTTGAAGGTAAAAATAATATAGATAAAGTCTTAGTGGTAAAAAATTAAAAATGACAAGAAAGAAGAAAACGAGAATTTTGACTGTAAAAGATGTGTGACCATAAACGCAGAGAATGCCCAGCTTTTAACAAACCGTGCACTAAGTGCAATAAAAATGGTCATTTTGCTAAAATGTGCAGAACTATGAAGAAACGTGATACTAAACAGAAAAATAGAGTGAATATGGTAGAAGAAAGCTCAAACTCTGAAGATGATGTATACATATCTGCTTTAATTGCCGGAGAAAAAAAAACTGGACAGAAAAAGTACAGGTTGGAAACGTGAAATTTACAGTCAAACTAGATACAGGAGCAGAATGCAATGTATTACCAAGACACTTGATGGACAAAACAAAGGCAAATCTAAAATCAAGCCAAACAAGAAATTCAATAGGTTATACAGATGATAAAATGGCAGTTATAGGTGAAGCAGAGCTATTATGTAAACTAAAAAATTAAGAAACAAACATTGTATTCAAAATAGTGCAAGAAAAAGTTACACCGATCCTAAGACTTGATACCTGTGAGAAATTTGGACTTATCACAAGAGTCAAAACATTGAAGGAAAGTCAATGTACAGATGATATACTTGAAGGTTTAGGCTGCTACAAGGATTACGAGTATGATATCGACTTGATCGAGAACCCAAAACTTGAGATTAAACCGTCAAGAAGAATTCCACATGCTTTGAGATGAAGTAAAGGAAGAACTTGACAGAATGGTGATTGTAGTCGCTAGGTAGTTGTTGGTGGTGAGAAAGAAAGGAAATTAAAACTTTTTAGAAAATCAGACCACAAGAACGGAATGCGCGGGCGCGCTTTTTAACGCGTGGAGTGTTCGCGTGGTTTTTTGGCACTGAATCGTCTGCCCTTTTGCAATGGCGGCCGCAGCAGTAGGCAGGGTGAGGGCGCCGCGCGTCAACCAATGAGAGCGCCCGTGTGCAGTCCGTTCTTGTTGGCCTTCTATTTAATTTTAGAATAAAATACAACCGTGATGTAAAACATACTTTGGTTAATAAACCTACGTTACTCAAAATAAAACTAATATTTAAAATGGCGGGCGGACCGCGACACTGTCGTCAACAGTGATGTTAAATGTCATAAAACCAGAAACAGAGCCTGCTCCTGCTGTGAGCCCGATAGTAGTCGTCACACAAAAAGGTAAAATAAGAATCTGTATAGATCCATCCGATGTAAACAAAAACATTCTGAGACGTCATTTTCCACTTACTACTATAGAAGAGATTTCAGCTGACATCAAAGGCTCGAAATTCTTTGCATTATTAGATTGCACTAAAGGATTCTGGCAAATAAAGCTATCAGAAAGAACACAAAAGATACTAACATTTGATGCCCCATGGGGAAGATATTCCTTCAACAGGCTCTCTTTTGGTGTATCGTCAGCACCTGAAATATTCCAAGAAATCTTAACAAAGCTTAGTAAATTTAAAAATGTGAGAGTACGAGTATCTATCGATGACATTTTTATACACGTAAAAAGTAGAGAAGAACTACGCAAAACTGTTGGTGAAGTAATCGAAGTACTCGTACTAAAGAAATCAGGCTTCAAATTTAACAAAAATAAATGCATATTTGAAGCAATGAGAATAAAATTCCTAGGACACATTGTTTCAGCTAACGGATTAGAAGCAGACCCAGATGAAGTAGAAGCCATACAAGCAATGAAAATACCAACCAATAAAACAGAGCTACAGAGACTTCTTGGGATGATCACATACCTAAATAAATTCAAACCCAACATGTCTGACCTAACAAATCCATTAAGAGATTTGTTACATAAAAATACAAGTTTTACATGGGAAATTCATCACGAAGCAGCTTTCAACAAAATAAAACAAGTGCTTCAGAGTCCTCCGGTACTGAGACTATATGATGTAAACAAACCTGTAATTTTAACCGTAGATGCAAGTTCATAAAATACTGGAGCTCCACTTCTTCAAGAGGGGCAACCAATAGCCTATGGAGCAAGAGCGTTGACCAAATCTGAACAGAATTATCCACAGATAGAGAAAGAAGCACTTGCTATACTGTTTGGATGTAAGAAGTTCCATGAATATGTTTATGGTAAAGAACTCACAGTGGAATCAGACCACAAACCACTTGAGACAATTTTCAAGAAAAACATACAATCTGCTCCAGTGAGGCTGCAACGCATAATGTTTAATGTTGCACCATACTCACCAAAAGTCATATTTAAAAAGGGCACAGAAATACCCTTAGCAGACTTCCTCAGTCAAGACTGTGATGCATCTAACCTGAAATATGACCAAGAAGAAAATTTGAAAGTTGCAGTCATACTACCCATGTCATTAGACGCAAAAGAAGAATTAATTAACGCTACAAAGGAAGATCCACATTTGCAGTCACTTCTCAAGACAATAATGCAAGGGTTCCCAGAAAAAGTCAACGATCTTCCTACCGAACTACAACATTATTTTAACTTTAAAGAAGAACTAAGTTATCTCAAAGGAATTATCTTCAAAGGTGATAAAATCGTAGTGCCAAAATCACAAATTCCTAAAATGTTAAAGCACATTCACCAAGGACATCTAGGTATACAAAGCAGCTTAAGAAGAGCCCGACAATTTCTTTACTGGAAAGGACAATACAATGATGTTATAAAACTAGTCAAAGGTTGCTCTGTCTGTGAACAAGCACAAAGAAACAATATCAAAGATGCAGGGCTAGTCAAAAAGATCCCTACACCTCCATGGCAAATAGTTGCATCAGATTTATTTGAATTGAAAGGAAAAACCTACTTAGTAATCTGTGACAGTTACTCTGGATATTTAGATTTTCAACAGCTAAAAGGTCAGTCATCATACGAAGTAATTAAACAACTCAAAAAATGGTTTTCAGTACATGGAGTACCAGAAGAACTACAAAGCGATAACGGAACACAATATATGTCTAGAGAATTCAAGATTTTCCAAAAAGAGTGGGGATTTAACCATGTCACATCCAGTCCACATCATCATCAAGGCAATGGGCTTGCTGAAAGAGCAGTTCAAATAGCAAAGAACATACTAAGAAAATGCAGTATCGACAAGTCAGATGTTCAACTTGCTTTATTAAACTGGAGAAATACACCATGAAACGATAATTTAGGATCACCTAACCAACGTCTTTTCAGCAGAATCACTAGATCACCTATACCAAGTGATAAAAAATTTAAACCAAAAATAATGCAAGGAGTCACAGTTGAACTGCGGCGATTAAGAGAGAAACAAGCTAACTACAGTAATAAACATACTGCAAGACCAGTAAATTTTGAAGTCAATGATAAAGTCAGACACAAAGTTGCTCATCGATACTGGGAAGGGGCAAGAGTGGTAGAAAAGCCTGAAGATCTACCGAGATCAGTAATCATTCAAACAGACCAAGGCCGAATCTTACGAAGAAATTTAAGTCATCTGCACAAGACACAATCAGACATAACCAGCAACAGAGTAGCAGTACCTGAAATTAAATACACAAACTCAATCACCAGCTGTTCCTAAGTCACTCCCAAATTCAAATTCAAAATCTTTATTGCGAACTAAGTGTACAGGATTTTGTAGATGTTAACAATAGGTTGGTTCTAGAACTTAGTTGCCTGTTAAGGCATTGCAATTTAAATGATTAAAAATATAAGAAGAAAAAAAATTACATACTTACTCAATATTACAGTTCTACAGACTTAACATTATCAACTCAGCATCAACACATTCATCACCAAACACTTCCAATCACATGCAGAAGTCAAACCCGGCTCAACCAGCAACAGCACCACAAACATCAAGGTTTGGTAGATTAATTAAACCAATAAATAGACTTGATCTTTAATAATAAGAATTCTTTAACAATAATTATAATAATTCTCACAGTGTAACGTATCTTAATCTATAAACAAATACTTATCATAACAATTATAATAATTTGATAAGTAAAACTAAAGAAAATTAATACTATAAATTTCATGGTAACTAGAACCTTATAATGATAATAATTAGAGTTGACATGATAATCTCAGGCACATAATAAAATTTGAATAGCTAGATCATAATATATTGTAATCTCTATTATAACCTTAATACATTGTAATGCTAATTGTTAAGTTTTATCATAAGTTTAAATTAGTAAACTAATGTTTGCAGTTTACCTACAAAGAAAGGGAGATGTAAAGTATAGACCTCGTGTCTATTCCCTAAACCACTATGGTTATGCATGACACACAAATAAGTAAACGTCAATTAGACTTGTCAAATCAACATGGCTACATTAAACACCGCTTACTTACAAATTATTGTATTATTTATCAACCTCAACGTTACAAGCAGTTAATAGACATTTACATAGTTATGCCATTAATGAGGTACCAGGGAAGCCACACATGTGCAGACGGAATTATTGCCAAACTTCCTTGTCTGCAACGTAGTCCTTAATCTTATAGCAGATATGCTTTTTTGATTAGGACATGTTTGATGTGGGTTTTGAACTTTCCATCGCTAAGCGACTTTGGCAACTTGTTATAGAAGCGGATACTGTTTATAAGAAATGACTTGATTGTTTTAGTTAATCTAAATTTGGGTATCACAATTTCATGTTTACTACGTGTATTTATATTATGGAAATCTCTTCTTGTTTTGAAAATTCCAAAGTTTTTGCGAACATATAAAATACTTTCTAAGATATAAAGAGAAGGAGTTAGTACATTAATTTCTTTGAATTTGTTTCTAAGGGACTCACGAGGACCCATTCCATAGATCGCGCGGATTGCCCTCTTTTGTAAAATGAAAATTGAATCTACGTCAGCAGCCGATCCCCACAGCAGAATGCCATATATGACATAATACTGTGGAAATAAGCAAAGTACACTAACCTAGCTGTGGCTATATCAGTTAACTGCCTTAATTTTCTTACTGCATCTGCAGTTGAACTTAATCTACTTGAAAGAGGTCTAATGTGGCCACCCCATTGTAATTTTAAATCTAAAGTAATTTCTAGAAATACAGTTTCCGTAATAGCATCTAGTTTCTTGCCGTCAAGTTTTAAATTTAGACTCACTTGGGGTACATTTGGTAATGAGAACTTAAGACATTTTGTTTTGTTCGCATTAAGTAAAAGATTATTAGCTGCGAATCATTTTGAAAGAACAGCCAGACTATCGTTGACATGTAAGACATCCGTATCCTTTCTATCTATTTTAAAAATAAGAGAAGTGTCATCAGCAAATAGAATTATATTCGATAAGTTAGCCATCATGTAAGGCAGATCATTAATATAAAGTAGAAATAGGAAAGGGCCAAGAATTAAACCTTGAGGGACGCCCATATTTACTAGAGACCCCAAGGACGTTGTCCCGTTAACGTCTACTTTTTGCTGCCTGTTCGATAGATAGGAAAAAACAAGATCAGCAGCTTGTCCACGAATTCCGTAGTGGTGTAATTTACAGATTAGTGTATTGTGGTCAACGCAGTCAAACGCTTTTGAGAGGTCACAGAAAATGCTAATGGCATCCTGGGATTTCTCCCAGGATTCCAAAATGTGACTGATGAGTTTCACTCCTGCGTCAGTCGTCGATCTACCTTTCGTGAAACCAAACTGGCGACTATGTTACCTGAGGGTTGCAACCGAATATGATACCTGAGGGTTATTTAGCCATTCGAAAGGAAGCTACTGATTGCAAGGCGTGTTCTGACTTAGACCATTATTTATCAAGGCAGTGGTTAAACAAAATAAGTAGTGAGAGACGTTCAGCTGCTATCGCGAAAACATTCGGACGACCAACGCCATCGAAGGTTGGCATCGGAGAATGAATGCTGGATTCCCCAGGAATCTGACTATTTTTTATTTTATTCAACGTCTGAAAAAAGAAGCCAAACTATTTATTTTAATTTGCTTCGCTGAACTATCTTAATCCAGATATCTTATCGCCACCCGTGAAATACTTTTCATTGAGAAGTTTCAGTGGCCATCTGTGGCCTTCTTCATCAGTTCCACTTCACCAAATTATACTTTCTGAATGCAAATAATTGACTTGTTGATGAAAATATAAAAATATGCTATGTATGCCTATAATATTTGAGGAGTTCCTTCAGTAACTCATGGATCCCTACATCAGAACTGGATTTTGGAAAAATGGGACCAATCTGTAAGTATAATATATCCTTTCAAATAAAAAAATAATTTTCCAAATCGGTTCATAAACGACGGAGTTCTGAGGTAATAACATTAAAAAAAAAAACACAGACGACTTGAGAACCTCCTCCTTTTTGTGAAGTGTGTGTGTGTAGTGTGGTGTGTGTGGAACTGCACCGGCGGGGCTCGCGTGTCTCGGCTCACCGCCATTGTATCGAATGCGCATGTGCAAGATGCGCACGCATGTACATAAATAAAATAAATAGATTTTATTTTAATAAGATAGCCGAGAAAATATATTTATATAGAGACTTGCACTCGGTCTTAGCTGCTGTCCGAATGGCGGCGGGGCTCGTGTGTCTTGGCTCACCGCCATTGTATTGAATGCGCATGTGCAAGATGCGCACGCATGTACATAAATAAAATAAATAGATTTTATTTTAATAAGATAGCCGAGAAAATATATTTATATAGAGACATGATGAGGTGGTAGTTCGGTCTGGATTCTTCTGCTGCAAAAGAGGGCACCGACGTCAGTGGCTGTCCGATTAGGAAGTGCCCGGGGGTCAAAGGGTTTAAATCGAGAGGGTCCGAAGACAAAGGGGAGAGAGGGCGAGAATTGAGGATCGCCTCTATTTGTATAAAAAGAGTTGACAACTCCTCAAAAGTAAAGGAAACGTTGGATGCTGTTCTTTTTAAATGATATTTGGCTGCCTTTACGCCTGCCTCCCAGAGCCCACCAAAATGCGGTGAATAGGCCGGACTAAATTTAAATAAAATGCCTTCGTTAGTAGTATAATCAATGACTGAGTCACGACTAGAGCGTAGCACTTTACCTAGTTCATTATTTGCCCCCACGAAGTTAGTGCCATTGTCACACCAAATTTCGTAGGGCTTACCTCTGCGAGACACGAATATTCGTAAACACAAAATAAATGCTGATGTAGTAAGATCAGTCACCAGCTCTAGGTGAACCGCTCTGGTACTTAAGCAAACAAATAGACAGAGGTAACATTTATTTATTCGATTACCTCTTCCCATTTTACTAGAGATTTGAAACGGTCCCGCGAAGTCAGTACCAGCCGAGTGGAAAGGGAAAGTAGGCCTCATCCTAGAAGATGGTAAGTTGCCCATTATTGGCTGTATAGTCTTACCACGAAATCTAGTGCATACCATGCATTGTTTATTGACTTTGCGCGCTAAGGCCCTCCCACCTACAGGCCAGTACATTTCGCTCATAGAAGATAATAACAATTGCGGACCTGCATGAAATAAACGTTGGTGTTCATTTTGCATTAATAAAAGGGTAAGCCTATGTTTACGATCGAATATAATTGGATGTTTCTTGTTATAATCAAAACTTGAATTGTCAAGACGACCTCCTACTCTTAATAAACCTTCAGAGTCATGAAACGGATTTAAATTAAATTTATTTGGATTTTTTAGGTATTCCTAAACCCACCTTTATTTAGAGATTTCAATTCTATATCAAACGATTCGTGTTGACATATTTTAAGGAGAATAATATGTGATTTATTTATTTCGCTAGTTTGTAGTGAATCATATAGTTTAGTTTCGTTCCTACAATTATGCAAAAACCGCAATACATATGCAAACACGCGACTTATGTGATTCAACTTGGAATAATTATTAAAATTAATAATAGAGTTCAAACTGTCATCGTGAGCCACCTTTGCTTGCACATAAACCTTTAGTTCAGGTAATTCCACTGACTTATCAGGTTACTGTGGCCAAGCAGGTGATCCCTCCTTTAAGAAGGAGGGTCCTTCCCACCACAAGGGTTCAACCTGCAGACGCTGAAGATCTACACCTCTAGAAGCAAGATCTGCAGGGTTGAGGTGGGCTGGAACATGCCTCCACGTAAAGCCTTGTGTCAACTCATTTATTTCAATTATGCGATTGGCTACGAATGCCTTTAAAAGGTTTGGTTGTGCACTAATCCAGCCAAGTACTACTGTTGAGTCGGTCCATATTATCTTTTCTGTTATATGACATCGAATGGACTGGATTACCTTTATAGACAACCGAGCACCAAGTAGTGCGCCACACAATTCAAGGCGAGGTATGGTCATAGCTTTCAGAGGTGCAACCCTTGCCTTCGCACACAACAATTTTACATTTACAATATTTTCATTATTAATTGACCGAATATAGACATAGGCTCCGTAGGCTTCCTGGGATGCATCTACGAAACAATGTAATTCAACTGACATGGGAAAGTCACATACGAGTACTACATTTCTAGGCAAATTAATTTTACACAGATTATTCATTTTCTCTGATATCTTCACCCACTTTTTTTCGATATGGGGTGGCACAGGGTCATCCCAGCCTAACTTTTAATTCCATAATTGCTGCAAAATCATTTTAGCTTTAATTATGCATGCACATAGCAGCCCTAATGGGTCAAATATTTTACATGTTAATGATATAATAGTACGTTTAGTAAGTTTCCTACTCATATCTATATCAACCGTACAATGTAACGTGTCCGGTGAAGGTGACCAGTTTAGTAAGTTTCCTACTCATATCTATATCAACCGTACAATGTAACGTGTCCGGTGAAGGTGACCAGTTTAGTAAGTTTCCTACTCATATCTATATCAACCGTAAAATGTAACGTGTCCGGTGAAGGTGACCAGTTTAGTAAGTTTCCTACTCATATCTATATCAACCGTACAATGTAACGTGTCCGGTGAAGGTGACCAGTTTAGTAAGTTTCCTACTCATATCTATATCAACCGTACAATGTAACGTGTCCGGTGAAGGTGACCAGTTTAGTCCTAAAACTGTGGCATGGTTACTCAGATCAAGAGTTTTAGGAGTGGTCTCTGTTTGTAACACCTTGGGACAGTTTGTGCGTATTTTATGAAGAGGCAAACAAGCTGAAGATAATATTATAGTGACCTCATCATAGATTTCCTTAATTTCTTTCTCTGACTGACATCCAGTATTTAAATCATCCATGTAAATATCATGTTCTAAAATATTTGAAATTATGGGATCAGAACATTCGCGAGCTAACTGAACAAGGCTCTCGTGCTCAAGAAAGGTGCAGATGCTGTCCCATAGGTGACAGTGTTTAGCTGCAAGACCTTTATAGGCTGAGAATAATCATCTCTCCACAAAATTAGTTGCAAATGACGCTGAGGTTGCAAATGACACATTAGTGGTTTCACTTTGTTCTCTCAATACCGCATTATGTGGTAAATAATTTTCAAATATAGGACGCTTAATCTCATGTAAATGACCTAAGTTTTTATACTCCTCAATAAATGCACTGTAACTCTGTTTGAGCTGATAATTATTATTTAATTTTTTCTCCAGGTTAAGGAAACGTTTTTTCGCTAAGAAATAAGAATTACCTAGTGCCTCTTCAGGAATCTCCTTGAATGGCATTTTAACAGAAAATCGACCATTGGGAAGACACTTCATATTTTCTAAAAAACGTCGCTCACATAATTTGTCTTGGGGTGAAGTGTTATCGACACAACTAAATTCTTCAACTTCCCAAAACCTTAAAGGTCGTTATGAATTTCCTTTGTGAAATTACATGTCAAGTGACTAAGGCTACATTCTCCTAAACGGCCACTGACTAACTCCGAAATGTGAATTTTGTAGGATAGGTTTACCTACACCCAGTGAAATACGCTTAGTCCCTAAAATGTTCCAAAAAACATCCACCCCTAATAAAATATCAATATTAGAAGGATAATGGAACTTTGGGTCTGCAAGCACGATATTTTTGGGTAAATTAAGTTCCTGAATATTTACAGGTGCGCTCGGCAACGTTCCTGTAATCTGTGGTACAATAAGACAATTTACTTCCATGCATTTAATCGCGACTTTATATTTACATTGCAGCGCTCGGATATATTAAAAGAAACATTATTAATACCTGAAATCCGTAAAGGTTCGGTAATATTAATCGAAAGTCCTAACTTACTTTTAAAGTTTTCTGTCACAAAGGAAGATTGGCTGCCTGTGTCTAATAGAGCCCGAACAAGGTAAGTCTGTTGAGTATGTCCATGTACTACTTCTATCATAGCGGTACACAACAGAACTTGGGTGAGGGAGACGGCAGACAATGATACTGGTAGTGGTTGAGTTGATGTAGAAGGTGTAGCGGTAGTTGGGTCTCTGTCAGTATTATTATTATTTTGAGGTTTGTTTACATGCAATAAACTGTTATGTTTATGTTTACAAAACTTACATAAACTCCTCATACGACAACGAAATGAATTGTGACCCTCACGCAGGCAATTCGAGCATAGTTTTAATTTAGATACTTCTTTAAGCCTGTCTTGTACATTCATATTTTTAAATTGAGTACATTGGTAAATGCGATGACCCTGCTTACAACACAATAAACACAAGTATTCACACAAGTTCTCAACCGAAGATACGAAGGAATTCGATCTATCATGTTGTTTATTTTTCCAATTGTTAGTTCGAATATTTGTATTAAAATTCCCCTTATCATTTTTATTTAGTTGTGACGTGACTGATGTAGTTTCTAAAATACCCGCACGACTACGTGTAAAATTAAAAAAGTCATTTAGCGTTGGCAAGTCAGGTAAAATATTCCTATGTTCTTCCCACTTTACGCCTGTACTGGTATCTAACTTCCCAGTAATCATAAATATTAATAAAGTGTCCCACTGAGCAGTGGGTTGCCCTAGAGTGTTGAGCGCTCTTAAATTTTTTGAAACAACGTCAACTAAGTTACGTAAGTCTATAAATGATTTCTTAGTCAGTGTCTCAATACTGCATAATGCTTTAAGATGATTGAGGATTTTCTTATTATTATATCTATCACAAAGTAACTCCCATGCTACAATATAATTCTCAGAGGTAAACTCCAACGACTTGATAACTTCAATGGCACCACCCTCCAGTGAGGATCTCAGATAGTGAAACTTATTGATGCCTGGTATTGATTCATTGCGATGAATTAAAGATTGAAAAGTGTCTCTAAATTCTAGCCATTTTAAATAAGAACCATTAAATGTTGGCAATTTTATTGACTGGACCCCATGAGATAGACAAGCATGTGAACCTTTGTTACTACATCATCATCAAATTTTTCTTTCTCAGACCCTTGTCTTTCTATTACATCCTCAATAATTGACATAACGAAAATAAACTTAGTTTCAATTGAATCTCTTAACATGATTTGTTCATCCGTAGCGGATTCATCACAGCTGTTTTCAATAATGTTTGAACGTCATGGAACTGCCTAAATAATTCTTGGCAAATATCCAAACGTCTACCTAGCTCTTTTATATTTACGCTACTTAGAGCACCAATGTCTAGCTTTTGCATTTCCTGTACATATTCGTTTAATTTAGTTAAACGCCCTCTAATATTACCGCGTTTTCTAATTAATTCACTTAATTCACTTTTGCCCACATCCTTATCCATGATCGGCATTTTTAAATCACAATAACCGAAAACAAACAAACAATGAAATAGATAATAAAATGTGCAAACAGTCGCTACAAGTATGTACGCTCCAGGCGCAGCTCGCAGCCACGCGGTGTCACAGCAGGCACGGCGCCGGCTAGATGGCCGTTCTGCTGCTTATCCCGCGGCGGCCGACGAGCCCTGGTGGCCACGCGGTGGCGTATGTAGACGGGAGGCAGCACGCAGCCGCAGCCGATGATTTCCTGGAATCATTCGGCATATCTATTTGAAGCACGGATGCAGGGCAAGGCTTTAAGCTGTGCAATTGGTGCACAGAGACACGGAATTGGGATTTTAGTACAGGAATGTAAATATTAAGAAATTAAAGCGCATTAGGCCATGATGGATTAAGTAGGTATTTATGCATGAACAGCGAATGCAATGGCATAATTATAGACATGCTCGACATAAATATTCGCCTATTTAGACTAGGTATAAGGTTATAGGTATTAATTACCTATAGAATTTAAATGTCCACAATGCAATGGTGTTAGCAGTTAGCTGCCCTTTACATTAGAGGAAGCAGTAAACCCTAAACACAAATAAAAGCGGAAATCAGGAGCGGAAATTATAATAGGAACGAGCTTACTTCCCTCGGATAGACCACCTGACGCGATGCCCACAATATCCAGGTAGATCTTCAAAATAGGTAGCAGTAGCCTCCTTGAGTTCCAGCGATTTCACTCCAAAAGCACGTGGATGCGATGAATGATGAGCAGCGGCGCTTGCCCGGAGAGACGTGGCCCGGTTCGAATTGTTTCGAACAAACGAGAGCACGTCACCGAACCGCAGTTGTTTTTTCTTCGTTCGAATTTCAATTCGCAGTTTCTTCTGTCACGGTCACCAAATGTTGGGAGATGATTGAAAACAGGCAACAGCAATAAAATAAATAGATTTTATTTTATTAAGATAGCCGAGAAAATATATTTATATAGAGACTTGCACTCGGTCTTAGCTGCTGTCCGAATGGCGGCGGGGCTCATGTGTCTCGGCTCACCGCCATTGTATCGAATGCGCATGTGCAAGATGCGCATGTACTATTGCGGAACTTCATATCTAACCAGTTTCAAAACAAAATCCCGTGAACACGATGACCACATCTGTACTTTACGCCCCTTTTTGCATATTTGTTTGGCTTAGAAATTGGTATTTTAACTTTTATGACACTCAATAAATACTATGGGATGCTGTATCGGGGTATCCCAAAAATGAAAGTGTAAACTGTAGATTTTATAAAATTGGACATACTTTGTTTTTTTGCAGCTCTGCAGTACTGTACTCGCTCACGTCACACGGTTTACAGCATGCTCGGTATACTCGATTGAAATATAGGCGCGCGCATAAATTACAACGAATTAAACGGTACTGCATAAATTGATAAATTAAAGCAATGAGGTATCGTTTCGGTATACCGAGCATACTATACCGAAACGATACCGCGTTTTGCGCTTTTAAAGTATTATGGAAATTTTCCGCCTGTCACCCAAAAACTGCTATTTGTGAAACTACTCAATTCTAATTTTATATTATACTTTTCTGAGAGCATAGCAAACCCACTCATAAAAAAAAACCCATAAACTTGTCCCAAACGATCTCGAACTATGACCGAACGAGGGTTCCCATTGAAATTGTTTCTATTGAAAAATTATGCACCACCTCAGCTGGTTTTTTACTGTCTTTTTTTCCATTTACAAAAACAAGGGTCTCATCAAAAATCTGATGGTGCGATGCTATTGGTTGATGAGATTTCTATAGCGGCCGAGCGCTGCAAGCAAAAATAGTCCTTAAGGTGTATAGATATGAAATTCTTTGATAGTACATAAAAAAAAAAAAAAAGATTTTATTTTAATAAGATAGCCGAGAAAATATATTTATGTAGAGACTTTCACTCGGTCTTAGCTCCTGTGGTGACACCCCCACGGTGTCTTTAGATCTGTATTTGAGTTTTTTGCCACCGACTTCCGAAATTAAAGTTATTTTTCACTTTGTAGTGTTATTTTTGGTAGTCGGTTCTTATTTTTTTGTAAAAAGTTTTTTATTTTACACTTTTTAGTGGGTCAGTTTTGAATTTATCTAAGTTACAATATCCTAATGTTAATTGCTCATCACCTTTTCAAAATATTTCTTTTCCCGATGCTGAGACGTTGATTGTTGAGGAGTTCTCCTGGTAAGAACCAAGCCTCACCATATGCATAGTACGATAATACGAGTATAAATTGCTTAATCGCAACCCGTTAAATAGGGGTACTCATTATTATATTGTTCCGGTGGCCATATATGGTCTCCATCATCAGTTCCACTTCACCAAATGGTGCTTTCCGAGACTAAATACACGAGTTACTATAAAAAATACCCAAATTGCTATAGGTTTGCCTATAAAATTTGAGGGTTTCCCTCGATTTCCATGGGATCCCCTCATCTGATTCTGATTTGGTGGCAATGGGACCACCTCGGGAGAATACCCTTTCAACAAAAAAAAAATTTCAAAATCGGTCCATAATTAACGGAGTAATCGCGTAACGCCGAATTGAGAACCTCCTCCTTTTTGGAAGTCGGTTAAAAATACGAATAAATGAAATTTTAACAAGCCTTGAAGAAATCGAAATTACAGTTAAAGATTGTCTGGATAATTAAGCTGATTAAAAAAATTATAAGAAAAAATAAAAAGTGATAATCAACTAACTCATCGTAAGTATATGTACGCAATAAATTCCAATAACGAAAAAGTTAAAAAGTTAAGTTATTTAAAAATAGGTACATTATATTGAAATTTATTTTATTTTTTTGTTTCAAAGTCAAAGTCAAAGTCAAACCATTTATTTCAAATAGGCACATAAGAGGCACTTTTGAACGTCAAAATTTACAAAAAAATAGAATTGATTCTAGTTGCCCCTTCCAAAAGGTAGTTTCGTATGGAGAAGAATGGGCAAGAAACTCCATCGGTACTCTTTTAAAAATGTTTTACAATATTTTGTTTGATTACATTAATTATATGATTATATGTGAAGACGATGCACCTAGAATAAAATTACTATACCATAATAGGTAAAACGAATTAAAAACTAAGCAATGAAAAATAACTTAATTATTAGATAGATACGTGGTGTTCACATATTTACAAACATCATACAAGTATGTTTTTCTAAAAAAATATAAAAATAAGTCAGTGTGTGAGTATAGGTTATCACAGAATGTAAAATCAATATCATAAAAATAGCAGATTTTACCATAAAAATAGCAACCAGTTTGATTTTGTCTAGACTCTAGATTCTCCTATGGAGCTGGACCAGCATGTTTCCAAGCATTCCTGTCCTGGATATAATCCTCTAACTTGTAATATGCTTGTTTACAAAGTGTACTTTTAATATGTGTTTTAAATTTTCTCTCATTTAATTTCAATATATCACAAGGTATTTTGTTGTAACATTTAACACAGTACCCCATAAAAGATGTATGTACTTTAGATAATCTGAAAAATGGTTGATCTATTTTATCTTTATTTCTAGTATTAAAATTATGTCTATCGCTTATCTTGTTACGTAGAAGTACAGTCATTACGTTTTACGTAATGACTGTACTTCTGTCGTTACAAGAATCTGCCCTAACAATAATCTGCCTTAAACAGAATCAACCCTAACCAGAATCTGCCCTAACACGAACGAAGGGAAATTTCTACTAAACATTGGTGCTATTGTTATCCGATTTGATCAGCTGCTTTAGTAGGCTACGAACATATATATTTTATAGACCGTCAGGATTGAGGAGCCACATAAAATGTGTTGTATCTCCGAAATTGTATAGTCTTGCCATTTTATTTTTATACTACAAATTAGAACTCATTTACTACTAAATTATACTAAAAATACGTTTTAATTGGGTGATGACTTTCCGAGAAACAGCGTGGTAAAATTTATGGATTTTTATGAAAAATCAAAGCATTGTAGCTATCTCTAATTCAGCCTTACAAAAACCATTTTTTTCTACAAATTACGCATAAACACTATCTACTAAATCCTACCAAATTTTCAAAAACGTCCGTCGGCTAGTTTTCGAGTTCTTAGGTGGCTCTTCATACCAGATGTCTGGATTGAGGAGCTACCTTAAACGTCCTATAACTTTTTAACGGTTTTACTACAAATTCCAGGATCGGGCCTACAAAATCAGCTAATTTACTACTAAATATTGGTAGTACCCGCGTTTAAATATGAGACATGGCTCCTCAGTCCATACGGACACCTCCTAACTGCAGCCTTTAGCGGCTATTACGTACGGCATTCAAGAAAATTTCCTTACCGATCGTAGGTATATTACGATAAATGTTTAGTGAACGGTAGCAATGTTGTCTTTTTATTTACTACTTAAGTACTTGATTCACCCTGGGAGGGGCGCGGTGCGACCAGATGCACTCGTGAATAGAATATGAATGGCGAGTTATATCATAAGCCGATGAATTAACACAATGGGCGGCCCTGGCCGGCCCCGGGGCGGCGCGGGTGCCCTGGCCGCTCATGTATTGTGCGGATAAATAGGCCGCAGTTCCATTTGATGTAACAACGAGGGGCAATTTATAAACACGACGCGCGGCGATGCGAGGGTGGAGCGCTAACAATGCCGCGTGCCGGCGCGGCATATTAATCCGAGGCACAATATGGCGATGGCGCCTTCCATGAACAGGCGAGCGCGGCGCGGCGCAGCGAGCGGCGCGCGACGCCACGCAGCGCGCCTCAAACAGAATGTACAATGTATGCGTCCACCTCGGACACCGCGAGGCCATGTTTATCACGCGTCACTCAGAATGTGTGTCGCGGCCGCCGCTACTTATAATTAACAAGCTAAATGTACATGACAAGGATAATACCTATAGGGGTTCTATATATATTTATACTAATTGTACGAAGGATTGTAAGGATTCTATTGTATTTATCACTCACTATGAGCTCACTGTCTGGTGATGACACTGAAATCTTGGGCTTAACTCCGGATAGTCATTTAAACTAGTAGTAGCAGTAATAAAACCGATCCATAAAAAGGGAGATCAGACCGATACAAATAACTTTCGGCCTATAGCCGCATTACCTACATTCGCGAAAAATTTTGAGACAGCAATGTCAAAACGACTTTACTCATTTTGTGAAAAGTACAAAATCTTCAACGATAGTCAAAATGGTTTTAGGAAAAATAAATCTACTACACTGGCAATATTCAAATACATACAAGAAGTATTAAATATAATAAATAATAACAAACACGCAGTAGGGATTTTACTAGACATGAGCAAAGCCTACGATAGAGTGTCTTACAAGATCCTTCTAAATAAATTATATGAAATAGGTGTCAGGGGCACAGCCTACAAATGGTTTTGCTCTTACTTAGAAAATCGGGAACAATATGTAGAAGTAGATTATAAAGATGCACAGACTGGCCGGATAACGCGTGTTAAATCTGATAGAGCAAAAGTAACCATGTCAATTCCTCAAGGTAGTGTTTTAGGCTGCCTATTATTCCTAATATATATAAATAACCTCCCTAAAGAAATAAATTCATACAGCGTCCTATTTGCTGACGACATTTCAATAATTTTTCCTTATGATAATAACGGGACCCTAAATGAAATCTTATATGACATTCTTACTAATATAGTGGCATGGTTGAAGGACCATAATTTAGAAATAAATTTCTCGAAGACGAAGCTGATGCAATATAGACCATATCAGAAAGAAAAGGTAGATATCGACTTCTCATATAAAAATACAAAATTACAATGTGTAAACGACTTTTCACTGCTAGGCCTGACTGTCGATACAAATATAAACTGGAAAGGTCATATACAAACCCTATCAAATAAATTGGCTAGCTTTACATACGCCTTAAGAGAACTAAAAAAAGCAACCAATTTATTTATTTAGTTTGTAAGAATGACATAATGTATAATAATAATTAATAATTTTTAAATTAATCTATATCAACAAATTGTATTAATAATGAATAATGATAGCATGTTAAATTAATTAAAACCTGTCGCCTATACATTGCTGTGCCCTAGCAGGGTTCATTGTTTGGAACTATCATAATGTAACAACCTGTAAACAACATGAAATGCAATAAATGAATATGAATGAACTAGTTTGTAAGACAACAGAAGGTACCAGTAAGAATATACCTAACAGCAACAAGGTGTCTTCTTGCTCTAAAATAAGTAATTATCGAATAGGAGATCAGCAGAATGCCTTGAAATTATTTAATCAATATGTTCATGGTTGTTCTTCAAAATTATTAGAAATTGAAGTGTTTTTAGAAAAAACTAAGTTTGACATTGTTTACTGAACATTGGTTAAAGGATTACCGAAGGCTAATTATTTAGGAGAACTATATCGTGGGCAGTTGTTTTAACCGTAAGTCGATGATGCGTGGAGGTTCTCTAATCTTGATAAAAAATTGTTTAAAATCCATGCAACGTAATGACATATGTCGTGATTTCTTTGATTTAATTTAAAAAAATGTATTAATTTAATACTGACTTATAATATTCACTGTGGCAACACTGGCAAAGTACAAATTATTAACGTTGTAACAAACTTTTAAATGTAATTTCATTATGGCAACAGAATGTATTATTTTACTTTGGCAACACAGAAATAACGGTTATGATATTATCGTTATTTCTGAGTGGGGAAAAGTCATTTTAAATAGTAAAATGTAGTGCAGGGCCAGTCGTCGTTTAGTTGTGAAATAGTGCAGTTGTGCGGAATAAAGTGTTAGCAAGTAAAGAGTGTTTTTCTTCAAACATCAGAAGATACAAGAACCACGAGTCATGTCTCAGCAAAAAATCGCAAGTAGTTTTATGAATTATTTACATTACGTCATTGTTTTTGTCCTTGAAAAGACCAGTGAGCTATCATATGTGTGTGGTTATTATGTAGTCTCATGATTCTGTAGCAATCATTGTAGCGTATTTCTCAGATGGTTAATATTATATTTAAAGATGACAAGACCTCTAAATGAACAGCCCGTGTCGCACAGCACACAAATACGCTAAGATAAGATTTTGAAATGTGGGCATTTCTACGAGTTGATTCTTTAGTAGGAAAAGGTCCGCCTACATCAGCGCCAACAGTGTGAAACACATGAATATCTTGAGAACGGTACTTAGGTAGTTCGCCCATTAGTGGCTGTCGATTTGTAGGAGACACCCTAAAACAAGAAATACATTTCCTAGTGTGGGATTGAAAGGCACATCGCGCTGAAATGATCCAATTTGTTTGGGTTATTAAACTTTGAAGTGTGCGCAGGCCCACGTGCAAATACATTTTGTGATAATGATCGATTAAGATTTCTGTAAAATGAGACTTTTTAGGGAGTAATAGCGGATGTTTCTTTTCATAAGGCAGATCTGATTCGGAAAGTCTACCCCCCCGCTACCATCTTTTGTTAGTGACATGATGTCATTAGAAAAATAACGATTTTGAACAGTTTTCACTAAAATGTCATGCGCGTTTCTTATATCCGACACCGTGAGGGATCTGCGTTCATAAGCAGATAGTCTACAGTTACGTATGAATCGATAACATCGAGCTACGACGTTTAGCAATTTGCTGAAACTAGAATATTTCTCAGTTCAATTATAAAGAAAGCTGTATGAATCAGACTCAGTGGATACAAGAGCCGTCTTGGGACACTTGAGATCGGGAGGATTGCAGTCACGAAACTCTTCCATGGTCTTAATCGGCCACTGAGTCTGGTCTTGCTGGAGCCAGGCTGGGCCTGTGAACCACTCCGTCATTGCTAACAATACCGAAGGTAAAGCGCCGCGAGAACATATATCAGCACACCGCTTACATGGTACCAGCATTCACTAGGGACACTGTCGTTGATTTTGGAAACCCTATTGGATACAAATGTTTTGAGTGTATAGCTGGCCGTATTTACCCACTTTTGATGCATTTTCGTTTACTGTTTCTCCGCCAAACCCTGTCATTTCAAAGAGAACAGTGTTATCACAAATTGGTCGTCAGTTCGATCCTCTCGGTTTTGTGGCGCCATGCACATTTTATGCCAAATGTCTAATGCAGGAGCTTTGGGCTCGCCAGCTTGCCTGGGACCAAAGTCTACCATCAGAGCTTGCGTCACAATGGCAGTCATATGTTGATGAACTGCCCTTGTTGTCGGACATACGGCATAGCCGCCATGTAAAAGTAACTTCTCATTCTTTATATCAACTTATAGGGTTTTGCGATGCCTCATCACTCGGCTATGCGGCAGTTGTATATCTGAGAACAAAAGGCCTTGCAGGTGAAGTTAAGGCCAGTCTACTAATCGCAAAATCCAAAGTGGCTCCTCTAAAGACCATCACCATTTCACGACTAGAGCTCATGGCGGCCCACTTGCTCACAAAGCTTATAAAATACGTTCAATCTGTATTGCGTGACCGGCTTAACATAGATGAGACATTGCTATTCATGGATTCGTCGGTGGTGCTAGCCTGGCTAACCACTGAAGCCCCAGCACCTTAATAGCCAAATTCTTTTCATCATCAAACGTGATCGGCGTTTCACGATAATCCTCATCTAAACTGTCTAGGACCTGTGCGCAATTACTCGACCATTTGCGGAGTATAAAACCACCTGACTTTAATAGTTTCATTAATTCTTGTTGCAGAGTTACAGCTTCGTCTACAGTAGTTACAGACCAGAGAAAATCATCCATAAAAAATGCAGTTTTTAACAGTGGAGCAGCCCTAGGAAAGTTAGCCATTTCATTAGTGTGTAAGACTTTAATAGCCAAATAAGGGCAGCTAGCTACACCGTATGTAAGGGTGTTCAAAGAGAATATTTGAATTGGTTGATCCAGGGAGTAACGCCATGCCGCATGCCGGGAGGACACGGCGCGGCATACGTTGGCAGAGTGTGTCGCATGGGAGGAGCCTCGCCGTGCCATCATCTCAGGAGTAGGCAGTGACCTGTCGCTGCCGGCCGTGGTCGAGTCAATCGCCGGCAGCGAGGAGTCCTGGGACGCAGCACCACTGCGTCCCAGGACTCCTCGCTGCCGGCGCTCCTTCTGCGAAACAGTCTTGTCACAGAAGGAGGCTGCGGAAAGGGAGCGGGAGATCTCGTCCACTCACCCAGCCTGTAGCAGGCACACCGGGCGTTGGCAGAGGGCAGATAATGCCCTCTTCCGGCCCCCCTAAATGGGTCCAGGGACGGCGGACTCGGGGACGTCCGCCGCCACCTATCACACTGGACCCGAGGTGGCGGCGCGTAGTGTTCCACGCGCGCCCCTTTCAGACGTCGCGGGGGGGGTCTGACACCTCACCCTCCCCCCCCAGACTTGAGGTGGGCCGCAGTTGCATGCCGGCACTAGCCGGGGATTGCGGAAGTAATAACAGATCCCAAGATCCCCGGCCCAAGTGTGGGAAGGGAACACTGGGGTGGCTTTTAGTCAGTAAGAGTCTGACAGACCCTTCCGCCCGCCCCAGGGCGGAGGACATCCATGAAGATTTTCCACCCCGTGACAAAAAAAAAAAAAAAGAAGGGAGTAACGCCATAAAATATGTTGATACGGTCGTTGACTAGGGTCGACCAGTATCTACCGATACATTTTACATATATCAGCAGATAGACAAATTTCATGTAGTCGAAAGTTTATTAAAAGCTGGTTGATATCAGCTTGAAGCTTGGGCCCTGGTAACACGACTGAGTTGGGTGACATATTATTTGTGGTTTTACCTGACGCATCAAATACCACACGATGCGACGTATTGGTACTCGTTGGCTTAATAATGCAGAAATGCGGGATAGTGTATTTTGACGCCACGTTCTGGACATCACTAAGACATGTCATATGCCCGAGATCTTCATATTCGTGCATAAATTTATGATATTCAGTTTTGAGCACAGGGTCTCTTTCTAATTTTGACTCTAAGTTAAGAAGCCGACATGTAGCCATCTGACTTGAATCACCGAGTTCTATTCATTGCCGAAGTGGATACTTAACCACATATCTACCCGTATCATCGCGCCTATGCTCTTGGCCAAACAAATACTCTACTCGCTCCTCATCTGGGTTACGCGAAGGCATACTAGACGGTACTGTATCTTCTATTTCCCAAAAATGCTGCATTAATTGCTCTAGATTCACAGAAAATGCACAGAATGACTCATTGCGAGTAGTACTGGTTGCGATTGACGCGGTACAGGAACCAAGTTCAGTTTGACCTACTAGGACGTATCCGAATATTGAGCTCATTGCAACGGGTAAACCGTGACCTCGTGGAAGAATCTTTTGACTGTCGTATATGTACGGAAACAGATCACCTGCTATCAACATGTCAATCGGCGCGGGTCTATTAGTATTCTGGGTCTGCTAACTTCAGATGTTGAAACTCGGTTATCACTTTATCAGGCAATGGCATTGTGGGCAAACACCCGACTATTTTAGGTACAATGACCGCATCAGTTGGCAGTATAGGACCAAGTTGGTGTCGCGGCTTGACCTTACAAGTGGTTAGCCCAAACTCCTTAACTAAATTTCCACCCAACCCGATAGGCTCAAAATTACATTTTCGACTTGCCAGGTTTAAGTGTTTTGCACAGTCTTGAGTAAAGTTATGTAGCTCGTCATAGCTCCGCTATCAATTAAAGCACGTACGGTGTGGTACTGGTCCCAACAATCTGCGACGTGTACAATAGCGGTGCCGAGCAAGACAGTCACATTAGCTGAGCACGTCAATGTGACTGCACTGGGATTCGAATTTGTAACAGAATCAATGTGCAGTGTTGATGATGCTTTTTTTTGCAGACCGTACATCGTACCTTGGACGGACAGTCGTCGATCGAATGTTCGCGTAAACAATTTTCACACAACTTTAATTGTTTAATTTACCGAGACGCTGTGCCGGTGTCAGGTCGATATAGTCGGTGCATCGATAAATAAAATGCATCTTTTTACAATACAAACACTTACTGGACTTCGTTGACGTAACAGTTTGGCTGATGATAAGGTCAGTCGCTGCGTCTTTTTTGACTTTGAAGTAGAGGGTTGACTGTCTCTCGTAGAATCAGTAGTACAATCGGACATTTCAAGAACACGCACGTATTTATCCACAAATTTTATCAATTCCTCATAAGTAGGTATATCTGTATGTCCTAACGCCTTTTCCAATTCACGCCTCGTTATGGGGTCCAAGTTAGGCAAAGCGATGTAAAATAACATAAAACCTGCAAGATCATTGACCTGTAACATCTGTAGGGCCCTAACGTTTTCTTGATATTATGTCTGTAAAAAATCGTTAAGTCCCGAGACAGATTCGTTTACTAATGGTTTAAAATTGAATAATTTATCAAGGTAATTAGTTGCTAATGCACGCTTATTTTCATATCGTTTTTCTAACGCGGACCATACAATCTTATAATTGTCTGATGTGACTGGCATGGACTTCACGATAGTCAACGCGGACCCGCTTATCGCCGAGAGTAAATAATAAACATTTTCAATGTTAGCAATTTGACTGTTATTATGTATAAACTGAGAAATGTATCGCGAAATGTAGACCAATTTTCAAGTTTACTGTCAAACGGAAATAGTTCTAATTTAGGTAGCCTAGGCTTTACATAGTTATCCAACTTTTCCGACTTAAGATCCGTACTATAAAGACTGCTATAAACAGCGCTAACATAGTACATAGCATCAAAGCTATCAAGTTCTTTATACGACGGCACATAAGTGGGATATAATTGCTTTTTTATTACCTACTGTAATAGCACTGACACTATTTTCGAACTTTTCGCGCCACTTCGGTACGTCTTGATAACGCTCCCGAAATTCACTGGCAAACTCAGGTTTGTCATCAAGTTTTTTGGAAACATCGTATAAGGCCTGTATTCTCACGAAACACATTTCCTTCATTGTAATATGTGGCTGCGCCAACTTATAGTACTCATCACCTAATTTGATGTCTGGCATCTTGCAACAAAATTACGATAACGCTCACAATGTAAATAGGTAGGTTACCCACTAATGGCGGCCGGCCGGCGTCGGTAAATCAGTCGTAAATAATTTTGCAAAATGCAAACTTTTACTAACGCTGTTGTAATTGAAATATACGCTGGATCAGGGGGCCGATCGCGCTAATTTTGAACGTTAATACCAAAACTAAACCACAACCAAAAACGTTACGTTAGACACATTTCGTATCGAGCTAATCATTTCAACGGAAACGATTTAGCTTTACTTTGGAAGTTACGTTGGAGGAACGATCGATCGAACTTTCAGTATTGGGTAACGTCAATGATTTTGTCGCTCAGAAAAAATAGCGCGATACCGTTTCTTACATCAGCTAAACCAAAACTAAACCAAAACCAAAAACGTTCCGTTCGAACGGTAATTACGTTGAGAAATAGCGCGATCGGCCCCCAGGACTCAATGTGTATAGAAATAAGTTTAGAATATGTTTTAATTCTGTGCAGTAAATAACAGAAATATAAATGGATTTCCCTACGTAGTAGATACGTGTGTGTGAGTAGCTGCCGCGTGCTCACACGAAATACGAAGTATAATTGAAATTTATACTGTAATACACTTAAATAAATAGATGTGTAGTTGCATTGACTACGTATCTGGTAAATCCTGGCTCGATTGATCAAAATGTTTACTCTGATAGCACCTGTTTGAACAATTTACTAGAAAAAAATGGTGGCTTAACAAAACGAACTCACCAAAGTCTGGAATCACCTGGTTTCTGTCCCGGGACACAGTTTCTCTTATGCACAGCACCAGTTCCACTTTCACAGAATGTTTTGGATACCACTTACGAAAATTCTTGGGAAATATCAATATTTTGTCAGGAGCCACGCGCGTATTTGTCAGGAGCCACGCGCGTATTTGTCAGGAGCCACGCGCGTATTTGTCAGGAGCCACGCGCGTATTTGTCCGGAGCCACGCGCGTATTTGTCAGGAGCCACGCGCGTATTTGTCAGGAGCCACGCGCGTATTTGTCAGGAGCCACGCGCGTATTTGTCAGGAGCCACGCGCGTATTTGTCAGGAGCCACGCGCGTATTTGATATGAACTATTGTACTATACTATACTATTGTATAGTACTTAGAGTAGGCAATATATTATATAATATATTACCTACTCTAAGTACTATACAACGTGCCGCTACAGAGGTGACATTCGTTTGACACACTAGTGGCCATTAATCATTTTTTTTTATATTTTATGTAAAACATATATATATATATATTTTAATTTATTATATTAAGATAAATAATTATAAATTTAAAAATAAAAAAAAATTAAACAAACTAAATAATAAACCTATCTCTTTCCTTCAATTCGCCTACTCCTTGCACGTTATTTGTTTTAATTTATTTGATTCGATGTTATGATCCATGACCCCGGCTAATTACCTACGTGCTACGCTGCGCGCTGTTTAAGTACAGTTTCCTCCAAGATGCAATTTTAAAATATTGTAAATAAATCAATAAATATTAATGTTTCACTAAAACTTAAAGGCGAAACTGTATACATGTGTTAAATTTATGACGCCACTGTAGCAACACGCTGTATATTTTTATCTCAAACAATTGTTTTTCTAGATTTTATTTTACCACTTTGTTGGCGTGATTATTACAGCTTTTTTGTACTAAGCGTCTCAAGAAACTCAAAAACTCAATGCATTTCTTTCATATAAACCAATAACAGGCACTTTTTAATTGTCAAGGGGTCGGTTGGTCATAAAGATGAAGCTAGTTGCCCATTCCAGTTCAGTCATGACGTTAATATCTTTGAACAGTTCCCTTAGAGTCGTGCCTGCGGAGTCCATAATATGGCTCTGATGGCTGTTTTCTGCAGAATAAAAATAGACTCGATGTCTGCAGCCCGTCCCCATAGTAAAATACCGTGTGACATAATACTATGAATGTAACTAAAATAGACTAGCCTCGTGGTATCTAGAACAGTAAATTGACGGATTTTTCTCACAGCATATGCTGCTGAACTTAGCCGTCCGGCAAGGGATGTTATATGAGGGAGAACCCCATTAAAGCCTTAAATTGAGCGTGATCCCCGAGAAAACAGTTTTATTAACGAATTCTAGTCACTCTTGATTCAATACTATCTCACAATTACTATTTTTGACATTTGGTAATGAAAATCTGATGCACTTAGCTTTTTTCCCATTTAATACTAAATTATTAGCAGTGAACCAATTTTGGACCAGCAATAGGGCATTATTTACGTCGTTAAGATTTTATGTACGTCTGTTAATTTTAAAAATTAAGGAAGTATTGTTAGCAAATAAAACCATTTATGGTTGAGTTTTTACCAAACGGGGTAGATCATTAATATATACTAAAAAGAGGAAAGGACCCAATATTGAGCCTTGGGATACACCCATTTTTACTTTTATGCCGAGTGAATTGACTCCATTTATTTGAACTTGCTGCTGTATATTATATAAGATTTTACTAAACTGAGCGCAAGTTTTCCAAGGTCGTAATGCTCAAGTTTCAAGAGTAATGTTTCTTGGTCGACGCAATCAAATGCCTTGGAGAGGTACAAAAAGATTCATAAGACGTCTTGGACCTCTTCCCACGCCACAAATATGTGTTTTAATTAGGTGTCACCGTCAGTCGTACAACGTCCCTTGGTAAAACCATACTGTTGATCGTGTAAGATTTTATTGGTATTAAAATGATTGAGCATTTGATTAAACATTACCTTTTAAAACACCTTGCTGAAGACCGGCGATATTTATTTTACAATACCTCATGTTAGACAAGTAAAAACTAGTGTGCTTATAAAGGGTGAGGAGTTGAAACCCGAAGATACTACAGTGTTCTTAGGCATAAGTTTGGATGCCAAGCTTCAATGGGTCCCCATATAGATAAATTGTTAAGAAAGCTTAACTCTGCAGCATACGCCGTTAGAAAAATTCGTGATTTAACTGATTTAGAGACAGCCCGCTTTATACTTTATTTTCATATTTTTTAGTTATTTTCATAGTGTAATGTCGTACGGTATTCTGTTGTGCGAATGATGAAATTCCGCCGACATTCAGTCAATTTTTGTTTTACAAAAAAGAGCAATTCGTTCAATTTATAAATTAAGTCCCAGGCTTAATATACTGACTGTAGCTTCTCAGTATATTTATGAAAATCTTTTTTAAGTTCATAAAAGTATTAATCTGTTTTAAAAATACAGTGATATCTATAAAGTAAATACTAGGAACAAACACATATATGTTGTTCCTAAAACCAGGCTTAAAAACAGGTGGCTCGTTTAGATGCCAGTATATACGTTTTTATAATAAACTTCCTAGCCATATTCAAGAATTAAGCCTTAATAAATTCAAATGTTTTATAAAGCGGAAACTGTGCCAGAAAGCATTTTATACTGTTAAAGACTATATTGAGGACAAAAAGGCTTGGGATTGAGCTGCTCCAATTTACAGTGAATCTTGATTTGATTTTTTTTCCCAACTATTTATACTTTTCTTTTTGTTTATACTATTTTAAATACCTAAACTATGACATGGATATTTACTTTGTAAAGTATTATATTATTTTAATTATTATGAATGTGAGGACTATGTGCATTGTTTTTTTTATTTTTATTCTCAATCAATAAAAAATTCATGCATGTCTGGCAGTTTGAGTACTTTATGCGGCCTAACCAAATGTCCTTTCTTTGGTATTGTTCGTCGAATCGCTGAGCTCCTTAAGTTTTGAGTTAAGCTACACGATAACTGACAAATGAGATCACTGACTGGACAGGTCTCTGGTGGTTCTTTGGTCAAAAGACCATGTCAGACACCAATCTATATGGTCCTCTAATGATCTGACCAAGATTATATCCGTATTTTATATACACATTGACATTGATTAATTTTATATATGCAATGACATGAATATTTACTTTGTTAAATATTATATTGTTTATTTTTCTTTTTTTCTCAGTTAGTTTTTATCATATTCTGGCAGTATGAGTAATTTATGCGGCCTACCTAAATGTCCTTTCCTTGGTATTGTTAGTTGAATCGTTGAGCTCCTTAAGTTCTTAGTTGAGCTGCACGGCTACTGATAAATGCATGCAATGACTGGACAGGTCCCCTCAATCGGTGTGGTTCTTTCATCAAAAGATAATTTCAGGCACCAATGTACAAGGTCTTTACATGATCTGACCAAGATTATGTCTGGACTTTAAAAGTGACTGTGGCCTCTGAGTTTGTTTCGGCTTCTCTTCTCAGAGTAGTCGGATACGAAACGCCGATTTCTGGAATGAATCCGTTTTGATTTATTCCAGAAATCCCCAGCGAAAAATCCCCACCAGTGGGGATTGTTATGTTTTTTCCAGAAATCCCCACTGATTAAATAAACTCAGCCTAGTGGGGATTTTTGGAAAAGTAAGTAACAATCCCCACCAGGTATTATTGTTTCTAAATAATTAAACAAGAAATGCGTTAATCAATTTAATTTCACCACTAAAAAGCTTCGAAGTCTTTTTTTAAATAAAGCAATAGGCAGCTCTTTCCAACACTACGGTATTTTGGTGGTAGAGAAACGGGGAAGGCTTTCCGCTATACTTGACACTAAGCAATAATGCTTATGACTTATGGACGACTGTTGACCTTTAACTGACGCACCACATTTGGAAGGCAAAACCGTAAATACATAGAAAAACAAACGAGGCTCTAAGGCCAATCTGTATTGCATTAAAAATCATCCAAACGCTAAGGATGATACTGTTTCCAAAAAGGTCTCGCCACAGAACACTTTGCGTGAGGCTTGTTGACGCACATTTCCGGGAGTGAGGTTAGGCTTCACTAATTACCCAAACTGAATTGCTAGTCGTTCTAAGAACACTAGGTATCGTGTCTCATTAAAACCACACCCAGCTGTTTGTAGGCCAATACTGAATCGACACTATTTAATCAGACACGCTATTTGGACGCAAGCCGCTAATAGCCGCAACGCATCCTCTAATGGGAAGATTAATTAGATGTGGAGTGACGAGATACCACTTCGGCGTACACCAAGTACGATCGCAATAAATTCTGCTAGAGACTGAGTCTACGGTGCAAATAATACTTGTAATTATTTAGTAATCTTATTAAAAGGGGCCAGGCCGCCGCATAAGGGTCTTTCACATAAGTACGCGTTTAAAACGACGCAATACTTGTCTTCCTCAATAGCAATTGGACTTTGTAGTACTCTGTCTTAGGATTGAGTAAGGCATTTATTTTGCTTAGGGAACGTGTGGTATTAGAATCGTATTAGTGTCCTCAGAGGTTCTATGCGTTAGGTCTAGCACAGCACGTATAACGACACACACGTTGTAAAATGGTTTCCGGTTTCCCAGAAGTGGGTACATTGTAAACAGATAAACTAACGTAGCTATAAATAATGAATTTAAGCGCAAACGTAACGATCCCTTTATTTAAAGTTCTTGTAACTAAACAGACAGAGTCGTGTTGCTGGGTCAAAGTCAAAGTCAAAGTCAAAAGTCAAAGTCAAAGTCAAACCATTTATTTCAAATAGGCACATAAGAGGCACTTTTGAACGTCAAAATTTACAAAAAAAATAGAATTGATTCTAGTTGCCCCTTCCAAAAGGTAGTTTCGTATGGAGAAGAATGGGCAAGAAACTCCACCGGTACTCTTTTAAAAATGTTTTACAATATTTTGTTTGATTACATTAATTATATGATTATATGTGAAGACGATGCACCTAGAATAAAATTACTATACCATAATAGGTAAAACGAATTAAAAACTAAGCAATGAAAAATAACTTAATTATTAGATAGATACGTGGTGTTCACATATTTACAAACATCATACAAGTATGTTTTTATAAAAAAATAAGTCAGTGTGTGAGTATAGGTTATCACAGAATGTAAAATGAATATCATAAAAATAACAGATTTTACCATAAAAATAGCAACCAGTTTGATTTTGTCTAGACTCTAGATTGTCCTATGGAGCTGGACCAGCATGTTTCCAAGCATTCCTGTCCTGGATATAATCCTCTAACTTGTAATATGCTTGTTTACAAAGTGTACTTTTAATATGTGTTTTAAATTTTCTCTCATTTAATTTCAATACATCACAAGGTATTTTGTTGTAACATTTAACACAGTACCCCATAAAAGATGTATGTACTTTAGATAATCTGAAAAATGGTTGATCTATTTTATCTTTATTTCTAGTATTAAAATTATGTCTATCGCTTATCTTGTTAAAAATATGTAGATTTTTCCTTACATACATAATATTTTCATAAATGAATTGGCAAGGTACCGTCATAATATTAATCCTTTTAAATAGTTCCCTAAGAGATTCGCGGCGACGGAGATTATAAATTGCTCTGACAGCCCTCTTTTGCAAAATAAAGATGGACTCAATGTCAGCAGCCCGACCCCACAGTAAAATGCCATACGACATAATGCTGTGGAAGTAACTAAAATAAACCAAACGCGCGGTTTCTATATCTGTTAGCTGTCTTATCTTTCTAACAGCATAAGCGGCCGAGCTGCGAGCGTGGGGAGTTTGTTGTGCCACTTTTTCTCCCCAGCCCAAACACTAATAAGTGGTGAGCGGTGGACGCATTGGGGCTGTCTATAGGCCTTTGAGAGAGTTGATCCACAACTCTATCTATTAATTATTCTTGAATTTGGATTCTCTTCTCTATTACCTAGTAACTAATCCTTGAATTTTGTATTCTTTGCCTCCGACCACTAAGAGGGCTTTAAAAGAGATTATCCAAAACTCTAGTTAAGTAATGACTGACTAAATACCTGTTACGCCAGCGCAAGGGTTATTCACAAGCTTAATTATAATAATATACTTTGCATCCCTCTATTGTTTACTAGCTTCCTAAAACCACATTCAATTTCATAACTATCAATTCTTAAATCTTATTTACCATTTCTTTTTATCCTTTCCTTACTCTATTAATGAGACAAGGCATTAAACTTTTTCATATTTGGAATTCACTTAATCTCTGTCGGTGGAAGTGTGACCAGTCTGGAGACGAGCTCTACAGGGCCGTACGGGGTGGGTGCAGTCCTTTCCACAAAGGGGGAAACCGATGTAAACACTAATATCAACAGAATTGGGAACAACGAAATCAGCCTAGGGTAATTTAGGAACAGTCACACAGCTAAAAGATGACCAGTCCCAACTGAGAGCGCCTGTTTACGAACATAACGCATGGATCAGCACCATTCAGCTCAATCATTTTGAAGAGAGCTTAATGATCCAACACACGCGCCAACATCAGCGAGACATCTGAGTGAGCATGACATACTCTCAGCCGGCAGGGCACATTCAAGTCAATTTGCCAGTCTGAAACCTGGTTGAGCTAAAGATCCCTACTTCTAGTACTATAATTATTTATTTCGCCTCTTTTACTAATACTTACCTACGGCCCGGAAATTGAACTCTGCCCAATAAAAATGGCAATAGAACTGCTTCCTATAAAATCCAACGTTATCATTTTGTGTACAAATTTCAAATTGTAAGTAATATAGACCCTACTTTTTATGATTCCGTACCTCAAAAGGAAAAAAAAGATCCCTTATAGTATCACTCGTGTGTGTCTCAGTATGTCCGTCTGTCATAGCCAATTTGCTCCAAATCTACTAGACCGATCAAGTTGAAAGTTGGTAAACATATGAATTTCTGTGACCCAAACACGGAGCTGTAACGTAAATAAATGAGTTTTGAGTAAACTTGTAGAGTTTTTGAAAACTGAAAAAAAAGTTATGAAAACTGTACCGTGTGACATATCAAATAAAAGGGGCTTATTGTAAGGATTTCAGATATATATTTTTATTGTTTTTAAATAAATACTTTAATGTTATTTAAGAAAATAGAAGGAAATTGACCATTCTCCCCCCCCCCCCCCCTTATCTCCGAAACTAACTGAGCCTAATTTTTTTTAATAAATACAGAAATTATTTCTTTACTTAAAAATTACAAGAAAACCTATAAGAAGTCTATGGTCTTAAAATAACATGGTAAATCACTCAATATTGTGCGTACAAACTTACATTTGCAGTTGCAATGTATGAGGGAATATTTCTTTCAACTACAATGTTGTTTGTTCTTGGAGAAAGTCAAAGGCAAAGTTAAAGATTTATATGCAAACTAAGTGTACATTTTCAAATTCATCCCAACTATGGAACCCTACGGTTTTTTTGTTTGAATTTAACATCATTTTACTAAACTCTTTGGTAAACTTAGACAGTAGTCTCTCCGCGTTGGAAAAACATTCAAAACGTCATATTGAAACAAGTCTCCAGGCCTGGGAAACCAGCTGCGAATGAATATCATCATTTAGTGTAATGTTGTAAGTGTCACAGTATTTCGGCTAGCGTTCGCAAAGTATAGGCAACGGAAGTCTCGCGGGAGTCATACATAACCCGAGAACAAACTCTGCTGATGGAAGCCACTGTATCGGAAAACTTACAGAAGACCCACTCCTTACAGTCCTTCCAACTAGTGGTTAACAGCTCTTGCGTCTATGTGCTACAGGACTGCCATAACCGTACATCGCACGCAACATGTTAAACTGAAATCTACTTAATCAAAATGGACGTCAGTGTTTTTGAATTATGAGGTCTACTCTTTGATACTGTGACAGGAAACTATAGGCTACAACAAGTGCAGTAAGCATGACACAGCAGATGACTTATTGTCTTATTGAAATCTAGTTGTACTGCCAATATAGAGGCTGGAGATTGAAGAATCGTGAGTCATCGAGCGTCAGCATTTCATAGTACTCTGTATGAAGTAGACTTTCTGTTCTTGTTCCGCGTGTGCGTACTCCCGCACTTAGCTAGTAGTTCCCCAGCGCCGGATTACTAGCTTAGTGCGCGTCTGATCACTAACTAATGGCTTTTTACGATTTATACCGACTATAAGAGCGCACCAGACAAAGCGACTGTAACTCGCGTCTGTAAGATAAAGAGGCTAGGGGTGTTCTGTTCATCAAAGGCAACAAACTTTGGAAACGTCTGCTTTATGTAGTTTAAAAACTTGGCAAACTCATACTTGACAAACTCCGTTAGGTAAACGAGATTGAAATAAAATTTTATCGCCAGAAGTAAAGTACAGAATTGAATACATTTAAATTCAAATGCAACACCTAAACGTGCATGACGTGGTAACATTAATAAAACAACTATTTGGATTGCTCGTCGTGCAATCTATTCACTTCTACAGGATCTGAAACGAAAACCGCTAAGCTATTAGTCACTAGTCCAGGTATTACAGCGCACTCACACACAAGCGTGGGACGTGACGCCGGCTCACGTACTCACGTCGCTTGTGCACACACACATAAAACAGGCCAGTGGAAGATTTACGCGCGCAAACGACAAACCTTTGTGTAGAATTCAATTATAGGGCAAAAAGTATGGCGGCGCGGGCGGGACGCTCCGCAATGCATTCCCGATGAATTGGATACACGCCGTGCGCGGAGGTAGCTTTGTGATTCTTTGCGTACTACCGGGGACTGGTGTAAACTGGTGTTTGTGCTGGTGGTTTTATTTGTCACGGCTTACTTAATAGGTACAAGATGTTTTAATACCTAAAACAAAATTGTGAATATGTAAAGTACTTTCCGCAAACAAAAGAGGTGAATGTATCTATTGACGAAAAAGAGAAACTATGTGAGGTACATTATTTACCAGAAACCACTTAAAAATACCAGTGTATAATTATGTATGTATAAGTAGTGGCCCAGGTGGCTGCCTGGGCCACTACATAGACGAAGATGTGACTTAACTTAGATACAAGCATTTGAAATATAGGTACAAAATACAAAATACGATTTTTTGCTTTTATCTGAAATACTTTTTTTAGTTTTTCATTTTTTATCTGGTATTTAGATACATTATTTTGGTATCTATATATTTTGTAAATACTACGTTTGATAAAATACTTTTATTCATTGCGTATACGTGGGAGACACTGAAACTTCTTAGAAAATAAAAAAACTAAATAAAGCATTAAGGTGCGAATACCTTTACTGTTTTTAGAAATATTCCTTTCTAAGCAACGTCGCATTCGATGGAACCACTGAGAGAAGCAGTGGAGCCACTCTTATTTAGGGATCTCTCCCACGACCATTTCGAACGCAGTCACTGCATCTTCAGGGTTCATAAAGCGAATACCTCTAAGTTTATCTTTGATTTTTTGGAATCTTAAATAAAAGTCGCAAGGTGCTAGACCGGGACTGTATGGTGGGTGAATCATTATCTCAACACCCGCTGTAGTCAAATACTCGACTGTCCATCTGGCGAAATGCGCTGACGCATTGTTGTGGTGAAGTAGGATTCAGCTTTGAAGGCGCTGCTGTCGAACTTTTTCTAAGACAACTGGCAAACAATTGTTAATATACCAGTCTGCAGTAACTGTGATTTTATCTTTTTTTTAGATTCGCGTTCGTAACATTATATCCAACTATCCTCACGTGTCAAACGATGTCAAATACAGCATTCGAGGCACCTCCGTTATACTTTTCTAGCATTTTGCGGCTTGGTGCCGCAAAATGCTAGAAAAGTATAACGGAAAGAGACCAGTTAAATTCGAAATTTAAATACATTTTTAATTCAAAAATCAAAAAAAAAAATATTTCATATAAACCTACATGGGCACTTATGAAACGTCAGAAGCTAAGTGCACGGTTCCAATTGGTCGTTTCCTATGGAGAAGAGCCGGCAAGAAACGGTTACTCTTTTAAAAAAAGTGGGCTTTTACAATTACAGTGTTAATAGGTAAGGACAGTGAAGGCCCGCCAGCAAGTACCAAATACTTAACAAAATAGAAGATGGTTTACAAAACTACAGTCTATTAAGCCTACAACGTTCTCACATTCACAAATTAAAGAAGAATCTATATATTTATGTAGATTCTTCTATTACTAAAATAATAAAAATAAAAACGTACATATTTAAACCAAATGACAACATTGCCATTATAACTGTAACAAATCTGAATTAATATTCTGTCCACAAGTCACTAATAAATATTTTAAATTAAAATTGTAGGTTTTGTCAAAGTATGTAAACAATGGCATCCTGGGATTTCTCCCAGGATACCAAAATGTGACTGATGAGTTTCACTCCTGCGTCAGTCGTCGACCTACCTTTCGTAAAACCAAACTGGCGACTATGTAAAATCCCATTTGAATTAAAATGTGACAACATCTGGTCTAGCATTATTTTTTCGTATATTTTACTCAATGCTGGTAGCACAGCTGGTGGGCGTAGGTGGTGCTGGTGCCTGTATTGAAATTAAATGAGAGAAAATTTAAAACACATATTAAAAGTACACTTTGTAAACAAGCATATTACAAGTTAGAGGATTATATCCAGGACAGGAATGCTTGGAAACATGCTGGTCCAGCTCCATAGGACAATCTAGAGTCTAGACAAAATCAAACTGGTTGCTATTTTTATGGTAAAATCTGTTATTTTTATGATATTCATTTTACATTCTGTGATAACCTATACTCACACACTGACATATTTTTTTAGAAAAACATACTTGTATGATGTTTGTAAATATGTGAACACCACGTATCTATCTAATAATTAAGTTATTTTTCATTGCTTAGTTTTTAATTCGTTTTACCTATTATGGTATAGTAATTTTATTCTAGGTGCATCGTCTTCACATATAATCATATAATTAATGTAATCAAACAAAATATTGTAAAACATTTTTAAAAGAGTACCGGTGGAGTTTCTTGCCCATTCTTCTCCATACGAAACTACCTTTTGGAAGGGGCAACTAGAATCAATTCTATTTTTTTTGTAAATTTTGACGTTCAAAAGTGCCTCTTATGTGCCTATTTGAAATAAATGGTTTGACTTTGACTTTGACTTTGACTTTTAATTAGAGGGATCACTCTTACTACCCGATTTCAAAATTGGTACTACTTTACTATGTTTCATTAAATCAGGAAACGTACCGCTGTCTAAACATTGATTAAATATCGGTTAGGACAGGGGCTATTGTGTCAATTATATCTCTAAGAACCTTAACGGAAATTCCCCATAAGTCGTCAGTGTTCTTTATGTCAAGACTTTTGAATGCTTTTTTAATAGTGACAACAGAAATGGGCTTGAATTCGAAACTTGTAATGTCTTTAGAGAAGTTTTCTTTGAGAAGAGATTCAGCTAATACGGATGATTAGGAGAGAGATTTCGTACACTAGAAAACTTCTTTACCAACATTCCAATAGAGATTGAAATGTTGGTAAAGAAATTTTCTAGTGTCTCAGCAACTTTTAACTTAACTGAAATGATTTCATTATTATTTTTTAAAGACAATTCATTCTGATCTCGCTGTTTTGTGTTTCCAGTTTCTTTGTTAATTACCTGCCACACAGCTTTTATTTTATTATTAGAAATACTAATTTTGTTAATTTAGATTTAGCTTGAGCGCAGACTCTTTTAAATATCTTAGAATAGTTTCTGACATAATTATGAATGACTTGATCAGAAGTCAATGATTTCTCGTAGTACAAATTATATAAAACATCTCTGTGTTTTCTAATGCCAGCAGTGGCCCATATGTTTGAATTTAGTGCGGGCCGGACCGCCCAACGCGACGCGCGACGCGCGACGCCCCGCGTCTTCGTAAACAAGGCCTAAGACTGGAGTTGCAAACTGCCCACTCAGAAATTGATAATTTAAGCTTTTAGAATAACACACTTAAAAGTAATTTACTTAACTGCGGAAAAAACATAAAACTACTAAAATCCATAGGAATACAAGAAAGTTAAAACAAAGAAGACTTACCTAGGCAGTTCTATTCGCCTCATTATCCGTTGATATTGAGGCGAATAGGCCTAGGTAAGTCTGTCTAGGTAATGAAAACTGGTTTACCTAGGACTTCTTCCAGAGAATAAACAATGCAGGCATTAAACTTGATAACTCCTAAAGCTGATGTATTGAACAATTCGGTAGCTGACAAAAATAAGTCTCCTGGTGTCGAAAAGCGGTTTTCATTCGTAGCTGCCACACGTATGGCTGAAAACCTACAGGACAGTGTCTTGAACAAAACTACCTATCCTAAATTTTTCCAAAGAGGACAGTTGTGAAAACGAAGAAAGTACTATTATATTGCACACGCCTATTGATGAACTGACTCACCACGCTCCACGCAGTAGAAATACTTCCTCACGCAATTACAAAGATAAAAAAACAATAAAAAGAGTCATGATATGAAATGAACAAGGGAATGGACTAGGTCAGTCACTTAATCAGCTACTGGGATCAGATTAAACGGTATTCTCTTTTGTAAAATCTGGTACTACATTGGAAGAAATCATCAATTCATCAAAAAATGAAATAGCTAAATTCAACATGAATGACTATGTAATTGTTGTTGGGGGTCGCCATGAACGCAACCCATATGAGATGGAAATGTACTTACACATGGCTATCATCCATAAAGAACAAAAACCGGCCAAGTGCGGGTCGGACCACGCACAATGAAGGGTTCCGTAGTTAGGATGAATTTATCCCTAAAACAAACTTAACATTGTTGTTGGAAAACATGTTCTCCCATACATCAATATACGCCACGGTCAATTTTCCAACTGAAAATTTAAGTTTATGATCGCAAAAAATGTTTTTTTTTATGTGATAAAACTACAAATTAACAATTTTCGGACTTTTTCCTTTACTTGTGCTATAAGACCTTGCTTCTGCCTAACTTTCATGATTCTAGGTCAACAGGAGGTACCCTATAGGTTTTGATTTATTTGCGAGATATTTGCAATTTTTTTTATGTCATATAACTACAAATTTACAATTTTCGGACTTTTTCCTTTACTTGTGCTGTGAGACCTTGCTTCTGCCCAAATTTCATGATTCTAGGTCAACGGGAAGTACCCTATAAGTTTTGATTTATTTGCGAGTATCTAAATATGACGCAATAATGTCGCTTATATCACCGTATTTTCTTATTGGGTTGACTTGGAAACTTGATTTTTTTAGAGCTTCAAGGGACCATAGACTTACGTATTTGATAATAATTTGAACCTGATATCTTTACGCGTTCCTGAGAAAAGGGGTCTTGACAGACTGACAGACAGACGGACAGACAGACGGACAGACAGACAGACAGACAGACAGACAGACAATGAAGTGATCCTATAAAGGTTCCGTTTTTTCCTTTTGAGGTACGGAACCCTAAAAATATAATTATAAGCGAGGTTCCGTATCTTAATGAATCAAAACTCAATTACATGTTAAGGTTTATCTGTGGAAAGTATGACAAATGTTATTTTTATGGATATGGACTACTCTAGATATACAGGAGAATCTCACGCCTCTTCACTTTTTTATGTGGTGCTATTTAAAAATTGAACTTTATAGAAAGAAAAACGACAGTGTCAAATCAAATCAAATCAAAATTTATTTGCATAATACATGTTATAAAGTTGTTACAGGTATATAAGGTAGATACATTGTATTATAACCTAATGAGGTATGCAAATTGATATATTAATTACTAATCGCAACATTGAATTTATTGAATACATTTTAAATTGAGTTACTTAAAATAAAAAAATAAATATTGAATGTCAAAAAATAAAATACAAAATAAAAAAATTAATACACAAGTCAAATCAAAACAATAATCATTACATTTGTGGTGTCATTTCAGATAAAATCAGTCATCTTTCATTTAAATAATCTCAAGTCAAAAATTATCTGTTAAAAAATCTGAGATATTATAATAACATTTTTGACATAGCATTATTTTTAATTTTTGCTTAAACAAGTTAACATTATATTGTTTTAGGTCCTTTGGCAATTTATTATAAACGACAGGTGCCATATGAAAAATACTCTTATACATTAAGGCAGTATTCGTTTGACGAACACAGAGACGACTTTCATCTCTTTGGGTACGATTGAATGCTTCAGATGCAAGCACAAAAAGTTCACGATTTTGTTTCACAAAGACAGCTACTTCAAATATATACAGTGATGGCAATGGTAAGATACTGTACTCTTTAAAGAAAGGTACACAACCCTCGGTAAACAGTTTACTGCTATAACAGACATAAATTAAAAAAAACTAAAGGTCCAAATAACGCACAGTGCATTTTGGAGTACCACAGGGTAGTGTATTGGGTCCCTTGCTGTTCTTGATTTATATTAATGACCTGCCCAAAGCCATATAATTCCCCATAACACTCTTTGCTGATGATAGTATGGTAACAATACCGTGCAATACACCTAAATTATATGAATTTGATGTCAATAGCGCGGTCAATTCATTAACCTCTTGGCTTTATAATAATAGTTCAAGAATTAATCTCGAAAAAACCCACATAATGCACTTTGGTCATAGAAATCCAATTCTAAAATAGAGGTTCCACCTTAACAAAATTGACAAAGTACATAGTGCTAAATTTCTAGGCTTGATTATTGATAGGCAGCTCAACTGGAAGGATCAAATTGAAGCGCTATGTAAGAAAATTAGTAGTTCATCTTATGCCCTGTATAAACTTGCTCCAACATTAAACACAGATGCACTACTCACAGCTTACCATACTCTGGCATCTGTATTAAGATACAGTATTATATCGGGTGTAAAAAGACCCCTTCCGAAGTCGAAAGCTACATATCCTACTCATTATTTGGATCGTTTTTTTCCACTAGACTATACCTGGGAATCCACTGGTTCTGGAGATATTGAAGGCCAAACTCACTTTTACGAAAACGAATTCCAAGTGTTATTATAAAACTTTTTCCAAGCAAACATTACCTGAATTTTCGATTTTTCTTAAATTAATTTCGTTCTTAGCCGCGAGTATTCGACAAGTACCTACGCGTACCGCGTAGAAAGAAGGGGCGGGGCTTAACTCACACAACAGCACTGAGTCCGTTTGCCTGGGTTCGCGTTACATTGCGCGCAATAAAAATGAAATGTTTTAATCCCTAAATTAAAAATCGGTTCCCAGCAACAATTTTTGCGCAAAGCTACTTAGATGTACAGTATGCGTAGTTGACGGCTTTGTGATGTGTCTTTTTACACCCTGTAATTTGGGGTTACTCTACAAACAGAGAAGCCGCTTTTAAAGCGCACAAGCGATCCATCAGAGCCATTTTTGGACTACAAATAATGGACAGATGTGAACATACTTCAAAAACTACAAAATTCTGGCACTCCCGGCTCTGTATATAATATTTCTGAAACTGCCTATTTGTTAAGTTGAATGCACACCTGGTCCTGTTTCCCCATCTATCAGATACTGTTAAACGTAACAGGCAGAATGATATGTTACGCGGACGGAGAGCAAAAACAGCCTTAATTTGGAAAAGCATATTCTGCATAGCTCCGCAAGTATATAACAAAATTCCTAAATGAATCAAAGAGTTAAACTTAAATGGATTTAAAAATAAACTTAAAGACTTGCTATGTAATGTAAACGACTATTTGAATGATACTTTGACATCCTAATTTAATTCTAATCTTTTAAACTTTGACATCTAACTCTTTGATACTCTGACATTAAAACGATACATTGACATCTTGAAGACTATGTGGGTTATTGTTTATTTTTCTGTTTTACTCAGTTAGTTTTTATTATGGTCTGGCAGTTTGAGTAATTTATGCGGCCTACCCAAATGTCCTTTCTTTGGTATTGTTCGTTGAATCGTTGAGCTCCTTAAGTACTTAGTTGAGCTGCACGACTACTGATAAATGCGTGCACTGACTGGACAGGTCCCCTCAATCTGTGTGGTTCTTTTATCAAAAGATCACTTCAGGCACCAATTTACATGGTCTTCACATGATCTGACCAAGATTATGTCTGGACTTTAAAAGAGACTGTGACTGAGTTTGTTTCGGCCTTTCTTCTCAGAGTAGTCGGATACGAAACGCCGACCTCATCTAGCTTTTTTTTAATATGATTGACATGTAAAAGTGTTTGTACAAACGTACTTACAGAAATAAAGCATTTATCATTTATTTATCATCCTAAATAAATTGTGTGTGTTTAAGATATTATTTTTAACTGACACTTCCCAAATTGTAATTTTAATAGTAACCATAGACTTATAAAAAAAGTCAGACGGAACTCCCGCTAAGACAAAACTGTGTCCCGTAATGGCGGCGACAGTCTTTAAGTGTGAGTGAATTTAGGGTTGTCATGATAGCCAAAATTACCCACTTAATATTGTTTTATTTTAAGAAAAATACAGGTCGGCAGACAAATTTGAGGTACTGCATATGTAACAACACGCCGGAGTCCTCCTTTAGTTGTATAAAAGTCATTCGTTTCAAAATGTAAACTGCAAATGACACTGTATTTGTTTTCAATCCAATCATTTCGCCAAACTTCATTTACTTTAGGAAATCTAGTAGAAAGAATATAAAACAACTAGTAATAATAAAATTAACCTAAATAAATTGAATAGATTTAAAAATATATTAATTTCCCATATATTTAGGGTAATTTGCACACGTGAATATTGGCAACACTGGCCTTGTGATGATTTTTTTTGTTCTGGTGAATAAATATTGATTGTAATCTATAAAATCGGGAACTAAGTTGTTGAATTATTAATTTACCTATGAAACGTGATTCCTGTATTTTTTTTCTTCCGATCGCTACGGTTTTTGCAACATTTCACCACACAAGAAATGTTTTATTTCAATACTTTTTTTGCCGCGTAAACGTGTCGACTGTGTTGACGTTTGCACGCGTAATGGGTGAGTATGCTGTGAATGTGTGCGTACAGCCTGCCTGTACGTACAGCGAGCTGGCTGACTCTGAGTGACACAGTTTTCTGTTAGCGAGAATCCGTCCGAGTTTTTTATACGTCCATGATAGTAACCTAATAATTGTATTTACCTAATATTTGCACGCCACACTTGGCAGAATGTGATGATACCATAGACTAATCTTAAGACCATAAAATGTACCATATTCTGACAAATAAATGATTATGATTATGAATGACTAGAGGTAAATCTCCCGGCCATGATGGGTTGAGCATTGAACATCTTCAGCAAGCTGGACTCCACTTACCAAGATTGTTGGCTATGCTGTTTAACCTTTGTCTAAGCCACTCATATCTGCCTGAAGATATGATTAAAACCATTGTTATACCTATCGTTAAAAATTAGACAGCTGATATATCAGATAGGAATAACTACAGGCCTAACTCTCTTGCCACAGTGGTATCGTACGTGGCAGGATATTGAACTCACAGCTGAATAAACACATTGAACTTCATGAAAATCAGTTCGGCTTCCGGGGCGGACTATCCACTGAGAGTGCAATTTTGTGTGTTAAGCATACTGTCAAATACTACACAAGACGTCAAACATCAGTTCACGCATGCTTTCTTGACCTTTCTAAAGCTGGTTTGCTATGATATTCTATGGGAAAAGTTAAAAAAAACCGGCCAAGTGCGTGTCGGACCACGCAAAATGAAGGGTTCCGTAGTTAGGATAAATTTATCCCTAAAACAAACTTAACATTGTAATTCAAAACATGTTTTGCCACAATTTTCCCACTGAAAATTTAAGTTTGTAATCGCAAAAAATGTTTTTTTGATGTGATAAAACTACAAATTAACAAATTTCGGACCTTTTCCTTTACTTGTGCTGTGAGACCTTGCTTCTGCCAAAATTTCATGATTCTAGGTCAACGGGAAGTACCCTATAGGTTTTGATTTTTTTTTTTTGTATATGATAAAACTACAAATTTACAATTTTAGGACTTTTTCCTATACTTGTGCTGTAAGACCTTGCTTCTTGCCAAATTTCATGATTCTAGGTCAACGGGAAGTGCCCTATAGGTTTTGATTTATTTGCGAGTATCGAAATAATGTCGCAATAATGTCGCTTTTATCGCCGTATTTTTACCCGACTGCCTCAGAAGGAGGGTTATGTTTTTCGAGTGTATGTATGTATGTATGTATGTCTATTTCTTTGGCACGCTCTGTAGCCTAAACGGCTTGATGGATTTTAACATATGAGGTATCGTTAGATTCGTTTTAATTGCAGAAGTGTCATAGGGTATACAATTTTTACATGGCATCTGCGAATCAAAAAAGACAGAAGGAATAAAAAAAAATATTTTGTGATTTTAATAATATGGGTATCAAATAAAAGCTAGTAAAAAGCCAATTCCAAATATATATATATATATATATTATAACAGTTTTTAGCTACTATTGTGACTCAAACTACAAAAAAGTACATGTTCTATACAATAACAAAATGGTAGCGAAATCAAAATTGTACAGTTAATATTTTTGAAAAAAGCAATTGCTATGAGGTTTGGAATCGATTTTAATACCGAAAATATAGTTTTTATAATTTTTGTCTGTTTGTCTGAATGTATGTTCCAGCATCACGAAAATTTTAATGGATAGATTCTGTTCAAATTTTGCATAATATTACCTATAAGTCTGGTCACCCGGTAGGCTATATTTACTTTATCACCCTATTTATTATGGGGGATAAGCAATATTGTATTATGTTTGTATTCCTCTATGGTTTACAGTAAATTTTAATGGATCGATTCTGTTCAAATTTTGCATAATATTACCTATAAGTCTGGTCACCCGGTAGGTTATATTTACTTTATCACCCTATTTATTATGGGGGATAAGCAATATTGTATTATGTTTGTATTCCTCTATGGTTTACAGTAAATTCTAAAAAGAACCAAACGGTTAGAACATTGCAGATAGGTACAGATTTAATCTTTTAAATGATTATCATTACTCTATATCTTTATGGGGCTAAGCAGTCAATCATCATGACATATACACGATGGATTTTTAAGATGGGGAAGTAAATCTTAACTGTAGCTACATAATAACGCGAAATCGGTCTTAGGAGACTGTCCTTAAAATTTTGAGATATTTTATTTAATCTGCATAATGAGATATTTTCACAAATGAAATCCAATAGATCCTGATTCTTATGAGAGAGTTAGACCAACTGTGGTTGAATACATCGGATCTAGTACACTTGCGTTAATGACATTTCCACTAAAGACACTTGCGCGAACTTACTTGCACAAAAAGATGGTTGTCGTGATTTTGTGATGATTTTTGTGTGGTTTTCATGTTTTCGAGGTCTCTGATAACAAAACTGGGGTCAAAATCAAAATTCAAGATGGCACCAACGAAAATTTGCAAATTTTGCTGACGACGATAATGGGTGTCAAAATCCAAACGCAAGATGGCGCCAACGAAAAGAAAACCGAAACCCTCATAGGATCACTTCGTTGTCTGTCCGTCCGTCCATCTGTCTCTCTGTCAATACCACTTTTCTCAGGAACGCGGGGAGGTATCAAGTTGAAATCGATATAATCTCAAAAAAAATCATCCTTCAAGTCAACGCAATAAAAAAATACGGCCATTCATGCGTCATATTTTGATGGGATAAATTCATCCAACCTACGGTCATTGTGCGTGGTCCGACACGCCCATGGCCGGTTTTTTATAATGAATAGACTGGCCGCTACAAAACTCAGAAATAGCAAAAAGCGTTTCCCATCAAAATCGTTTATTTGCATAAATGTGTACAAATGGGTACAAAAGGTGTATAAATTCAGTACAAAGTCATATTTAATGGACGTTAGTCAGTTAAAGGCTCTTTCTGACTCACTCGATATTGCGGGCGTGACAGGCTCTGACAAAGAAATTGTGCTACTAGTGTCGCGTATATATTTTGGCTGTTGAGATCAAAACTACAAACGTAGCATACAGGGAATTCTTATAAAAATAACATAACAGCCTGTATTCCCCGAAGGGTTGGGCAGAGGTGTACTTAGTACGGCACATTTTGTCAGTTATGTTTAGGTCCCATGAATAGGGGGCGAGCCTATTGCCACTAACCGGGCACCAACCCAGACTTCGGACTGTTACTGGGAAATTTCAGATGGAAAACCCAATAACACTGCCTGACCGACCTCTGACCGGAATCGAACCTAGGACCTCATACTCAACAGTAGCACTTCCGACCACTAAAACAACGAGGCTGTATTCTATAAAACTGTGGCTGCTATTTTATTTTAGTATATCTTAAGACTTCCACGCGTACGAAGTCGCGGGCAGAAGCTAGTCTTTTCTAAAACCTATCCTATCCTATCTTGCTATAAGCTCAACGAACAATACTTAACTGAACAATTTGTTCAGTAATAACACTAAAAAGTTTAAAATAAAACAAATTATTAAAAAAAACAAAAAACCCGACTGCAAAACATGAACTGAAAGGATGGAAACAAGATGAACAGTAAACCAGTATCCTTTAAGTACCAAAAATAAATAAATGCAGTCGGAGGCAACTAGGATGTTACGAACGCCTTAAAATTTGCCTCCGACTGCATTTATTTATTTTTGGTACTTAAAGGATACTGGTTTACTGTTCATCTTGTTTCCATCCTTTCAGTTCATGTTTTGCAGTCGGGTTTTTTGTTTTTTTTTTAATAATTTGTTTTATTTATTGCGTTGACTTGGAAGCTTGATTTTTTTAGAGCTTCAAGGGACTATAGACTTACGTATTTGATATTAATTTCAACTTGATACCTTTACGCGTTCCTGAGAAAAATGGTATTGACAGACTGACAGACAGACAGACAGACGGACAACGAAGTGATCCTATAAGGGTTCCGTTTTTTCCTTTTGAGGTACGGAACCCTAAAAACACTAATCTACCAATAGAACTCATCAACATCTGCAAGTACTGGTACGGAAACCAAGTCAATGGCATGCGTTGGTCGGGAACCATGTCACAGTCGTACAGGATAGAGTACGGGGTGAGGCAGGGGGGATTGTCCTCACCAATCCTATTTAACCTGTATATGAACGTATATTTACATGTCAACGATAGTCTGGCTGTTCTTGCAAAATGGTTCGCAGCTAATAATCTTTTACTTAATGCGAACAAAACAAAATGTCTTAAGTTTTCATTACCAAATATACCCCAAGTGAGTCTAAATTTAAAACATGACGGTAAGAAACTAGATGCTATTGCGGAAACTGTATTTCTAGGAATTACTTTAGATTCAAAATTACAATGGCGTGCTCACATTAGAGCTCTTTCAACTAGATTAAGTTCACTTGCATATGCAGTAAGAAAAATAAGACAGTTAACTGATATAGCCACAGCTAGGTAAGTGTAACCGGCGAGAGATGTCGTGCGGTGTCCCACAGGGATCGGTTCTGGGGCCGCATCTGTGAGACATCGGCTACGACTGGGTGCTGCGTGCCGACCTCCCTAGTGGCGTCAGCGTAGTCTGCTACGCTGACGACACGCTGGTCCTGGCGCAGGGGAGGTCACATCAGGCGGCGGCCGAACTGGCGGCACGTGGGGTTGCGACAATCGTCGATAGGATCCAGCAATTGGGACTCGAGGTGGCATTGCACAAGTCCGAGGCCATGTGTTTTTATGGTCCTCGGAACGCGCCACTGTCGGGATCCCAGATAACGGCGGGGGGGTTCACATCGGCGTCGAGTCGACGATAAAGTACCTGGGACTAGTCCTCGACAGCCGGTGGAACTTCGTTGAGCATTGTCGACGTTTGGCTCCCAGACTGGAGCGGGCCGGGGCTGCCATGAAGCGGCTCCTGCCCAACCTAGGGGGTCCAAACGCCTCCTGCCGGAGGCTCTGTGCGGGGATCGTGCGGTCCATGGCCCTTTACGGGGCACCGGTGCCTTAAGGCTGCGACCAGCCCAGCGATTGAACGCGTCCCAAAGGGTCATGGCCATCAGGCTGGTACGGGGTTACCACACGGTCTCCCGTGAGGCGGCGAGCCTCCTTGCCGGACTGCCGCCATGGGATCTGGAGGCAAAGGTCCTCGCGCACATTTGGGAGTGGCGCGTGGAGGCGAAACGCCGGGGTGAAACTCCGCTGCCGTGAGAAATCACGGCACAGCGGACAGAGCTCCGGCGGGATCTCATGGCGACATGGAGAGTGCCATTGTCGCCTCTTTGAGGAGTGGCTAGAGAGGTGCCACGGCGTCCTCACCTTCCGCCTGACACAGGTCCTCACCGGACACGGTTGTTTCGGGAGGTTCCTGTTCAGGATAAAGCGGGAGGAAACGCCCGGGTGTCACCACTGTGTGGAGCGCCCGGAGGACACGGTGGAGCATACGGTGGAGGTCTGCCCGGCTTGGGCGGAGCACCGCCGTGTCCTCACGGAGGCGATCGGCGGCAGCGATCTCTCGCGTCCGGCCCTGGTTCAGGCCATGGTTCGGAGCGAGAGTGCATGGGAGGCCGTCACCTCCTTCTGCGAAGCAGTAATGCTAGCGAAGGAGGAGGCGGAACGCGTGAGGGTGAGACAAGGTTCGCGCCCTCACGCCCTTAGTCGCCGCAAGAAACGCCCCGGGCGTCGGGAGTCGCAAGCCGATTTCCGGCCACCGTAGGCTCGGGCCTGCGGACGGTGAGTGATGGATAGCTCGCCATCCGATAAGGACCAGGCCCGGGTCGACGGCGCGTTGAGTTCCACGCGCGCCTCAAAGAGCACCAACTGACGGGGTCCGGTAGGACCAATGCCTGCCAGGGTTGCGAGTTTGTCCGAAAGGGATATCGTGGCCCCTGGCACACAAGCAACGGAATGAACACGGGTGGGTTTTAGTCAGTAAAAGAAGCGATTTCCATAATATAAATACACGTAGTAAACATGAAATTGTGATACCCAAATTAAGATTAACTAAAACAAGCAAGTCATTTCTCGTAAACAGTATCTGCTTCTATAACAAGTTGCCAAAGTCGGTTATATATAACCAGTGAATAATATAAAATTGAATGAATGAAATGATGAATGAGTGAAAATTGCGGGCTTCCAGATCTTATCTGATCTGGAAACCCCAATTTTTACCTACTTACGGAGACCAAGTACACACCACATGAATTAGTGTTTGGCAAACGCTGCGTGTTACCGACAAATTTAGAAGGACATTCGGTAAATCCTTTATATGCTCATGACAATTAAGCTCTTTAGCTTACATATAAGCTACAAGTAGCGCAAAAAGGTGCACGTAGTAATTTAATTAAGAGTAAGATTAAGAGAAAGCATAACTATGATATTAATATAAATCCAGTGTATTATAAAAAGGGTGATTTGTTATATTTAAAAATATATCAGATAGTAAAATGGACCCTATATATTTGGGACCTTATATAGTTATTGATGACATGGATATTTATGTTAAAATTTTGAAAAGTGGAAAAGAATATGTAGTACATAAAAATAGAACTAAACTTTATAAAAATGACTAAAGAAACCGATGTGAGTTTACAAAATAGGCCTCTCCAGTAGTTTTAAGCCATAATTAGGTTAAATTTATATTATGAATAACAATATACCCTGCGCAGGTATCCATATTAAAATTTAAAAATAATAATTGTGTAATATTTTTTTTTTTTTAAATAAAGGGGAAGGTGTGATGTAGTAGTTGTAAGGTATATAATAAGGTATCTTTATTCCAATATAGTCAGTGTACTCTCGAACCTCATTCGTTTCATTTGTCTCCTGAACACCCGACCTTACATCATCTTGAATCATACAATCTGCCTGCGACTAGATAATTAGACAATGGTGAAAACATTTCTGCGGGATATTGTAGGTATGATTCGTCATTTTGAACTGGGTGAAATAGGTTAGATTAGGTTAGGTTAGAACTGTGACTAATCACGCGCGAGCCGAGCGAGCGTACCGAGCGGTGCCGCGGCAGCAGCGGCCGGCGAGCGCTACTTCTCAAAATAAAACAGATTTGTACGCAAATGAAAAAATATATTTCTTGTAATCAATATCAATGGACAATACAAAATATTAAACAAAATAATCCTTCTCTTTGTTGAATAATCAAAAATATAAGTGAAAAATCAACTAGAGAAAGTACAAATACTATACTAAATAGAAATACCAGTACTATACTTTAAAGATTTGAAGCAATGGCTGTTAACAATTCCACCAACCATACGTTAAATGTTTGCAGTTGAGCACAGACTAATGACTAATAGCAATGCGTTGGCAGGGTGATAATTTCAAATCTACCTACATTTTTTCCACTCATAATACCACATAATCAACATTTGTTCGATATTTTAACGAGTAGGTATTTTTAACGTAAATATAATGAACTTAGGTGTATTAAATGTTTACATTTTGAACTTAGGTATAATGACTATCGACATTTTTAATCAGTCGATATTTTAATCACTCGGCATTTTAATCTTAGACATTTTAAGCTTAGGAATACCAATTTTCGATATTTCAATACAATCGATATTTAAATTTTCGATGTTTTGAACAATGACATTTTACCCGTAGGTATTTTATTTTCGACGTTCAAATATGTACCCAATGACAATGTTGTCATTTGGTTTAAATATTTTATTTTATTATTTTAGTAATATTTTATATAGATTCTTTTTTAATTTGTGAATGTGAGTACGTTGTAGGCTTAATAGACTGTACCTTTTTAAACTATCTTTTATTTTGTTAAGTACTTGGTACTTGGCCCGTCAGGCCTACACTGTCCTCCCATACCTATTAACACTGTAACTTCGAAACATTGTTAAAGCCCCCTTTTTTTTAAAAGAGTAACCGTGGAGTTTCTTGCCGGCTCTTCTCTATAGGAAACGACCAATTGGAACCGTGCACCTAGCTTCTGACGTTTCATAAGCGTTTCACATTTCGTAAGTTTCATAAATAAAAAAAAAATGATTTTGATTTTGAACGATCTGATTGTGGCGCTCAGTAGCACCCGGGTAGGTTGTCACATAGACGGAAATAATATAAACAACATAAGCTATGCTGATCACATGGTGCCACTGAATGCATCGGTATGTGGGGTTAAGAAACTGCTTACCATCTGTGAAGCAACACGGAAATAAAAATATATAATCCACTCAAAAGTGAATTCATGATCTTTGAGGCCAGACGAAACAGTACTACAGGTAACGTGTTTCCCAGCATCACGGATGTTTGCTGAACGTCGCGTAGACTGCTTTTACGCTACGATGCATAAAAGATGTGCATGCCTTGTGCGTAGAGTACGTGGCGGCCGCGGCGCCGCAGCATCCTTAGCATCGGCTGGACTGTAGTTACATCAATCATTGTGCGTAGAGTACGTGGCGGCCGCGGCGCCAACAGCATCCTTAGCATCGGCTGGACTGTAGTTACATCAATCATTGTGCGTAGAGTACGTGGCGGCCGCGGCGCCAACAGCATCCTTAGCATCGGCTGGACTGTAGTTACATCAATCATTGTGCGTAGAGTACGTGGCGGCCGCGGCGCCGCAGCATCCTTAGCATCGGCTGGACTGTAGTTACATCAATCATTGTGCGTAGAGTACGTGGCGGCCGCGGCGCCAACAGCATCCTTAGCATCGGCTGGACTGTAGTTACATCAATCATTGTGCGTAGAGTACGTGGCGGCCGCGGCGCCGCAGCATCCTTAGCATCGGCTGGACTGTAGTTACATCAATCATTGTGCGTAGAGTACGTGGCGGCCGCGGCGCCGCAGCATCCTTAGCATCGGCTGGACTGTAGTTACATCAATCATTGTGCGTAGAGTACGTGGCGGCCGCGGCGCCAACAGCATCCTTAGCATCGGCTGGACTGTAGTTACATCAATCATTGTGCGTAGAGTACGTGGCGGCCGCGGCGCCGCAGCATCCTTAGCATCGGCTGGACTGTAGTTACATCAATCATTGTGCGTAGAGTACGTGGCGGCCGCGGCGCCGCAGCATCCTTAGCATCGGCTGGACTGTAGTTACATCAATCATTGTGCGTAGAGTACGTGGCGGCCGCGGCGCCAACAGCATCCTTAGCATCGGCTGGACTGTAGTTACATCAATCATTGTGCGTAGAGTACGTGGCGGCCGCGGCGCCAACAGCATCCTTAGCATCGGCTGGACTGTAGTTACATCAATCATTGCTGCGCCATTTGTCATGGAGTGGCGCAGAGTGATTGATGAGTTTACTTTCCTTTATGCTTTGTCGTGGGTAGTTTAAGTATTACTAACACTAGTCTATAAGAACATTGTTACTAACAAAATGGATACCATGCTCTAAAATAAGGTATATATTTTTATGGTTCCGTACCCAAAGAGTAAAACGTGAACCCTATTAAGCCAATAAGGCTCCACCGTCTGTCTGTCTGTCCGTCTGTCTGTCTGTCCGTCTGTCACCAGGCTGTATCTCATGAACCGTGATAGTTAGACAGATGAAAATTTCACAGATGATGTATTTCTGTTGCCGCTATAACAATAAATACTAAAATACAGAATAAAATAAATATTTAAGGGGGCTCCCATACAACAAACGTGATATTTTTTGCTCGTTTTTGCTCGATATTGATAACGGCAACAAGTAGACGCTTGAAATATTTACAGAATATTTAGTTATATATTCACTTTAAAAATAAATATATAAAATAAAACAAATATTTAAGGGAGGCTCCCTTACCACAACCGTGATTATTTTTTGCCGTTTTTTATAGATACTGGTACGGAATCCTTCGTACGCGAGTTCGACCCGCACTAGGCTGGTTTTTTTTAAATTATATTTAATAATTATTTTACTTACACATCTATTTTGAATGAAGTATCAATTAATTTAATAACACTTACCTGCCCGTGTAGTTATAGAATTGTTAAGGAAAATACCTTATTTGTATTTCAATTTTAACGTAATTTATATTAATAACTTCCTAAATAAATAAATAAAAGAAAGAAAGAAAGGGACTACCGGATGCTCTAACCGCGCGCGCTCCGCCCTCTATCTCGAAAACGACGCAACGTTAAAAAAAAATTGAAACAAAAGTTGTAGGGAATTTAATCCTCAACAATATTAATAACAAACACAATGTTAATAATATACACAAATAGCGAAAAACCCATAGAAAACGAGATATTTGCAAAAAAATTGCAAAAAATCGATTTTTGTGACCTTTGATCTTAGATTTTAATAGTCGCGTACACCCTACCATATGTAGGTTTTGAGACAACTTTTAGGATGCCAAAATACAAGTCTATACGAGTTTATAGCTGGGTATCTCAAATTCCGAGATACTTACCTAATTTTGACTGGACTAAATGCCCTCCCGAAGATCCGATCTCCCTCTCGAAGAGATGCTGGGACACAGGCCTCCTGTGTCCCAGCAGTGGGAACATTATAGGCTGACTAGGATGACTGGACTAAATAGTGTTGTGTTTTCGTGAAATCAGAGTACGGCGGACCGTCAGCCCAGTGCAGTGAATATAACTAGTGAGTTCACTAACCTAAAAAAGATATATCTACGTCACCTGTCTAAAACATGTCGCTTTAGATTAAAAGAGTGTAACTTTTTTGCCCGGGAGCCTGTACGGTGAAACCACATTTTACAGACGACTAAGCATTTTTACGTAACTCATTAATAAATATTAATTGAGCAATCAGTACTTGACTAGCGGCCATCGCGTGTGCTCCCTCGCTCCTTTATATTATTATAAACTTTGGTCCGTTAAATAGATTCATTTTACCTTAAACGCAGCAGTATCATTGACTATCTTCCAACCTTCTACAAATACCTACGTAACCATTGATTCAGTGACTGTACCATTCACGATTTCGGTCAAGACAGAGTCGTACAACTTTAAGTTAATAATAAAAGCTTTGGGCAGATTGGAACAGGGGGAGATAGGGCATCACCCGTTAAATATCTCTGTCTTACCTACGTACAGTAGCGCGGCGCACTCTAGCGCCTGCCTAGCTAGGTAGGCTGGCGAGTGTGCCGCGCCACAGGCCGCGGCTCCACCACGCTCGCAGTAAATCAGCGCCGCGCCACAAGCCGTAACTCTCGCTGTAACTCAGGCGCTCACCTGCCGGCACACTTTCCTTACTTTACTTTACAAGTCAACTCACTACTCACAGGGACTTGTTTAGTCTTGGGCTTGATATTAAAGCGCAGTTTGCCGCTTGTGTTCCTGTTTAAAACGAACGGTGTTTATAACGCTATATGATAATAGAGTAAGATGATTTTAATGTATTTGCAAACAACGACGGCCCACCTGATGGTAAGTTCCACCTGATGGTAAGTTCCACCTCTGGACACAGGCCAATGCCTGCGTGTGCCTGCAATGGGTTTCGGTGACAACGCAGCTGCAATCAGTTGCGTTGTCACCGACACCCATTATAGGTGCCCATCTTTGAAACCGGAACATAGTGCGCGACCTTGGAGTTCTATTGGATAATAAATTACATCTTGACGTTCATATTGGTAAAATTATAAATAATGCCTTCCGTATGTACGGATTTGTAATGAGATCAGCCACAGAATTTGTCCGCCCGTATACATATTTATATCTCTACAAATCGTTGATCAGGTCCCAGTTAGAGTACGCTGTTGCGGTATGGAATCCCTTCTATAGTAAATACTCAGATGCGATTGAAAAAGTTCAAAGTAAGTTTTTGAAAGCCATGCATCTCCGTTGTTTTCGCACTTATGCATCTTATAGTGATCTTCTGAATAGGTATAAGCTACATAGTCTTAAAGCCAGACGTATTATTTTAGAGACAATGTTTTTATTTGATGTATGTAACAACGCAAGTGATTGTATGGATATCGCTAATAAGATTAGCTACGTAGTACCTAGAACAACCATAAGCCGTGGGGTGCGCGCACGACCAGTACTTGCAGTATCTTCTAGTCGTACGAACGCAGGCTTGCGAGCACCCCTACGTCGTCTTACTGGTCAATTTAATAATCTCTTCCAGGCTATTGATATCTTCGCTTTTCCAGCTGATAAATTTAGAGGCCTTGTTCGTGGAACTGTTTTGATTATTGCTCCATAATATTTTTAGCTCTTAGTCTATATTTTTATAATGTCTTGTTTTTGTTTTTTATTTTACATGCCTTTTTAGTGTTTAGTTTTAACAATAACATATTAATATACCTAGTTTAATTGAACTTACCGAATTGTAAGCGACCATCGCATTAGTTTATAAGTTGTTTTTATATTACGTGGAAAATGTCGTGGGTTATACATTTACTCACTCTAAAGCTCAAATTTTATGTATTATTGTAATGTGTAACTGTTTATTTTCCCAAATAAATAAAATAAAATAAAAATAGCGACACTGTTTGGCGCCATGCAATAGGTACCTACCTACAGTGGTATATTATAATATTTTAGTAGATTACATATAACAGGCACCATAAGATTGGTATATGTAAAAAATGTAAAGCTTCAGATATAATAACGAAAACCCCAACTCAATTGGGTAACGAACCAAATCCTAACGAACTTTAACATGAACACGTTCAAAAGATTAAAGTCAACGTATTAACTTAATACATGTTTTACCTAAAATTATCTACGGAAGACACGATTACTTTTCAACTCACCCTGATTACAAAGTTCATGTAAATTATGAAACATCATAATAACAACGTTAATTTCCTGAGTAAAATCCGCTTCACTCACACACACACGCACGCACTTCACAAACCGAGCTTTTCTCTGTACATAAATATTCACGAAGTCACTTAAGACTAAAACGCTCACCTTAAAACAATATATTATATATCGGCGCAATTACTTATTAGTTGTCTAATTAGTAATTAAGAATGCCTAAAATTACGTAATCATTATTGTTTTTAACATTTAGTTGATTTTGTGAAATAAAATAAGAAATTACTTTGTAAACTAAACAACACGTGCACCGCCACGTGCGCGCAGTGCATTGAGTCACGTGTTGACTAGTATAAATAGAGGCGACAGACCGAGATGTGGGTCATTGTTGTTCGAGCCGTCGTACTGTGCGGACCTCGTAGTATTCGCAAATAAACTAGTTGAACACTATCTTGAGTTTCATTGCTACTATGGATAAGCAACCCCAAATGGATGGCCCGTTTGAGGAGGAGTGTGACGTCAGCGCTGCTGACGTCACTATTTTTAAAAACACTGCTGCTCGGGATCTTCCGATATCAGAAGTGGGATCCGAAGGGATCCATGGTACTTTTTCACCAACACCTGCTGCACCGCAACTCCAGCTACCAGGAACAGTGCAGTCATCACAGCCACCAATGGATACACCTATGCCCAGTACATCTATGGGTGGGGTACCACCTGAGTTCTTCACGCACATGATGAAAATGATGCGGCAAATGTCGGAGCGTTTATGTAAGCCCTTTGAACCAAAAGTGAAGATCAATGATATTTATCTACCATCATTTGACCCGGATTTGAACGTTGGGATCCGAGAATGGTGCCAACATATAAGCAAAGCGACTTTGACGTACGTATGAAGGTTGGAGGTCTTTTGAAAGGAAGAGCAAAAATGTGGGTGGATGACTGGATGGTTACCACATCTTCATGGGACGAACTCCGTAACAACCTCATTACTACGTTTAAACCCGAGAACAGATACTCAAGGGATGTTATACGATTCAGAGAACATACTTACGACCCATCGAAGGATATCTCTGAATTTCTATCACGAGTATGGGTTTTGTGGAGGAGAGTTACCAAAGATAAAGTGGAAGCAGTAATTGGATGTGTAAATGATGAACGTTTACGCATTGAACTACTTAATGCGAGGGCTACTACAGTACCAGAATTAATTTCGGTTGCATCTTCAATCCGAAGAAAACGTTCTCATCCAGGACCAAGTTCCGTAGTACCAAACAAACGTTCAAGATTTTCAGAAGCAACTACACCATCATTGTTTTGTCGTATATGCAGAAGGAACAATCATACAATCTAATGATTGCCGCTACAAACCTCAAACTACGGATACTAAACCTGAAGAATCAAAACATATGGAGCACAAAGCAACAAATCCACCTACCTGTACATTTTGCAAGAAGCTGGGCCATACATACGAGACCTGTTTTCGACGGGAACGTACAATCACCACAAATATAAATAACATTGGAGGACATAAACTTGCACCCGTCAACGTGACAATTGGAAACAAAACCTTAAGAGCCGTTTTTGACAGCGGTGTGGAATGTTCAGTCATGCGCGAAACATTAGCTAACGCCTTACCAGGACAAAGGAATCAAGCCGTGAATTGGGAGATTCCCGGTTATGTCATTAACAACATTATCCACAATTTGCACTATCGATAACATCGCAGTCGAGTTGCAGTTTTATATACTACCAGATTGACCAATTGGTGAAAAGAAAATACTACACCAGTTTTGATATGGCAGCTGGATTCCACCAAATTCCTATATCGGAATCATCAATTAAGAAGACTGCATTCGTCACGCCAGACGGACTCTATGAGTATCTCAAGATGCCGTTTGGACTGAGTAACGCCTGTTAAGTCTATCAGAGGTGTATCAACAAGGCTTTATCCTCGCTTTTGGATGACACTGCTCAAGTCTATGTGGATGACATACTCTGCAAAAGTTCGGATTTTTTAGAAGGATTATCGAAGATTGAACGCATACTCCTAGCACTACAAAAGGCGGGATTTTCAATCAATATGGATAAATGTAGTTTCTTCAAACAGTCAATTGAATATCGCAAAGGACAACGATTGCAACATGCGGACTTCTTTAGCAGGAATCCGACTGATTTAGTAGTCAATGTCATGACAAAGGATTTGGAGTGGCTAAAAGTAGAACAAAGAAGAGTTGAAGCACTACGACCGATAATGGATTCAATTAGAGATAACAACTCGATAGATGGATACCTCTTGGAAGATGATTTACTAAAAAGGATAGTACAGGACCCAGTTTTTGGACAACAAACCTGTTCGGTTGTACCGAAAGCATTTCAATGGAGTATCATAAATTCCTACCATACAGCCCTCAAACACACTGGCCGGGAGAAGACTTTACGAAAAATCAAAGAATCCTATTGGTTTGACAAAATGAGCACCATTGTCCGCAATTTCGTAGACAACTGTGTCATATGTAAGACACCAAAGGGAAATTCAGGAGCCTCGCAAGTCCAAATGCACGCTATTCAGAAACCATCAACCGCTTTCCAAGTGGTACACATGGATATAACCGGCAAACTAGGCACTCCAAACGATCAGCAGTATGACGCCTTCACAAAATACGTCTTGTTTTACCACGCCACTGATAAAAGTCAGCATAGTACGCTAGGTGATTTGAAACGCCATGTACACTTGTTTGGCCCACCGGTACAAGTAATAGTTGATGGCGGAAGAGAATTCCTAGGCGATTTTAAAATCTACTGTCACCGGTTTGGAATACACATCCATGCTATTGCACCAGGAGCTAGCCGAGCCAACGGTCAAGTTGAACGAATGATGGCAACACTCAAAAACGCTCTAGTCATGATCGAGAATTATGAAACGGAACAGTGGCATATAGTACTTGATGAGTTACAATTGGCTATGAATTGTACTGCACATCGGGTCACAGGAATTGCACCACTTACACTTTTAACACAAAGGAAACATTGTGTACCACCAGAATTATTGAGCCTGGTGGATATCGACGAACAGACTGTGGACATAGAAGCTCTCACCAATTTAGCTCAACAGAAGATGTCCCAAACTGCAGAACAAGACAGACAACGCTTTAATTTACGAAAAACAAAAATACATCCATTCCAACGAGGAGAATATGTGCTCATAAAGAACAATCCTTGCAACCAAACTTCCTTGGATCTCAAATATAGTGAGCCATATGAGATTTCCAGGGTGCTAGAGAACGACCGGTACCTTGTTATACGTATTGTTGGAAGAGGACGACCTCGAAAGGTTGCTCACGACCAACTTCGTCGCGCACCACAACCTGGCAATTCGGTGACCGTATCGGCGGAAATCGAACAACCTCCACCACCTGAGATGGCCAACCTTTAGAGCCCCTGAATAAAACCTTTAGAGCCCCTGTGCATAGCACAGCATCGACCTGTCCCTACTTTCCTTAGAGCCTCTGTGTACCACGGCGTACAAGACCGCCCAGAGCACAGCATCACACCTTCCACTACGAGTCTTCGAGAATTATAAAATCTTCGAGAATAATCCATCGACCTGTCCCTACTTTCCTTAGAGCCTCTGTGTACCACGGCGTACAAAACCGCCCAGAGCACAGCATCACACCTTTCACTACCTGTCCCTACTTTCCTTAGAGCCTCTGTGTACCACGGCGTACAAGACCGCCCAGAGCACAGCATCACACCTTCCACTACGAGTCTTCGAGAATTATAAAATCTTCGAGAATAATCCATCGACCTGTCCCTACTTTCCTTAGAGCCTCTGTGTACCAGGGCGTACAAAACCGCCCAGAGCACAGCATCACACCTTTCACTACCTGTCCCTACTTTCCTTAGAGCCTCTGTGTACCACGGCGTACAAGACCGCCCAGAGCACAGCATCACACCTTCCACTACGAGTCTTCGAGAATTATAAAATCTTCGAGAATAAAGTCTTCGAGAATCTTCGAGAATAATCCATCGACCTGTCCCTACTTTCCTTAGAGCCTCTGTGTACCACGGCGTACAAAACCGCCCAGAGCACAGCATCACACCTTCCACTACCTGTCCCTACTTTCCTTAGAGCCTCTGTGTACCACGGCGTACAAGACCGCCCAGAGCACAGCATCACACCTTCCACTACGAGTCTTCGAGAATTATAAAAACCTGTCCCTACTTTCCTTAGAGCCTCTGTGTACCACGGCGTACAAGACCGCCCAGAGCACAGCATCACACCTTCCACTACGAGTCTTCGAGAATAATAAAGTCATCGACGAATTCTTCAAAATTGATCTACGAACTAACCCTGAGCAGAAAGAAGCCTTGGGAAGTGGCATGGTGCAGAGCACGCACCACCCATCAGAATGGCCGTATCGGCGCAATTACTTATTAGTTGTCTAATTAGTAATTAAGAATGCCTAAAATTACGTAATCATTATTGTTTTTAACATTTAGTTGATTTTGTGAAATAAAATAAGAAATTACTTTGTAAACTAAACAACACGTGCACCGCCACGTGCGCGCAGTGCATTGAGTCACGTGTTGACTTGTATAAATAGAGGCGACAGACCGAGATGTGGGTCATTGTTGTTCGAGCCGTCGTACTGTGCGGACCTCGTAGTATTCGCAAATAAACTAGTTGAACACTATCTTGAGTTTCATTGCTACTATGGATAAGCAACCCCAAATGGATGGCCCGTTTGAGGAGGAGTGTGACGTCAGCGCTGCTGAGGTCACTATTTTTAAAAACACTGCTGCTCGGGATCTTCCGATATATATATACTTGTGCGGCAAATCTAAATCTTGTAAGAAGTCATGGGGGGCGGGTCGCGCTGCCACTTACCATCTATCTTGGCCTTAACAGTGGTTCTGGGCGTGTACGTCACGCGGCACGAGACACGAGATACGAGACACCTACACGAGCAAGAGATGACACCTCACACCACGGAGCGACATGGACACAGAATACTTAAGAAGAAGAAGGTTCTTATTATGCTCTGTGGTTAACCTGATAAGCCATTTCAAAATGGAGGCTATGTTGCTTCTTCGGCTAACTAGTGTTTTGAATCTGTAGTAAGTGAATATATTCAGAATCCCATCCCATCCTCGTCGCCAAATTATTGTATCTCAAATAAATGCATGAATTAATTAATATGTATCTATTTATTAGTACAGAGCAACACATGACATGGTGGATTAGTAAAATAAGAGAGAGAGAAAAGTGCGAGTGAGTAAGGTAATCTTAACACTGTGTTCCAGATCTCACAAAAATGTTATCTAATAGGTTGGGGAAAAAGTTTCTTCGCATTTTTTAAGAAAATTCAAAACATTTTGTAATATAGTTTATTTACATTTAACTAAAGTATGTAGGTACCATTTTGTTCGATAACTTTTTTGCCATCTTGTAGGTAGGGACATGATCCCATTGCTATAGAAATTTTGGGACTTCTGATCAAAATACCGCGACAAGTGGTTTTGGCAGTCCTCTCGTGATGTTAACCTGACACTGCCTAAAGAATTCTGAAGAGACCGAAACAGGTGGAAATCTGAAGGCGCAAGGTCAGGACTATACGGCGGATGCATTAACACCTCCAAGCCAAACTCTCTTAATTTTTGCTGAGTTGCTAAAGATGTGTGAGGTCTAGTGTTATCATGATGAAAACCACACCCCTTCTGTTGATTAATTCCGGCGGCTTTCTCTCAACTTCTTGCTTTAATAACATCAGTTGTTCGCAGTAGAGTTCAGAATCGATGGCCCTGCCTGGTGGTAACAGCTCATAATGAATAATGCCCTTCCAATCCCACCACACACACAGCATCACCTTGTTGCGAGTTAACCCGGGTTTCGCCACAGTCTGTGAAGCCTGACCGGCCTTTGACCACGACCTTTTTCGCACGGTCTTGTCGTACGTGATTCACTTTTCATCACCAGTTATCAGCTTCTTCAAAAATGGTTCGGTTTCATTACGTCGTAATAAAGAATCACAAATGAGTACACGGTTCATTAGGTTTCTTTCAGCGAGCTCGTGAGGTACCCAAATATCGAGCTTTTTTGTGTACCCAGTTTTTTTTCAAATGTGCCAAAACTGTTTTGTGGTCAATTCCCAGTTCTTCAGCTACGTCGTAACTACTGATATGCCGATCTTGCTCCACTTTTTCAAAAATGGCATCCATTTTATCCGTAATAGGGAGACCAGAGCGACGTGCATCTTTGACATCAAAATTTCCGGATTGAAAACGCTTAAACCAAATTTGTGCTACTCTCACAGACAGACTGCACTAGGTCCATAAACATCGCAATTTTTTTTCGCGGCATGCGTTGCATTTTTACCTTTTTTGTAGTAAATTTTTTCATTAGATTCACTCATCTACGAAAAACAAATGAAAATCACACATTTTCCTAATTTGAATTTGGAATTATGTTCTTTAAAATTTAAACTTTCAATGATACCAAAACCAGCCAGATACAAATAGTATAGCCAAAGAGATTTTATTACAAGTTCATACATACTATAATGCGAAAAGACTTTTTCCCCAACCTAATATATCGCCGCCAACTAGCTTAATTAGCCTTTCAGGTAAATGCCTAGCCTTTTTAACCGAGGAGGTTATAAGTTCGGGTGTATGTTGGTTTGTTTGTTTTTTTTATGTTTTTTTTTTTATATTTGTTCACCGATTGCTCCGTAAATTGTCGACCCACTATGATTTTTTTTGTTTGAGAGGGTATGCTCCCGAGGTAGTCTCCATTATCACCAAATTAGAATCTGATGAATGGTGATCATATTCAGCCGACGCGTCTAATATAATATTATGTGAAGTGGCTGGCTGATGCTTACGCCATTATTTTATACAATAGGGTGACAAAATGTGACGAAAAAAAATGGAACTTTTAATTGGGTCATAATTTAAACAGCTGTCAATTTATTTGGATTTATTATTGGATTGTATGATCTGTTAATAAATAATATGAATTTGAATTAAATTACATTCGGGAGGTTATTAAAATCACTTGAAAAAAATAACGAGCGAGTAACAGTAAAACATGAACACTCCCTCCAAACCTTCCCATGGCCCTTCCAACGTAAAGTGGGGTGGCTGCGGATATAGCACCCTTGGCAATTTTGACGGTCCGCAGGCGCTTCCTGATCCCAAAGTTGTAGCCATGTGTGTTCCTATAGCACTCTCCCCAAATGGGCTTGCAGAACCACACGAACGAAGACTCCGCCGTCATGGGCTTAATGCCGTTTCGCGCTCCTAGAATATTCCATTGCTATTATCACCTTTGTATGTGATCGTAGCAATGGAATATAGCAAATACAATACATTATATAAATAACTGTCCCTCAATAGCCCATTTTTTTAAACTGTATATTTTTAATCTTTGTAAGCATATAGTTTTTTTCATAAATACTTTTTTTGTCATGTTGTAATTTTTTTACATTGTATCATTCTGCTCTGTTTACATTATTACATTATATTATATCATACTTTTAGCAATCAGAAGGGAAACCAATAAAAAAAGACAATTTCAAACAACATAAAACTAATTTAATTCAAAATACGCTTAATTTCAACAATACTTCAATTAATCACCAAAATTCGAGCAATTACAACCAGCCGTTAATATTCAAAACAAAAATTATTCAAACAATAACGGAAACCACTAATAATAAAATATGGAACGACCTCACTGCAAAGTAGCGTAGGTACAGACACCCTTACCGTTTGCCAACTGAGCAACGAATGGCCCGCACTCGATCGAGCGCTCGCTTTTATAAGAATCGGCGAGTACCCCCACTACCAACAATAAGTTCGGCTTATACGGCCTCTCCTGATCATGCACCGTCCTCGGCTGCACTAGGAACTCCTCCCTCAGAAGTCTAGCTCTCTGGTACGGCGAGAGCTTAATCGCCATCTTCATCTGAATTGGTCCCGTCTGTACTCGAAGCACCAGGAAGACCAGCAGAAGCACCTGAATGATCGACAGCATCGTCAGGGTTGTCGTCATTGCAATCTGTATGAGAAACAAATGGTAAATTATACGTGATGACATACAACTTTGCGCACGCATACACAGTACACGTGCTACTTGAACATAAAACAAAATTAAAAGGTTCGGTTGAAACTTACTTCTAAAAAAATGCAGCACAGCTCCCAGGACACCACTCACCTTTCCAGGGTACCATGTACCGAGCCGCGGCCTGAGTTATTTTGCCTCTAACTCCACTTAACAATAATTTCAGCTCGTAACGATCACTTGGTAACACTTTGGTCACGCGGTACGGACCTCTCATTCCAGGGTCAAGCTTCCCAACGGACTGAGAATATTTTATTACAAACACCTGATTGTTAACCTGAAAGACTCTTGGAGGGTCTCCGACGACTTACCCGAACATTTTGGCTTTCTTGATTTTTGTCAAGAGATTCTTTAGCGGACCTCCTGCTGAGTTCCCTCATGGCTTCTTGATTAGGACTAGAGTTCTTGATGACAACGTCACGGATCAGCGCACGAATCACATTAAGGACAGTCCCTACATAACGCTCGACTGGCCCATGCATTTCGGGCGTCACGTAATGGATTCCACATTCCATTTCAGACATCCAGCGACAACGGTCACAAACTATACGGTGTCCCAAATAAAGATAGAGCGCTATGAGAAAGATATTTCACCCGTGACCCATCACCGCGCCCTTTCGACACTCAATTCTCAAAATTGAAATCCTGCAGATAAACCCACCATCGTGTTACCACTAGAAGGACATCCTTCTTACGCTCGGTGGCCTTCAAAGCATTGCAATCGGTTATTATTTTAAAAGTTATCCCGATCAAATAATGACAAAAGTGTTGCAGTGCTTTGACGACCGCCAACGTTTCTAGTTCATACGAATAGTATTTTGCCTCCGCGCCCTGACTGACTTTACCAAAATAGGCAGTCACCCGTTTACCACCGTCCGCGTGTACTTGCATAAGTACAGCACCGTATCCTCCACTGCTGGCGACAGTGTGCATCTCTGTAGGAAATTTCAAGTCAAAAATCGCAAGAATGGGCTCGCTAGTTAACCGGTTTAAAAGATATTGTCGGGCTTGATCTTGATCAGGTCCCCACTCTTTTTTGTCTTTCTTTGTGAGACGCGAGATACTTGCGGTTTTTGTCGAGTAACCTTCAATATAACGCCGAAATTAACCGGTAAGGCCTAAGAACTGGCGTACTTATTGGGCGTTACTAAGTAAAGGTGCGTTATCTAGTGCCTCGATTTTGTGGGGACTCGGCCTAACCTGACCGTGACTAATAACGTGACCTAGGTACTCTATTTTGGAAGTAAGAAAGAAACACTTGCGCACGTTTAATTGAAAACCCGGCCCCAGCCCAAAGTCCTCAAGACATCGCGCAACAAGGTGATGCTATCATCGACTGTTAAACTCAGGATCAGCACATCGTTTTTGGTTCTCTATCCGCTGTACTAGTCAGGCACTGTCCATGTCTCGTGCGAATAAACGTGACCTAGGACGGCAGCCCCCATGACAATGGGCGCATTTATACACGACACGGGCACTACAACAAAATCTACTTCAAGCGCGACACCACTAAACTCGATAGTTAAGGACCGTTGACGACATCAAGGACACATTGAGCGCACCACTATCTATAAGAATGTCAACCGGCAAACCCTGTATCACGGCTATACTTACATCGCTGCTATCCTTTGCGTTGACTGCCACTGTTACTTTGAAACTCAGACCGAACCCTAGCGAAACAGTTACTCTCCCCAGTGTTCAGCATTAATATTACTATCGGCTCCATGATTAACATTACGCCCTTTGGGGCACTTATCCTTATAATGCCCTGTCTGGCCACAACCAAAACATTCGTTTTCAGATCCACTAGGACCTCCAAAATCACGCTTTTCAGTCGTATTACTGAATGACGCAGATTGATCGGATGGTTAGCAAATTCATGAACAGGCTGTACATAATTAGCCAAAAAGGAAACTAGGGTGTCTGTCGTTAGGTCAGCATTGATAGCCGCTCAGTGCACCTGTAAATCACTGATACCGTGGATCACTATTTGAACCATAAGTTCCTCGCTCAACCCTTTTACTAAACGTAATCTCAGTATAGACCGTCGCGCATACTCCGCGTATGACGAAAACTTGTCGGACTCGGCGTTTATAACCTCATGAACAGCTTGGGCATAATTAATCTTTTGCGGACACAATGACTTAAATTCCCCAATGAAATTGGACCATGAGTGATTATTTGTTGTCCACTCACCTAACCAGGCTCCTGCGTCACCCTTCAAACAGCGAGCCACCCACGAGAAACACTCGAGATCGTCTCAATGGCTCACATGCCCAGCCCGGTCAACCTCGCTGCACCACACTTCAAAACTCCTCATAGCTAGATCAAAACTTGGCACGTAATAACTCGCAGACTCGTTCCCGGTTAACACCCCCAACGCATGAACAAGCGCTTGGGTCGTGGAAACATTTTCATCTAATGGAAGTGCGCTGTCACGAATTGACGGCGTAACACGCAAACCCTTAGCAGTGTTTTCCTCAATAGCAGTCAGTCGCGACATGATAGTGCCTAACGCATATTTCACGGAAACATCCTGAGGGTAGGATCGAGATCTACTACGACGACGATGTGAATTGACCGTACGTGACCTAAATCTTTCACGAGAACCTTGATTATCACACCTATGCGAGAGACTTTCACAGCGAAGTGATCGTGAACGAGTTCTATCGTTACGTGAACGCGAATGAGTCCTGTCACCTCGAGAATGCGAACGAGCTCTACTAATGCCACTGCTACGTCCAGCCCCAGAGCGAGGCGGCCTAACCAGCTTTTCGCGTAATCTTGGCTCGCGTGGCATTTCTATTTGAAATCAACGGCTGTTTGTGTAGGTATCAAGGCTAATAATCGTGAGCAAATAAGTTCTATCCCACTTCTGATTTTAGCAATCAGAAGGGAAACCAATAAAAAAAGACAATTTCAAACAACATAAAACTAATTTAATTCAAAATACGCTTAATTTCAACAATACTTCAATTAATCACCAAAATTCGAGCAATTACAACCAGCCGTTAATATTCAAAACAAAAATTATTCAAACAATAACGGAAACCACTAATAATAAAATATGGAACGACCTCACTGCAAAGTAGCGTAGGTACAGACACCCTTACTGTTTGCCAACTGAGCAACGAATGGCCCGCACTCGATCGAGCGCTCGCTTTTATAAGAATCGGCGAGTACCCCCACTACCAACAATAAGTTCGGCTTATAATACATTATACACATACATTTATATACATTATACAATAATGTCTTCAGTCTTCGCCGGTGAACTTACGAGATCGCCGTAATAGATCGGGCCAACCTCCACTCGGCTGATTCCGTCCATCATCTTGCACCTGGCAGGAAGCAAGGTGCAAGACATACAGGCCCACAGCACATGATGCAGGTCTTCCTTATCCATACTGCAGTAGCATACACTCACCTCACAAAGCGTAATATGTAGCAGTATTTTCCTAAAATAGCCATGCCCTGTGAGAATCTGGGACTACTGGTGGTCTGGCACGATCCAGTGTGACCTGACTCGAGCCGCCACGTCCGGGAAGAAACGGAATAGCTCCCATCCTTTCTCCTCATTCATCCATCTCTTTTGCCGCGCATCCATCGTCTCATTTCTAATCTCACCCTTACATCGGGCCAGTTCTTGTCTCCGCAAGCTTAGCTCGTCCTGTGCCTTGGCTGCGGTCTGGCGCTCCTCATCAAACTGCCCTGCACGCATCACGTCCAGGTCCACCGGGAGAACGCCGGCCAACACTGCCAGTGCAGCCGTACTGGTACACTTATACGCCTTCCTCAGCAGAATCAGGCTCGATCTGTGGCACCTGAGCAACTTACTGCGCACAACGTGGAGTGTTGCCCTTTTGTACCAACAAGCAGCAGTATACGTGATCGTGGCGACGAAAGTGCCCCTGTAGAGGACGCAAAAACCGGGATATCCAATGCCCCAGGATGATGCCGACACTCTTGATATCTTCCCAAAGCATTTGGCCGCGCAGCAGTTCATTGATACTGCATGCTGCGCAAAAGACTGATTTGCGTCGAGCACCACGCCCAGCACCGTCGTCGAGGCGACACTCCTGACCGATTCCCCGGCAAGCTTGACTGTGGGGGCTCGCTAGAGTTTTCCCCTGATCGTCATCATAGATGTATTTGCAGGGGAGAATTCCAATCTGTTCCTGGCACCCCAAGTCGCGACCAAGTCCAGTTTTACCTTGGCCACTGGCTCAATCCCAGAGCGAGATTGGGACTTGATCAGGATTTTGAATGTTTATTTATTTAATTAAATAATGCATATTTACAATATTAAGCCTTATAGTAAAATGGTAGGTATATAATAATGGTTCGACCTGAACTAGGATAAACCTGTATCTCAGGTGTCATAAGTGCAAAATTACATTAAAATTTTCTAAAATTGATGGTAGACATAATTAGTGAGTAACTTAACAGACTAATGATAGGACAGTACTTAATTAAAAATAATATTTAACTTAAAATAACCAGTAACTTTTCTGTGTCATCATAAGACAAATTTTGTAACCAAGTTGAAATAACATTTTTCCATTGTACCGTTTTTAATGCAGACATAGACAAAATTGCGTTTACTTTATTATACAAAAATGGGCCTAAGAATATAAAAAATCTATACATAAACGAATGCCTTAATCTATAATTATCCATACAGATATCTTTACGTCTTTTATCAGTGACAACTCTATCATACGGCAATTTAGAGTGCTGTTTTATTAAAGTATTCATAATGAATAACTGCTGCACTGTCAGAACATTGCAAGATTTATATAAAACTTGGGTCGGGAACAGGATAGGCCGGAATGTGGATACTTTCAGAACAGCTCTTTGCGCGCGCTCCAGTGGTAGTAAAATTGTTTTAGCCGCTCCTCCCCATGAAGTAATACAATATGTAATTATCGATTGACACAAAGCATAATATACCTGTTTTATTACCTTAGAGTCAGCAAAAGGCCTAATTTTCTTGAATATGAACATCAACTTACCGACTCTACTGCATAATAGTTCAACGTGATTTTTAAATGTAAGAGTAGCGTCAATAATTACTCCAAGATATTTTATAGTTTTCGTATTAAGGATAGTTGGGCAATTGCATTTATTTAGAGTTTGCAACTGTGTTACATACATGCGCATGAATATCTGATATATGTATATGATCATAGATGTCTTTGAGTTGCGTAAAGAAAAGCGTATGTATTTAGTTTTGTCAGCATTTAATGTCAGTAAGTTATGTTGTAACCATCTATTAACTATATTGAAACCTTGCTGTGCACATAACTAAACTTCAAGTACTGTATTTGCGGAGAATAGGAGTACGGTATCATCAGTATAAGATATAATTTTCCCCGAATTTAGATTGAGACTGCAAAGGTCATTTATATAAATAAGAAATAAGGTTGGTCCTAATATACTTCCTTGCGGGACTCCAAAAGAAGTATTTTTTAGTTCTGAGCTAGTAAAATTACCAATCTTCACACATTGACAGCGGTTGTCTAAATAGTCTGCAAAAATCTTAAGCTGCTTACCTCGTATACCTATTTTCTCGAGCTTGTTCAATAAGATAGGAACAGACACGGTATCAAAAGCTTTTGCTAGGTCAAGAAAAATACCAATAGAATGATTACCTTTGTCTAGTTCTTGATATATATAATCGGTCATATCTTGCACAGCATCAGTTGTGGATAATTTTGGTCTAAAACCAAATTGATTATCCGAAAGGATGGCTTTAGACTCTAAGTACTTCATTAACCTATTGTTAATTATTTTTTCTAGTATTTTAGATGTAGATGAAAGTATTGAAATGGGTCGGTAATTTGAAGGTACTTTTTTGTCACCTGCTTTATGCACTGGGACGACTAAAGCTTTTTTCAGATAGTCGGGAAAAATGCCTTCGGAAAGGCAAATTTGAAAAATATGAGTTAACGGCGGAACAAAAATGTGTCTGAAATTCCTTAACACACTATTTGAGATACCGTCCCATCCAACCGCACAGACTTCTTTCAGCCCCAAAATAACCCTTTCGACTTCGTCTTTGTCTGTATCCAGTAAAACAAATGAGGTTAGTTGACGATATTGCGATGACACAATGGCCCTGTTTCCGTGTATGCTGTAATTTTTGTTATAGTTACATTTAATTTGCTCAGCAAGATTTTGACCCACATTAATAAAGTAACTATTAACATGATTTACTGATGTATGCGGGGAGGCGAGCGTTTGTAATAACTCTGACGATGATTCATGCTGTTTTGATACAAAAGCGAAATTTTTTATATGGCGCCACATTTTTTTGCTGTCGTTTCCTGATTCTTCAATTAAGTTTCTATTATACGTATTTTTCAACTTTTTTAGTAGATTGTTACAGAAATTTCTATATCTTTTATATGATGTTTGTAAAATGGTATTATCTGGAGAGGATTTTGCATGCATGTGAAGTTTATCCTTGTGCTGAATGCACTTTATTAGCCCGGGTGTGATCCATGGTTTTAGGTTATTGTTTTTCTTAGTTAGTTTTATGTGCGAAGTATTATTTACAATAGCACATTGCGCTTTATTAATAAAGTATGGCAGCGAAATGTTCACATCATCAGTTTTGTAAACTGGGTCAAAGTCAATATGAAGTAATGCGTCTTCAAGTTTTTTCATATTTATTTTAGTAATGGTATTTGTGCGGTACTTAGATCTACGGGTTTTTACTTTTAAACTAAGCAGGACTGCTCCATGATCGGAAACTGAAGGATTTGTTACTAGGGTAATGGATGCAAGGTTAGTTTTAAGCAAGGTGTGGTCTAAACAAGACCCACTCAAACGTGTTGGAAGCAAATGGGCCGGAAGCAGTCCCTTGCATGCGCACATGTTAAGGTAGTCTTTAGCAACTCTATCACTGTCTTCTGGGTTAATATCTATGTTCATATCGCCTGTTAGTACTACATTTTTGTATAGAGATAGTTTTTGGAGTGCTCCGTCCAACGACGCTACAAAATTATCAGTATGCTTAAAAGCACAAGGCCTATAAATACATAGGATAGCAGTTTCTAGGCCCACTTTTATCAATAATCTGCTACAATCTTGTATGAGAGGTTCTTCTACCGATACGTTCAAACTTTGTTTGGCATAAACAACTACACCGTCATTTTGATTATGAACGGTCTTACTACTAAACATTTGGTAACCTGACAGAGAAGGAAGGTTCTGTTGACATTTAGATAGCCAACATTCAGTCAATACAATAATGTCACACTCAGTATCCAGACGTTTTAACAGAATGAACAGGTTGTCCATGTTTTTATTTATACTACGAATATTTTTCGTAAGAATAGTAAGTGATTTAGAGGGATCAGGGAGATATACTTTACATTTTTCAATCTCGCATGATTTTGCCACTGATAGGGAGACCACATCAATATCATTAAGTAACTTATCCATATTTTTATTTACTTTAAACTCCTAGTATGAAAAAGACTTATCGATTAATGCAAAATAAAAGATTAAGGGCGGCGCTCTTAGGCGCCTTCATTATAATCTATAGAGTTAATGTGTCTTTCAGCAATTTTCCTTGCCGGGCATTCCAGCTCACCTGTTTTATGGTCGCTGGGTTTTTTGAAGCGCAAACATGTTGCACACTGTGATGGTTTATCGCTCGTAGTACAATCATTAGACTGGTGACCTTGTTGTCCACAATGTCCACACGTGTGGGTAGTCTCCCGACATGTCCTTGCAGCATGCCCGTACTGATGGCATTTAAAGCACCTCGTCACAAGTGTGAAATCCCTAACTGGGCAGGATGTCCAATTTATAAATACTCGATTCTGGTTAGTAAGGGCTTTCCTTATGCTGGCAGGTACTTCTAAACTAAATTTCAAATAGGTTCATCTTTTTTCCCCGACTTATGACTTAATTTCAAAGAGGCCAGGAAAGAGTCACGAGGCAAATTAGGTAGCTTGTCGGCTAGGTTTTGTTCATAAATGCAGTCATACACTTCTTGGTCAGTTAGGGCTGAGGGTACTCCTGTCATTATAATTCTTGGTCTTCTCTTTTGTGGCTTTTCCACTTTCAGGCCGGAACTACTAAGCTGCGACGAGTTTCGTAGTTTTTCTATGTCATCCTTGGTTTCGGTGCTGATGATAACTCCTCCGTTTTTGGTTTTACGCATTCCTCTAACGTGCAGTTTCATTTGTTCTGGGCATATTATTTTTTGGACCAGAGATTTACTGTCGTCACTAGTTTTAAGCTTATCATCAGGATAAATTGCGATAGTGCTGAGATTACTGGGGCGCAAGTAGTTATTATTGTTCGTCTTTACCATATCAGCAAAGGAAACATTTTCCATCTTTTTTGGCTGGGCGCAATTTTCTTTAATGCTGTCTTCGATTGTTTTACGAAAGTTATCAAGGCAAGCCGTGAGGTCTCGTTTTTCTCTCAGTGCTTGTAGTGAGTTTTGCACTTCTCTGGCCTTATGTTTCAAGTCCTGGTAAAATACTGCCATCTGGGATACGCCATTTCCTACCTTACGTGATAGGGAATTGATCCTCAATTTTTGCTCGGAGTTCAGTTTTCCATCCTGAGCAATGGAACAAACTTCATTCAGGCATTTTTCTATTGACATCATCCAGTTGCTAATTTCACTGGTTTCCAAAGTCTCAATTTTTGCTTCAGCCGCGTGGTGGTGGTCCTGTCTTGGTTGTTGGGGCGATGTAGGAACCGGGGTTGTTGTTGGTGGAGGGCTGCGTCGACTCATCGTGCTCCGATTAAAGGGGCTGCCTTCCATCTGTCACTTTGTATGCAGTTAGTCCATTTCTTTAAACCTTTAAACTTATCACTGTAATGTTTATTTGTATAGCCTGCTAATAAGTTACAACTAGGTCACTGTTTATTCGAACGTTTATTTATTTTATTTATATTTTGCATTGATGAGCACGTCTGCTAGCGTCGGATGCACAATCGGCTATCATTGGATCGGTCGGCGGACAAAGTACTCAGCCAGCATCTCAAAGATGTTGGGCGGACACCCTCCCCGCTTGACTTTCGTCAGGATCATCGGCCACCAGGCGACATGAACAGTAATAAAATTAAAAAAATTGTCGATTATTTCATCGAAGGGTTCCGTATCGTTAAAATTAAATAAATCATCTGTGAAAATTTCAACTGTCTAACTGTCACGGTTCATAAGATACAGTCTGGTGACAGACGGACAGACAGACAGACAGACGGCAGAGCCTTAGTAATAGGGTTCCCGTTTACCCTTTGGGTACGGAACCCTAAAAACCATGCCATCAATTTCTATAATTAAAATACATAGGTATTACTCTATTGAATTTTATGGATCAAGGATAGGTATTATTTTTGGATTTTTAAATGTTCGCTTTTCTTTTTTGCGTTGGGGTTTTTTTAAATTTTAAAATTAATTTTGATTTTAACATTTTTTAACTTTGTTAGAAAAGAAGTTATGATAAGTACAATTTTTCTCCTAAATCATCTTTAATCTTAGTGGCAATAGTTACATATCTGCCTTTTTTTTGGATAGGAAATCATCAAATAACTTCTCCCGCACTGGGCGGAGCGGGAGGGCGTGTCAGACTTTTACTACCACGCCACGATATCCCTTTCGGACAAACTCGCAACCCCGGCAGGCATTGGTCCTAACGGACCCCGTCAGTTTGTGCTGGCATCTCTTTGAGGCGCGCGTGGAACACAACGCGCCGTCGACCCGGGCCTGGTCCTTATCGGACGGCGAGCTACCCATCGCTCACCGTCCGCAGGCCCGCGCCTACGGTGGCCGGAAATCGGCTTGCGACTCCCGACGCCCGGGGCGTCTCCTGCGGCGACTAGGGGTGCGAGGGCGCGAACCTTGTCTCACCCTCACGCGTTCCGTCTCCTCCTTCGCTAGCATAACTGCTTCGCAGAAGGAGGTGACGGCCTCCCATGCACTCTCGCTCCAAACCATGGCCTGAACCAGGGCCGGACGCGAGAGATCGCCGCTGCCGATCGCCTCCGTGAGGACACGGCGGCGCTCCGCCCAAGCTGGGCAGACCTCCACCGTATGCTCCACCGTGTCCTCCGGGCGATCCACACAGTGGTGACACCCCGGCGTTTCCTCCCGCTTAATCCTAAATAGGAACCTCCCGAAACATCCATGTCCGGTGAGGACCTGCGTCAGGCGGAAGGTGAGGACGCCGTGGCGCCTCTCCAGGCACTCCTCAAAGAGGGGACTTATCGCCACAATTGTGGCGTGCCCAGCGCTGGGTTGCGACAATCGCACTCTCCATGTCGCCATGAGATCCCTCCGGAGCTCCGTCCGCTGTGCCGCGATTTCTTGCGGCAGCGGAGTTATGCCCCGGAGTTTCGCCTCTTCGCGCCACACCCAAATGTGCGCGAGGACTTTCGCCTCCAGATCCCATGGCGGCGGTCCGGCAAGGAGGCTCGCCGCCTCACGGGAGACCGTGCGGTATCCCCGTACCATCCTGATGGCCATGACCCTTTGGGACGCGTTCAACCGCTGCACTGGTCGCAGCCTCAGAGAACGCGCCCACACCGGTGCCCCGTAAAGGGCCATGGACCGCACGATCCCCGCGTAGAGCCTCCGGCAGGAGGCGTTTGGACCCCCCAGATTGGGCAGAAGCCGCTTCAAGGCAGCCCCGGCCCGCTCCAGTCTGGGAGCCAAACGTCGAAAGTGCTCGACGAAGTTCCACCGATATCTGCCTGACCTGTATTCTGGTACGCTTTCAGTGAGGTCGAGTCCTGTTTTGGTAGTCGTAATTCCTGGTTTTTACATACTTTTCAGTCGAAAAACACGTTTTTTTGCAAAAACACGAAATTTTTGTTCGGCATAAAATCGACTAACTACATAGGTCGCTAGCTCGCGTGGAGACGCGTCTTCACACCTCCCACCTAAACGAATCCAAACACTACATATCTGCTATTTTTCTTATCAAGAGTGTACTATTGTGTTGGATATCCTGGCTGCAGCATCAGCTCATCGTGATTTCACCATTGCATTGTATGTAGAATCGAATACTGATCAAAAAGAATCCAAACGCTACATAACACCTATTTTTTTTCATGACTGTACTAGTGTGCTGGATATCCTGGCTGCAGCTTCAGACCAAGAATTCCATAATCTGGTAAAGTTATGTTTCAAATTTTAGGTCACACATAATGTTTGAAAGTAAAGTAAAGACCCATTATGCGTCTAAGATCCCTACCGCAGCTAACAAAAGAGGGAATAACCTTGATAAAATATATCTAAGAACCACCGCTAGAAAACCAGCGAAAAGTCGCATATCCAAAAATTAAAAGCAAAATTATTAAAATTTTCATACAAGAGCGTATGAAAATTTTGATAATTTTGCTTTTAATTTTTGGCTCTTCGGGACATCCAAAAAACTACAGACAAATACTGCGTTGGTAACATATTACGCATAGGCTTGCATGGCTTACATACGGTGTCATATTATGGGGTGATAGTACAGACTCACCCAACTTATTCACCCTACAAAAAAAACTTATTAGAGTTTTAGTCACTATTAGAATTTTAGCCCCACTTCTAAGAACAAAAAAATTTTGTGTGAGCGATATGTTACGAGTCATGGGCTTGTTTACAATGTAAACAAAAGTGATACATGGTCTTTGAGGCCTCCGGTACACGTGTTCATAGCGACCCAGTTGTAATGCTGAACGGACTGGTACACAAAAGAGTTGACAAATTTAATACCTGGGACACTTTCTAACCAGAGACCTCAAAGACGATGAAGATATAGATCGGGAGCGCAGGGCGTTAGTGGTCAGGGCCAACATGCTGATACAAAGGTTCTCTCTTTTGTAGTATTGAGGTAAATATTACGCTGTTTAATGCGTATTGCCAATCGTTCTACACGAGCGGCCAGTGGGTAAGGCATACTAAGAGATCGCTAGACTGCGTATTCAATATAATAACTGCTTCAGGGTGCTGTTGGGACTGCGTCCGGTATGTAAGAACAATTCCGTCTTGTCACGAGCGCGGTTTAGTTCTAACGGCATCCTAGGTACGTTGATAGAAAAGTACGACGCACCTTGGTTGTCGCACGCTGTGGAGGTGCTGGTCAGAAAACCCCACAGCTAACCTTGCTATTTTCTTTTTGTTTTTGTTTCTGTGTTCGTTTACTAATAATAGTTTAAGAACAATGTTAATAACAATTGGGCCTAGTTGCCATAAATAAACAAATATTTAATTTAATTTAAAAGCAATATTTTGTAAAAGGTGATGAGCAATTGACATGATTGAATTGAATGGCTGTATATATGGCTAGGCTATTAACTGAAAGGAAAATTAAGCACCCAGTGTTTTTTAGCGTGTTTCGACCGATTCACGGCGAGGAGAGGTCTGTGTCATTCTATCGTATCTGACAATGGTACCAATTTTGTGTCAGCGGGCAAACAGCTAGCTGAATTAACCAAATTTTTAAATTTGGAATCGAATTAAATAAATAATGGCTTCGTATCTCGCGGAGTAATATGGCGATTTAACCCACCAGCCGGCAGTAATTTTGGCGGACTTTATGAGGCTGTTATAAAGTCGACAAAATTACATTTAAAACGCACCATTGGGACTAGAGCTTTATCATTTGAAGAACTGGGAACACTGTTTGCTCGTGTTGAAGGCGTACTAAACTCGAGGCCTTTGTGTGTTTTATCCGATGATCTGATCGAGTTTCAAGTTTTAACCCCTGGTCATTTCCTCATAGGTACTGTCTACTGCTAGCTACTGTCAGTACCAGAATCTGATCTCACGGACGTATCTGGGTATAGACTGAACCGATGGCAGGCTGTCCAACAGTTGTCGCAGCAGTTTTGGAAACATTGGAAGCAGGATTACTTACATACCTTACAACAAAGGCAAAAATGGCATCATACTCGTCAAAACCTGAATATTGGTGACTTAGTGCTAGTTAATTCAGACGCGCCACCCCTTAAGTAGACGCTAGGAAGAATCTCAAAGCTCCATAAAGGTCCGGACGGTGTTGTTCACGTAGTTCATTAAAGACTGCAAACGGTCACGAGTTCACACGTCCCGTTTCTAAAGTCAGCCCTTTGCCTCTAGATCAGGACTCATAATGATCTAGCTATCGTTCAAAACTAATTATAAGTAATTATTCATTTAAGTTTTATTACACAAGTACCTACATTCATTACCTCACATCAAAATACATACATTTTCTACCACACGTTGGCATCGTAACTGTGAAATCCTTGCGGATTTCGTTGGGGGGAAATGTATAGTTTTATTGTCTGTGGCTTGACCGGAACTTCACCCACGCACCACCGTATGTGGTGGCGCGACTGTCTTTTCGAAAACACCGACCGTTCATATCAAATACGGGCGTGGCTCCTGACAAAATATTGATATTTCCCAAGAATTTTCGTAAGTGGTATCCAAAACATTCTGTGAAAGTGGACCTGGTGCTGTGCATAAGAGAAACTGTGTCCCGGGACAGGAACCAGGTGATTCCAGACTTTGGTGAAATCGTTTTGTTAAGCCACCATTTTTTTCTAGTAAATTGTTCAAACAGGTGCTATCGGAGTAAACACTCGGTAAGCTTTGTGATTGGTCACTATTATTGTTCTCTCGGCATGAGACGGGATGCGACTTCGCAAAATATGGTTAGTTAGTTTCAACTCTACGTTGCGCAAGCTCGTGTTTTGTTATCTGGCTATTCCCCTAACTGTTGCCGCGTATCTTGCTCTTGTGCTGTGCTGTGCCTTCATAAGTGCTGACTATGGCTGCATATGCACAAGTTACTGTCTTCGGATCGACTTATTGGCAATTGACGGGCCCAACATATCGACAAACATTGTAGCGCGTGAGTTTGGTATGTCACAGTGGAAAGTCTGGTCTGTAGTTAACTTGTCCGGCCGACATCCATACCACTACCAACCCGTCCAATCATTAGAAGAGGGAGATCCGTCGAGACGGCTTGAATTTTGTCGTTGTAAGCTAAGTGCCGACGCCGAAGGCGAATTAAAAAAAAAAAACATTCTGTGGACCGATGAGTCATGCTTTGACCGTAATGTTATCATAAATTACCACAATTTACATTTTTTTTTTTTGTTGCCGGGGTGGAAAAAACTCATGGAAAAATAAAATAAAAACCACCCCGGTGTTCCCTTCCCACACTTGCACCGGGGATCTTGGGAGCTAGTATTACTTCCGTGATCCCCGGCTAGTGCCGGCCCGCCTCTGCGGGCCACCTCAAGTCTGCGGGGGGGTGAGGTGTTAGACCCCCCCGCGACGTCTCAAAGGGGCGCGCGTGGAACACTACGCGCCGCCACCTCGGGTCCAGTGTGATGGGGGGCGGCAGACGTCCCCGAGTCCGCCGTCCCTGGACCCATTTAGGGGGGCCGGAAGAGGGCATTATCTGCCCTCTGCCAACGCCCAGTGCGCCTGCTGCGGGCCGGGTGAGCGGACGAGATCTTCCGCTCCCTTTCCGCAGCCTCCTTCTGCGACACGACTGTTTCGCAGAACGATACCACCGCGTCCCAGGACTCCTCGCTGCCGGCCATCGACTCGACCACGGCCGGCAGCGACAGGTCACTGCCTACTCCTGAGATGAGGGCATGGCGAGGCTCCTCCCAAGCGGCACACTCTGCCAGCGTATGCTGCGCCATGTCCTCCCCGCAGTCGACGCAGTGGTGACACCGGGCGTCCGGCTCCATGTTTATGCGACACAGGTACTTCCCGAAGCAACCATGCCCCGAGAGCACCTGCGTCACCCGAAACGACAGGGAGCCGTGCCTTCTCCCGAGCCAGGGCTCGAGTACCAGCCGGACCGCCTCGATGGTGGCGAGGCCACCGGGTAGGGCGTGAAAGCCTGTCCCGCCATTCCGCCACCAGGGCTGCGCGAAGCTGCGACCGACGCAACTCCACATGTCGCTGCATCAGCCACTCGCCCCGCACCCTCGTTTCCTCGCGCCACCGATACAGTGACGCGAGTACTTTCACCTCGAGGTCCCAGGGCGGAGATCCGGCCAAAGGCATCGAAGGCCCTTACCTAACCAAACCCTAAGAAACTGAAACAAACCGCATCTTAGCGTAGGTGCTCGCTTAACGTTTGGACGGGTATTATTTACGACAAGTTAATTGGCCCACATTTTTTACCCCGAACACTAAATGGGGAACTTTATGAAGATTTCCTTAGAAATAATTTATCAGAACTGCTCTCGGATGTACGGGAAGAAAGAACAGCAAACATGATTTATCTACATGATCACTGCCGAATCACAATTCAACAATTGCTGGTTGAAAACTATTCAAGCCGATGGATGGGGCGCGGTGGGCCGATTCCGTGGCCTGTACGAAGCCCTGATCTGACGCCGCTAGACTTTTACGCCTGGAATCATATGAAAGACCTAGTATATGTAACCCCAGTAAATTCAATTGAAGAACTAAGGGAGAAAATCACAAATGCGGCGAACCAGATGAGGGCAACAATTCAATTCAATTCATTTATTCAAGTAACCAAGACTCATTTGTTAGTAAAAAACTTATCCTACGTTAGTAAATAAGATAACATTTATTTACATATAAAACAACAATAACATCTAGAATCACAAAAACCGAAGTGAGGAAGCGAATAAGAACATGTAGTTATACGAAACCGAGGGCAGCGCATCGAACAAGACGTGTGAAATGTGTGTAATTAAAGTTTTTAAATTGATAAAGACTAAAAATAAAAATAATGTTCACGAAATTGTTTAATTCCATTTTCCGAATGATACCTTAATATTGACAGTCACGCCTTCCTTTACTTAATCAAAAACGATTTTCATAATGTAGTCCATGACTTTGTATTAACTTTCATACCTTTTGGATAGCTGATAAGACAAGGATATTTTACTATTAATTTGCACATCAGGCGGAGTCATTTTTTTGTACTAGAAAACATTTTGTATGAATTAATAGCAAAAATGACAAGAAATTAAATGTTTGTTTAGTGATATTTGCCAATGTTTTAAGCATTTTTGAATTTTTAATTATTAACAAAGATCTGCTATGGCATCAACTATGATAATTACTTAAATTTCAGTACAGTCGCGTCGTAAATCATTTTTAAATTGGCCTCAAATGATTTAATCTGGGATTTTTCATAAAAACACTAAAAATTTTACTAACTCAAAAACTACTGAACTTTGGTAGAACATTTGGTGGCTTAACTTGTTGCATTTTAACCCTACTATGACGTCCTGCAAGGAATTCGTCGAGTTACTAGTAACCCTGTTTAAATGATATAATACATATAATATTTTTTTTATTTGCGGTATCTTTTATTGTATAAATACTTATTAAAGAGTATTCTATTCTATTCTATTTTTTTAGGGTTTACAAGTTAACGAATAATAATTCAACAACTTACATTTGCAGTTGGAGAATCGACCGTGACGTATTTCGATGTATGAGAGAACAAGTTTTTTAACTACAATGTTAAGTTTGTTTTGGAGATAAATTCATCCCAACTACGGAACCTTTCATTGTGTATGGTCCGACACGCACTTGGCCGGTTTTTATTAGAAATTCGTTCTAAATTAATAAAATAACTCTTTTTGGCTTGTGGAACTATTCACAACCCTCTTAAAACGTGTATTATCATTGTGATCATTTTGGACAAGTCCTTCCCTCCTTCAACGCTTTGGATGAGTTCAGCTCCCATCCCGTGAAGGTTATAATGGTGTCGAGGGGGTTCGTAGGCGGGGCCCATGAGCGGGGGCCCATGATCGGGGGCCAGCCACGCGTGCACTAATATCACGGTAATGGTCCACAAACTGTCGGGCGCCGATCGCGACAATATGACCGCGATTGTGCGTTATTACGGCGGGCGCTGGGATCTATGGGCTCATAAACAACGCGCTTATGACCAGTATCGAACAAGATGAGTTCCGGCGAAAGTGTTAATGGTTACTTCATTGTCAATAGGCTCGCTTGTGGTGTCTCAGGCTCTCAGGCTGACCTTTTCATTGGAATAGTGGTCACAGTCGTGACTGCTGACCATAGAGGTTTGGATTCGATCTGCAAGTTGAAAAAATGTTATTGGGTTTACCCATTGAGAATTTCTCCCCATCACATGGGATTTAAACATTACTGGCGAATTGTGGGTGTTCTTTACACCGCTGCCTTACCCTTTCAGTTATACAGGCGTGATGTTGTGTAATGTTATCTAAGACTAAATTCTGGGGCTTGCAAGCTAGAACAGCTAAAAAGTGCAGTCGGTTACCTATGTCAGGTGTAAATGACAGCTGCCAGCAGTGCCCGCTCGGAAGCTTTCTGTAATGCTCGGTTTACTAACTAACATTAACTGGTTTATCAGGAGTGCAGCTAGTAATTTTGATTCAGTAAATGTTATTCAATCACTTTCTAAAAGGCATAGCCACAAGTAAAAACATGACTGCAAAATAAAAGTAATGTACGCACACCACGTCTCAAGTATTTCGTTTAATACTTAGTTAATAAGAATAATAAGTTTATTAGTACATAAAAAAAACAGCAACACAGTACATAGGCCATCCCCTTCTAACCTAACCTGTCCGAGTCGGGGTGCCCTAAAGTCCAGATTGCATCCAATTTCTACTGGTTACAATAGTTGAGGGTGGTACGTGTATAGGGTATAAAGCGAAGAAAAAAAAAACAGTACAATATTTTTTTAATCATAACATAGCATCACATAAATATTACAACTTATTTCAGTTTTAAGTTAGAGGCCAAAGCCCGAAGGAATTCAATTTCAGTGTATTCCTTGTTCGACGGATTATGAATATTATAGTAAATGAATAATATACTAAATGAATATTATGTCAAATGTGCATTATAGGAAATGTTTATTATATCATAAGAAATTAGATAAAATGAAATTATATCAACAATTCATTATTTCAACTGATCGTTATATTAAACAAAAGTATATTAACTGAAATTAGGTCAAGTGAACGTTAGATTTTTTGTTATTATATCAACCGTTACACACCCGATATCGTGGCCCTGGCACACAGGCAAATGAAGGAACACGGGTGGGTTTTAGTCAGTAAAAGTCTGACAGGGAGCGGGAGAAGTTATTTAATAATTACTCACCCAAAAAATTTTTTAAAAAACGTGGTTGTTAACACAGCAGATAGAGTGAATCATTGTGGTTGTGTATCTAGGAGTAAGTATATGAGCGTAGTGTGTGTGTGTATGGAGGTGTGTATGTGAAGTGTGAGTGTTTGATAAGCTTTCTTACGAGGTAGGTTTGATAAAGTTATGATTGTATAGCCAATATATTTTCTGTTTCATCATAAGTTAAGGATAAGAGGCATTTTTTAAATTTATTTTTAATTATAAAAAGGGATCGTTCCGTTTTTAGGCGTACGAGTATGGTTACTAATGGCTACATTGCTGCTTGGTTGATTACGCATTACAAATTTCCTAATATTCCTTGGGCACAAGTAGTTTTCATTGTAGTCGTTACAATCTATCACATAATTTATAGACTAACAAGCCTCTGATAATGTAAAATGTCCACAATCAAGATAATCACATTGTTTAAACATCTTACATAAGTTTTCTATACCATCATTAAATTTTGAGACATTTAAGAAGTGACTATTACTAACATTTAGTACAATAATCCTATTATTATAAAATGTGTCCAATAAACCTTCTAATGGTGACAGAACTTGCCTTAAATTATAATCATTTTCCCCTACATATACCACTAGTTTATCATTAGGATCTAATGTTGTTTTTAAGCAGTTCTGAATTATGTCATGACAATGCGCATTTGGCTTCGTTTCCGCAAAGATTCCGTATTTTTGGTACTAAGTGTTAGTTCTTGAATGCAGTAAGGCTGAAGCCAAGCCGACACATTGTAGTGTACCGAATATAAATATTCTTCTTTCGGGTCTGTGTTTGGGTTTTCGTTCTGGGTTAGAATACTCGTAGGTGCAGGTATTGACTGCAGGAGTCATTGTCAGGTTCGATGCTACGCTTTTATTTTGTAAGCACTGCGACATTGTCGCTATTTGTTTTTTTAAAGATGAAATTTCAAGGTTAGCGCTATTCAACTGCTGCTGTAGATCTTCAATTATTTTTCCCAGAGATATTGTTTTATCTTCGTAAATACTGTCAACGTTTGAAGAATATAATATAGGTGAAGAAGGGGTGGATGCCGTACAGTGTGCTAAAGAATGCCTCTTCTTTTTAATATTACTACGAGAAATAGTATCTGGTAATGAAATGGATTGACATAATGATTTTAACATGTTAATTTCAGCAGTTAACTTATTTACTTGTCTTTGAAGATTGCTGTTTTCCAGTAATGTTTTATCGAGCTCGAATTCCGTGGTTTCGAGTTTAACGGTTAATTGGGATATAGTATCTTTCATTTCTGACATAGATACTAAGTCTGAAATTAGTTCTGATGATGTTCCATCCAAACTTTTTGACATTTTTGTTGGTGTGCAATTCGATTCATAGGATGTATTGCAGTCAGTGAGTATATGCGAATCCAAGATCTGTGACGCTGCTATGGATTGGTCTTTTTTTGTTACATTGGTCTGTTCCGGTGATGGTGTTTTAACGGCTTTTTTTTATTTCTCAGTGTTATGTTCGATGGATTGCTGCTAATTGTATCTTTGGTTTTAATACAAGTTACGCATTTCCACCTTTTTTTTGAATCTTGATCCAGCATCCTGTATATTTGTTCTGGATATCCCCAATATAATCTGGTTCATATCTATTGTTACAGACCAAACATAATGCAGTGGTTTTTATATCTACATGTTTTTTGCATTTATAGCATACTACAAGTGCTGCCATCTTGCGGCTACTGTTGGTATTCTTTGAAACGATCTTCAATGACATTGTGTTTGCCTAGTACAGCTGCTAGTCGCTGTTTAATATTTTTGTGTAATAATATGGACGAAACATTCAAGATGAAATCACAAAAAGAGACAGTTTACCCCGGGCTTTGAACCTTCGACACATCGAGTACTACTACACTTGAGTCGCTTCAACAGCACTTGACTGAACCGCACCTGAGTACTTCCACTAACGGCACTGAAACAAAAATTTTAAGAGTGCGGTTCGGTGGAACAGTTTATTAATATTATTTTCAGTCCTCGAACGGCACCTATGTAAAATATTTTTTTAGTGATGGGGTGTATTTTTTTGTTAAAGACCTAAGCAAATAAAACATATCGATACGAATCAGCAGAAGTTAAGTCTTCCGGATAATTCCACCCTGTTCACCTGGAGCAAAGAGTAATGTTTTATTTGAGTCGCTGTCAGTAAACAAAAAATGAGAGAACTTGTCACTTTTCTTAGCGATTTCGTTTGTTCAAAATTGTTCTGAGGTTCAAATCATACAGCAGGTATTTCAACTAGGAACAAAATGGTCGAATGAACACACTCACACATATAGACCGCTACATGAAATCTAAGTATGTTTCAGTGTGCAGTGAGTCGGGGCTGTCACATCGAGGCAAGTTTAGTAATTGCGTGTTATTATGTAGGTAGGATGTCTAATTTATAATAATAATTATGTCGTTTGTTTTTTGTTTTCTTACCAGAATACATTTTTAAATATTTCCTACAATCAAAAATACAAAACATTTAAAAATATTAAAAAAAAGTGTGTTCCGCTGGTGTTGAGAGCAGGGTTCGAGCTACCAGTTGTTAGGGCCGCAGGAGATAGGAACTTCCTCACAATGCGAACCGTATCAAGGAATACTGCCTTTTGAATCACGCCCTTGATCCAACCGCCTAACGAGAGCCTCGAGAGATGTTGATCGAGGCTTTCAGGCATCAGGCTTTTGGCCGTAACTATAATGGGCACAATGACAGCCAAGCTCACATTCCACATGTCAACAAGCTCGTGTCGAGATATTATGTTTCTCTTTCTCAGCTTTCACGAGGTTCTCGTCATGTGGAATGGAAACATCTACAATCATTGCGCGGCGCGCTAATCGATCTATCACCACTTTATCAGGCAAATTGGCGACAATAGTCCGGTCAGTATGATAGACCGATCCTAGTACAACGTGACATGGTAATTTTCGAGAACTAGGTCAGGCATATTAATTATTATTATTTTCTGCCATTTTGGACTTGTTAGTAACTTAAACTTACTACTTGTTACTTTTTTACTTCTCGAAGAGAGGTGGCCTGTGTCCCAGCAGTGGGACCATTATAGGCTGATTGTGTATGTGTGTTATGTAGAAACTTAAACGATTGCTTTCAAAATTGATTTTAGAATAGATTTTTTTTAAAATTATTAGGTATGTATCTAGGTATGTGTGAATGGAATCAAATCAACTCCTCATAATATGTAACTATTATATCGTCAACGTGATCTATCAACTCAGCCTTGCGCTGACCAGTGCAGGTAATAGGCCTCTCCCAGACTGCGCCACAACACCCTGTCCTCCGCCTTCCGCATCCAGTCTGTCTCAGCTTCCTTTTTAAGGTCGTCGGTCTATCTCGCCGATACGCGGTCTCCACTCCAAGACTCGTCTGTCTATGGCCCATCGGTCCTTCAACAAACATGGGTCGCCCACTGCCACTTCAGCTTGCTTACTCTGCAAGATATGTCGGTAAATCTGGATCTTTTCCGGATAGTTTAATTTCTGATCTTATCCTAAAAAAGAAACTCCGAGCATAGCCCGCTCCATAGTACGCTCAGCAAACTAGAATTTGTGCACCAGCCCGACTGTATGTGTCCACGTTTTGTCACCATATGTCATATCGGGCAGGACGCACTAGTTTAAGACCTTGGTCTTTAAACATTGCGGGATAGGTGACGAAGAGACTTGATGAAGTTTTCCAAACACTGCCCAACCAAACTGGATCCTTCTGTCCGCTTCATTCTCAAAGTTGTGTCTACCGAGCTGGATGACTTCCTCTAGGTAGACATACTCCTTCACAACTTCAAAAAGCGACCTTTTGATGTAGATTGGTCTCGGCAAGACGTGTGAATAGTACATGACTTTCGTCTTGTCCAAATTGATACCGAGGCCAACCCGTTGAGAGGCTCCATTTAAGCTGTGCAGCATCTGGTCTAACTTTTTCAGCGTCTCTGCTATTATGCTATGTTGAAATAGTTTAGTGATTTGAATCCAACGTTAAACAAATTGGATACGTAAAAATTTACCCGCATTCATTACGTACGATATCGGAGCCCTTTACTGTACGTGGTTCGATTGCACTAACTACTCGTTATGTTATAGTTGGTAATGTCCTGAACACAGAATATAATATACGTCCCATCACTACAAACTGTATGCAGGTGCCGTTCGGAGACTTAAAGTAATATTAGAAAACTGTTCCACCGAACCGCACTCATCAAAATTTTGTTTCAGTGCCGTTAGTGGAAGTGCTCAGGTGCCGTTCGGTCAAGTGCTGTTGAAATCAGTGCTCTTAGTGGAGTGCCTCGAAATAATCGTATAGATTATTCGTGTACGATAAAAAATAAAGTTCGTTAGAATGGATTTGAATAGGCGAAGGAGCAAAGGTCGTTTTCTTTGTATTGACACACACATAACATCACGCCTGTAATCCCCGAAGGGTTAGGCAGAGGAGTACCTAATAGTACACCCACATTTCGCCAGTTATGAATAAACCTTATATTCGAAATAGTTTTTATCACTTTTTTTAGCACTTATCACTTTTATTATCACCTATAACTTTGTAATTGTTTGTATAAGTCTGTTCTATACACAATTGGCTATTAACTTTTGTTTATTTTAGACTTTTGACAATTCGTTGTTTTAATTATATTGATTTACTTAATGCGTTGAAATTGTTTGCCGACTACACTTTCACTGATATATTGTTTCTAATTGAACACTTTAAACATAACAATTTAACAAAGCAAGTACTTTAACTATTTTTAATTAATTTTAAATCTCGGAGTCGAAGTAAACGTGACGGCAGCGCACGCCAGCAACTCAAAACTCGTAGAGGTGTTTAGTTGGATATCGGTATGGTTTTTTACTCATAACCTTTAATACAGCTCTTTGTGCTCTCTCAGCTCTCAGCAAATTGGTTTTTGATGCTCCACCCCACGCGGTAATGCAATATCCAATTATAGACTGACACAATGCAAAATAGACCATCCTCAGTGTACCCATATCCGCAGGTTCTCTTAGCGATTTAAAGAGGTAAATGAGCCGCAACGCCGATTCTGGAATATCATATCGAGCTGTTTGTCCCATCTAAGGCATTCATCATTTTGCAAAACTAGGTATTTGACACTAGCGCTTCCGTCCAGTGTAGGGCAAGTACATGTATTTGATGAACTCTGGCATCAATGAGCAATTATTGTAGTCTTTAGAGGGCATAGTATTTCGTTGGATCGCGAAAGGAATGTAACAGGTTTTATCTAAGTTAAGAGTTAGTAGGCTATCGTGGAACCAGCCCATGATCTGACTTAGAGCGTTTTCTGCCATTGTTTTAACCATATCCCAAGTAGGTCCACAAATGACGATTGCAGTGTCATCGGCATATGCGTATATCTTGCAATTAGGGAGAATCATTCTGCAGAGGTCATTCATATAAATTAGGAACATACTGGGCCCCAATATGCTTCCCTGAGGTAAGCCATAGGTCACAGATTCCTCATCGCTGAGACGATCACCTATCTTTACTAGCTAAGTGCGATTATTAAGATAGTATCTAAATATTTCCAGTGATGTGCCTCGCACCCCCAGATGCTCCATCCTTGCAATGAGTTTGGGAACAGAAACTGTGTCGAAGGCCTTTGAGAAGTCTAGAAATATATGGTGGATTTAAATGCTTAGGGCATTTAGATCCACCATCAAGTTCCTTTGCTACAAATTGCGTAAGGTCCAAAACAGCATCCTCTGTGGATACCCCAGCTTTGAAGCCATACTGGTTATCCGCGATAATGCGATGTTTGTTCAAGAAACCTTTGAGTTGCTTATTGAGGATCTTCTCAATTATTTTTGAAATCGATGGCAGGATTGAGATTGGCCGGTAGTTATTGACACAGCCTCTGTTCCCGGACTTGTATATTGGAAGGATGATAGCCTTTTTTAGTGCATCGAAAAGTTCCTGTCTGAATACAGCGATTGCAGATATAGGTTATGGGTGGACGCACCAGTGCCTAGCGACATTTTCTTAACAGAGATGATGATGTTCCATCCCAACCTACCGCACACTCATTACGTAATTGTGAAATGATCGAATCAACTTCAGTTTCATTGACTTCTAGCAAGACAAGAGAGTCATTTGGGGTTAAACTTTGGCATGGCTCACTGTTCGGAGGTGTCGTAGCTTGCCTATTTGTTTTCATTATATCATCCGATAGATTTTTACCAATGTTACTAAAAAAAGAACATACTTGATTCACCGAGGATTGGGGACTATCGTTTATCTTTAGCAACTTGTCAGGACTGGTGCGCTCCTTACGCTTGTTTGTAATTTCTTATATGGTTTTCCACAGTTCTTTTGGATTGGATTAGGCTTTTTTAAGTTCACATTTTTCATAGGTTAATCTGAGCTTTCGAAGCAAGTCATTGCAGAAATTCCTATAACGTGTGTAAGTTATCTTTAGGGTTGTATTGTTAGGTGATTTCTTTATGTAATGCCACGCCGCACTGTTTTGCATGTGCGGCGGCTGGCAAGCCGGCAAATCACCGGGCTGGGGGCAAGGCCTGTGCTCCTCCCCCCAAACCCAGGGGCAGGGGCAAGCCCTCCACCACCGCCGTCACCACCACCGCCGCCACGATTGCCGCCACCGCTGCCGCCTCCACCGTCGTCGTTGCCGCCGCTACCACCGCGGCAGGGCCTTCCCAGAGGGCCCGGGAGGAGGCTGATATGGAATGCCAATAAATGGCCCCATTACGCCTCCTCCAGGCGAACATCAACTACTGCGCCACCGCTCAGGATCTGTTGCTCCAGAGCATGGCGCAGTGGTCGATTAACATCGCCATGGTCGCTGAGCCGTACTTTGTCCCGCCCAGGGATGACTGGGTGGAGGACCTGAGCGGCTCAGTGACCCTAATTTCGTCGGCCGCCGCCGGTACCCCGTCCCTCGAGGCCGTCAAGAGGGGACAGGGTTGCGTGGCAGCACGGCTCGGGGAGATTGTCGTGGTAGGAGTTTACTTCTCCCCGAACCAAACTCTCGCCGAGTTCCACAACTCCCTTGGGGAGCTGAGAGTCGTCGTCGTCGGGTACCATCCCCTCCCCGTGTTCGTCCTCGGGGGCTTCAATGCCAAAAACGTGGCTTGGGGTTCCCGGTATATGGACACACGGGGCAGGATGGTGGAGGACTGGTCTCTAGAGACAGGCCTGGTTGTCCTAAACCGGGGTTCTGTCCCCACGTGTGTGCGGATGCGGGGTGAATCAGTGGTGGACATTTCGTTCGCCAGCCCCGCTCTGTCGCCGCGTGTCATCGACTGGCGCGTCATGGAGGGGGTGGAGACGTATTCCGATCACCGATATATCCGGTTTAACGTCTCCGCCCAGACCTCAGGCGCGTTGGTCCGACAGACCCCAAGTGGTCCGCGGTGGGTGCTGAAGCAGCTGGACCGGGAGCTCCTCCTGGAAGCCTCGATCGTGCAGGCCTGGGTGTCATCACCAGACAGGCCTGCCGACATCAACGATGAGGCGGAGTGGTTCCGGGAGGCCATGTCCGAAATATATGACGTGGCAATGCCCCGGGTCCAGCCCGGACATGCTCGGCGCCAGGTGTGCTGGTGGTCGCGTGAGCTGACCGCTTTACGCGAGGCGTGCGTTGCTGCGCGCCACCGGTACTCCAGACACCGCAGGCTCCGTATCCGCCCTCCGGATACGGAAGTCATTCAGGCGGAGCTATACGAGGGGTACAGAGTGGCGAAGACTGCCCTCCGAGCCGAGATACAGCGGGCCAGAGGACTGGACTGCGAGGAGACGCCCCTACAAATGGGTGCGAGATAAACTCCGCCCATGGGCTCCCCCGCTGACGCAGAGTCTCCGGCCCCAGCTCGTGGAGGACGTGGTGAGCGCTCTGTTCCCTTCGCGAGGGGAACATACTCCCCCGCCCATGGCTCTATCTAGGGGGTCCAAACGCCTCCTGCCGGAGGCTCTACGCGGGGATCGTGCGGTCCATGGCCCTTTACGGGGCACCGGTGTGGGCGCGTTCTTTAAGGCTGCGACCAGCCCAGCGGTTGAACGCGTCCCAAAGGGTCATGGCCATCAGGCTGGTACGGGGTTACCGCACGGTCTCCCATGAGGCGGCGAGCCTCCTTGCTGGACTGCCGCCATGGGATCTGGAGGCAAAAGTCCTCGCGCACATCTGGGAGTGGCGCGAGGAGGCGAAACGCCGGGGTGAAACTCCGCTGCCGCGAGAAATCACGGCACGGCCGACAGAGCTCCGGCGGGATCTCATGGCGACATGGAGAGTGCGATTGTCGCAACCCAGCGCTGGGCACGCCACAATTATGGCGATAAGTCCCCTCTTTGAGGAGTGGCTGGAGAGGCGCCACGGCGTCCTCACCTACCGCCTGACGCAGGTCCTCACCGGACACGGTTGTTTCGGGAGGTTCCTGTTCAGGATAAAGCGGGAGGAAACGCCCGGGTGTCACCACTGTGTGGATCGCCCGGAGGACACGGTGGAGCATACGATGGAGGTCTGCCCAGCTTGGGCGGAGCACCGCCGTGTCCTCACGGAGGCGATCGGCGGCGGCGATCTCTCGCGTCCGGCCCTGGTTCAGGCCATGGTTCGGAGCGAGAGTGCATGGGAGGCCGTCACCTCCTTCTGCGAAGCAGTTATGCTAGCGAAGGAAGAGGCGGAACGCGTGAGGGTGAGACAAGGTTCGCGCCCTCGCGCCCTTAGTCGCCGCAGGAGACGCCCCGGGCGTCGGGAGTCGCAAGCCGATTTCCGGCCACCGTAGGCGCGGACCTGCGGACGGTGAGCGATGGGTAGCTCGCCGTCCGATAAGGACCAGGCCCGGGTCGACGGCGCGTTGTGTTCCACGCGCGCCTCAAAGAGATGTCAGCACAAACTGACGGGGTCCGTTAGGACCAATGCCTGCCGGGGTTGCGAGTTTGTCCGAAAGGGATATCGTGGCCCTGGCACACAGGCAACGGAAGGAAGGAACACGGGTGGGTTTTAGTCAGCAAAAGTCTGACACGTCCTCCCGCTCCGCCCAGAGCGGGAAAAGTTATTTGATAATTTCCCACCCAAAATTCCCTTTAATCACATAATTATGTATTTGATCCCTATTTTGAATACACTTCAACAAGCCAAGGGTAATCCACGGTTTCAAGATTCTTTGTCTCCTTGGTATTATAATTTTAGATGTATTACTCGTATTTATTCTGACGGTATTTATTAGTGATATAAAAGTGTGTAGCAATTCATTGTGTCTTGGATGTTATAAATATCCGCGAAGTTAATATTTCCTAGTTCTGACTTAATGGCATCTAAGTTGGGACGGGATTTAAAGGATTTTGGATTTTGGGTTCTTTTGGCATTTGTTAGCATCAATATAATAGGTTTATGGTCTGTAATGTAAGATTCGATAACTTATGTGGTAGATGGTAGTTTTGACTTTAATAAAACGTGGTCTAGACAATTTTGTAGTCTGGTGGGCAATAAATGAGTAGGTATTAGGCATTGAGAAGCGTTTATAATCAGATATTCCAAGCTATGTAGGTTACTATTTCCGAATTTTATAGATCTTTTTCAGTTATATATAAATATAGGACTGAGAAAACCGAGTGCTTGATTCAACCGGTGATAGTTTGTTTACATCGGAGCGAAGAAAAAGTAGGCTGTAGTCTAAAACATAAGCGGTGAGCGATTTCATATATTTTTAAGGATGCGTGACTGAGAATTTTGCCGATGCTGACGCTAAAGAAGCAATAACTGCTGTCTCTAAAGAAATTTCGAAAATCGGACTGACATATGACACTACGGTGCCCACCTTTTTGTCCAGAGGAACTGGCATTATAGTTCGCCCAATTAAAAGGCCAATTTATCCTGTCAAGGATATCCAGTGAGTCGACAAAATTCTATTTCGTGACTACACAGCTCTGGATACTACACAGCTAAATATACACTGCAAGTAAAGGATATCATCACAAAACCGCCGGAGTCAGACAAGCACGATAAATTAAAAAGTGACTAACTAACCGTCTGCCTCACAGGCAAAGCGGCTACAGCAAATTTTAATTCATGAAGAGCAAAATAAACAATAAATCAGTAATTTTTTATTTCTTCTATAAAAAACTGGCAACCATAACCCCCCGAAGTGAATTCCTGGCTACGGCCCTGTGAACACTAGTTGCTCTCCAATTATGTATCACCTGACCCTCTCACTGCGAGTGCGTGAATTAGTGTCTATTTCATTTTAAATTCGTCGCGCGGGTCGGCTTTACCCGGAACTTTGCTGGAGCGGGCTACATCGCCGTTTGTCATCTGAATAATTCACAATGTGCTCGAAAGCCGCGTTTTTGTCGTATACGAGTACGACCTGCATTTTATGAGTGCGCTGTACTCGGATGTGTTCGGGTACTAGGAATGGACTTGGTTTTAATGTGTTTCCGATAGGTCAGTGAATGGTGGTAAAGTATTCTGTTTGTGTGTTTTGTTTATTTTCTTTCAAAGTGTTTGTCCGAACATAATGTATTGATACTGTGTCCTCTTAATGCTTGTCACTCTAAGACTCAAAATATTTACCAGGAAACCAACTCCCTTAAATATTGATGAAAGTATTCTGAAACTCAGTATAATTTTGGTATTTCAATCATGAGCTCCTATTGTTATTTGCTCTTGTATGATGAAGTTATTCTGAATACTCATAAAGATCTGCTGAAAGAACAATAAATTCCCTCAGCAGTAATTACTATCGGCACGTTACGAGTGCTAACGTGCAATGTTACCTCATCAGCTAGTGTCACGGCGACTACTTCTGCAAACTTTATGTACACTAAACCCGATACACTTCACAATTTGCCAACCTCCTCCTGCTGAAGTCTGACAGTGCCCAGGGCTGGAATGGAATACCGGTCAGTTTCTTAAAGGCAGCACATAAACTCATCGTCCCAATAATAACTCACCTAACGAATATTATGCTTTGAGTAAGCGACTTTCCCGACGGCTCTAAAACTTGCTTTAATAACTCCCGTTCACAAGAGAGGGGGACAGGAGTGGTCCGTCGAACTACAGGCCTATATCAAGTATTGCCCTCTTTGTCAAAATTTTTAGAGAGGCTCTTTAATCAATTCACGGTTGCTAAGTTACCTCAATCACCCTATTACCAACCTATTATCAACTTCATAATTTGGTTTTCGCAAGGAAGGTCTACTGAAGACGCGATGCTGGCACTTGCCTTCACTGTTACCAGTAAAGTGGACAGTGGAGACAAATGTCTTGTTATCTTCCTGGACCTTAAGAAGGCGTTCGACGCAGTCTCTGTCCCCCTTCTTCCAGACCGGCTAAAAGCATACGGTATAAGAGGTCCACCTCTGGCTCTCCTTGCGGATTTTTTAATTTTTATTTAAACACAAAGTTAAAATTGATAATGTCGTAAGTTCCAAAGAAATAGTTACTTACGGAGTAGGCCAAGGAAGTATTCTCGGCCCGCCATTATTCTTTCTTTACATAAACAGCCTTTTTAATTTGAAAATACAAGATGGTTTTTGTTTTTCTAAAACAAAACCGCTAAAGAGGGATTGGTCATCAAAGTTTGTATTGAAGAATTTTAACGCGTGGTCCGATTAACTTGAAACTCAGTATTTATACTTAAAAACAAAAATAAAGAATAATCTGTAACAGGGTTTTCCGAAAATTGACTCCTGACGGGGTGAACAGGGGCAGTCAATTTTACAAGGTAGGACTTTACTGCGTGGCTTAATTTACTCGAAATTATGACGTAGGCGTCCGCTAAGAAGGGATTTTTGGAAATTCGACCTTGAAGGAGGTGAAAAGGGGGGATTTTGTTTGTATGAAAAATCTTATTCCCTGTAATAATAAACCTGAAACTTGGCACGAATACTTACCTAAGTAAATTATAAAGTTTTTCATTTTTTTTTAACTAGAATAATTTTAACGTGCGGTCCGTCTAACTCAAAACTCAGTAGTTGTATTTATAACAAAAAATAAAGAACAACGTGAATCAGGGTTTTTGCAAAATCTACCCCTAACGGGGTGAAAAGGGGTAGTCAACTATACAAGGGATTTTACTGCGTGGCTTGATTAACTCGATAATTGGTATAAATAACCTACAAGTCAAATAATGGAAAATTCGCAAACCACCTTTCAAAAATTAACCCCTTAGGGGGTGAAAAAGGGGAATACAGGTTGTATGAAAAAAACTTTTATCGTTGATCTATAAACTTAAATTAGCCGGAATACTTTATCATCATTCTCCTGCCCTAATCCCAATTTATTTGGAGTCGGCGTAACATGTCTACTTATACATAATTATCTTCTTCTATATCTTCTATCTTCTCTTCTATATAAATAAAAGGAAACCGTGACTGGTCAATCAACATATAGCTCAAACTTCTCAACGGATTGGGCTAAAATTCGGCACACAGATAGTTATTATGACGTAGGCATCTGCTAAGAACGGATTTATGAAAATTCAACCCTTAAAGGGGTGCAACGGGGGTTCACAATTTGTATGGAGAAATAATATAAGATAGATGCATCAATTCGAAAATTCGTAGGATTATTCTGTCACGCCTTGCCGAGTCCAATACACATCGAAGGGTCGCTTCTCGAAGTTGTGAAGGAGTATGTCTACCTAGGACAAGTCATTAAGCTCGGTAGACACAACTTTGAAAAAGAAGCCGATAGAAGGATCTAGTTGGGTTGGGTTAGGTTAGGTTAGGATTTGGGAAACTGCGTCAAGTCTTCTCGTCGCCTATCCCGCAATGTCTGAAGACTAAGATCTTTAACCAGTGCGGCCTGTCCGTCATGACATACGGTCCCGAAACGTGGACACTGACAGTCGGGCTGGTCCGCAAATTCAAGGTCGCCCTAGGCTATCCTCGGAGTTTCATTGAAGGATAAGATCAGAAATGAAGTTCCGTAAGAGAACCGGAGTTACCGACATAGCCTTCAGAGTAAGCAAGCTGAAGTGGCAGTGGGCTGGCCATGTTTGTCGAAGGACCGATGGCTAGTGGAGCAGACGAGTCCTGGAGTGCAAACCGTGTATCGGCAAGCGTAGTGTGGGACGCCCCCCAGCTAGATGGACCGACGAACTTGAGAAGGTGGCTGGGTCAGACTGGATGCGAAAGGCGGAGGACAGGGTGTTGTGGCACAGCCTGGGAGAGGCCTATGTCCAGCAGTGGACTGAGATAGGCTGAGTTGATTGATTGACTTCTGTCAAGAAATAAATAAAACGTGTTTCATGCTTTTTCAAAAACAACTCCTTAAAGGGTTGAAAAGAGTCTAAAAATCAATATGGGTATAATTTTTAAGGTTTTTCGGAACGTTGATTAGGTACGTAAATGTCATCAATTTTGAAATGCAACACACTTGGACAACAACAAAATTCTAAAAAGTCGTAATTTATAATTGTTTTGTATTTATCTAAATACCAAAAATTGTTTCCATAAAAGTCTACAGATGGCGTTAATAGTATTTTAAAATCCGGTGGTAAATAGGCGCTTCAATCTGTATCTCATACGATTCACCATCAACTCCAGGTGGGCCAAAGGTGCTCAAAGGCTCCAGGTGGTGGTAGTGGTAAAATTAACGTTTGTATCACAAATTCCTTTAATTCCAAATTACCTTCTGTTCGAATTCAAATGATTACGTTTCCTCTCAAATTCTGCTTTGCAATGACTATAAGCAAGTCTAAAGGGCAAAAACAAAAAAATCGGCAAGAGACTTCAGAGAAAACTGTGTCTCACGCGGGCAATCTACGTAGCTCGCTCATGCGTAAGCTTGCCCAGTAGTTTGGTGGCTTTGGCACCAACAAATTTAGTGAAGAATATTGTCTATAAAGAAGTTTTGTCAATAATATTTTTTTTATAAGTTTTAATTTTAGGTTCAAAGAACCTAAAATTAAAGTTAAAAATTAAAAAAAAAAAATAAGTAAAAGATACCTATAGTCGACTATATTCTTTGAACCTAAAATTAAAACAAAACTTATCAATCAAAATAAATGTTGGCGTGAGCGAATAGCCGCGGGCAAAAGCTAGTATTGTATAAATTTAATCTCTTAGTATTGTATAATTGCACAGCACATGTGTGAGCACTATGTACCTACCATTTACTAAGTACGTCTTTCATTGACTTGAATGTGCCCTGGCGGCTGAGTGTGTCATGCTCACTCAAATGTCTCGCTGATGGTGGCGTGTGTGTTGGATCAATAAGTTCCCTTCAAGATGGTTGAGCTAAATGGTGTTGATCCATGCGTCATGTTCGTGAACGGGCGCCGTCAGTGGGGTCTGGTCATTTCTTGGTTGCCACGGCTTATTTTAACTTTTTTTTTTTTTAATGGTTTATCTTTTTATTGCGGGCGTTTTTAAAGTGCACGTCTTTCTACATTGTCCTCCCATGTATCTATAATTTCAACATGAATGATGTAACCAATACTTTGTCATAATATTTTGATTAAAAAGAGTGCCCGTGGAGTTTCTTGCTCGTTCTTCTCCATAGGAACCTACTGTGCTTTGGAATGGGCAACTAGCTTCACCTCTCTGTCTGACCGACGATAAATCTCTCATATTTGACCCCTTGAAGCTCAAAGGCAGAAGAAAGAATAAGGTTGCCCCAGCAATCACGATTAAATCAACATTTGCAAGGATACGCAAGCCAATCTTCTCGCTTATATAATCTACTTAACAAAGACCTAGGTATTTACTCCCGTACACATCGCGACTGCAAAAGTATTAATACGATATGGCTAAAATCGAAAACGTACGAAGAAGTTGAATGTTTAATACAAACAGTAGTGCACTTTGCTAATTTGTAAGTAACTTATAGATCCATATTGGACGGATGGATGACCCCTGTAACACAGGTTTTTCCTAGCATGGGGGTCATTGCTCGTTTATTTTGTACCACGCTATTTCCATGCTTAAATTAAGTGTCACCTGTCTATATGTACTTTTATGTCAAATAAAAAATGTATTATTATTATATATAGTAAACAACGGTTAGTGGAAGATGTTGACCTACAACATCTTCTGATCCCAAGACTTGTCGTAGGGCTAACTCCAAACTCCAAACTAATACTTCAATCGAGTAATACTTCAAACCCCCTGTCACACCAATCCTGTCCCCTACTCACATCATTGATAGCCCTTACACCCCCCCCTCCTCCCCACACACATACAGAGAGACACACACACACAGAGAGACACACACACACACGAGTGCGCGCGTTCACTTAAAATATCCTCGTTTCATTTTGCATTTTTAGTTTAGACTCCTTTGAAATGGAGTGTTTTTTTTCTCTTTTAATTTTAGTTCTACATAGTTCAATAACTTAAATACAATTAATACTCTAACCATTGGAAGGGTGGAATGTCCTAACACAAGCATCTGTTTTGCTTAAAATAGCATTTCTAAAAGTAAAAAATGTAACAAATTGTAAGTTGTTGAAATAACATTTTTTGTGCCGTTCGTTTGATTTATTTATCGTGACCCGCGCTTTGCTTATAGTTTGCTTGGACATGTGTCATATGGCTACTATGTGTTCCCACAATTCGATGCAAAATACATTCTGCAACGTACGTGAGTTTCGTTTGAAAACTTATATTACTTTTTATACTCTTACCACATAGATGTTGGTTCTACGCCAAACATCTCTAACCCTTGTAAAAAATAATTAATCTTTAAATGTTATAAAATTACTTAGCTTCTGTTTAGTAAAAAATCATGTTCTGTAACTAAAATAAGTATGAACTAAGAAAGCTGCGCACTGAGCTAACTAATTGGAATCTTCTTAGTTCGCGCCAATGCAATGATTAGTGAAAGTTCACATCGGTGCTCATCCGCGCTAACGATAACAGCCGCAGTATGACGTTCACTAGTCAAAGAACAAGAGCACGGAACAAACGAGAGCAGAAGGCTCACGGCAAATAAAATTGGTTTAAATGCCTTTCTGATTTGGCTATAATATGTCACTAGACTTTTAACTTTCCCCACTGTCAACTACGATGTAACTACAAGGCTCTAACAAAAATCCCTTAAACTTTTAATCCATGGACAGTTACCATGATAGTTTGGGGATCACCATTAAATGACTGTATTTGGGAGCAGTGATTTAAATGTTTAGCATCATCTTCATAATATTGAGTCTCCACCATCCCACTGTTAAATAAAAACCTCTAGCATGTCATCTACCCCAATCCTTAGTCGCAAACAGTCCTTAGCAGTATTAATAGGATCTGCAAAGAACAAAGTTAGGTAATTTAACTGTTAGGTATGCAAATTGGTACGGACAATATAAGTTGGTACCTATACCAACTTATATTGTCCGTCTATTCAAATAACAACTGTCTGTCATAATTTCATAAATCTGTACATGTCACATTCTGTTCTCTGCCAGTTGTTTGAAATTACTATTACACGGCAAATTGACGTAAACTCTCAATTTGCTTAATAATTAATTTCTGTAACTGTACATAAACAGTACCTACAACGATTTGCACGTAGAAATGTGTCTTCTGTATCTCCTTACGTAGTGACGTAAGTACCGCGTGTACCATAAACGCGATGTAGTGGGTCCATGCGCGGGCCTTTTGCTTGCTTTACGAGCGTGCTAGAGCACAAGCATATTTCACGGAACACTATCCGATATGAGCATTAGAGCAAGAGTTATACTCAGCAAATTGATAAGTGAACACTTACAGTATTAGAAGACGACGGAACTTGTATGATTGGTGGGCGGAGTGGCGGGTTGGCCTTTTGTAGTATTTTAAATTGTTATTGTCAAAAGATTTTTGTAACATTACGATTTGAAATACAGACTATGTCTATCTATCTATGTTAGCGGGTTTGGGTACCGCACTTAGTCCTTTATGTGGACCATTGCGCTGCCAAGGCAGCCGTTGTTGGTTATTCCAACCAGCACATCTCCCTCCAGAAGCTGATTAGGTCTCCTGGTCTGTTTAGTATATCTGTGAAGGATCTGGGTGACCCGAGGTTTTCTGTTTTGATTTGTGTGGAAGAGTTTGTTTAGTGAGCAGTGTCCCGTGATGGTCCCCGTCACAAGGCGCAGGCCGTTCTTGTCCAGGCGCAGTAGACGCCTGGTTAGCCTACCTTCTAGCGATGGCATAACTTCCCTGGACTGCCAGCGGCCCGGTGCCGAGCTCCACCAGTACTCCGCTTGTGTGTGGGTAAACTTCTATAGCCACCGGCTACGTAGGACGTAGCGTAACTCTTCTGGCTTCTATGGCGTAAGCCGTATAACGCTACGTCCTACGTAAGCGGTTCAAAGCGAACGCGATTATGAAGCGATTCTATGCGGTGACACGCGAATTCAATGCGATGCGGTGCGACGCAGCGGCTATGTCCTACATGCACGCGAATCGTCCAGCGCTGCAGCCACCGACGCCGCCGACAAACAAAAACACGACGGCACCGCATTCAGTTCGCGCGAAAATATCAAGCCAACTGATCGCGTTCGCTTCACTTCGCGCCGCACCGCACCGCACCCCACTTGCGTATGGTCACGTAGGCCACTTCAATAGGTGTCGACCGTTTGTTTTTTTCGCGCCGCTCCGCGCCGCTTCGCGCTCGCTTCTAGATCGCTCACGCAGAACGTCGCGTGCCCACGCATTCCGCCTGGTAGACGGTGTTGAACATTCCCAGCAAGCTGGATTATATTTATGTTGAAATCGTGTGAGAAAACTCCAACTTCGGTTCCGGAGTCGGTTTTTGATCCGTCGGTGTATACTCTCATCTCATTCGGGCCTGAGCAGTCACACCGTTCTTCTGCGAGTATAATGTTGTAGTGCGTCTGAAAGAATTGTAGCTCCGGGGCTTTGTCGCAGGGTGACGCCATCATCGGTTGTCGTTTGATTGCATCTTCCTTTTTTGCGTGTGTGCTTGACTCGTAGAGTCTTTGCTCAGGGTTCCAATATATGGAGCCTAAAGGCGGCCAGGGCTGCCTCCTCCCTCACGACGAGGTGTAATAAAAAAAAAATACAGACTATATTTATGTCTGAGTTTACTTGTGTATTCACAGTTTACCTAGCAGAGTTGCAAGTGCAATTTGTTTTCATTACTAGGATCGGCCATAACAAAACTTTGCAATAGTCACCGCGCTCGAACAAAATAATTATTGTTAATGGAACGATAACAACATCTTCAACATTTCATAAAGAAAATCTAATTTTACTCTCAAAAACCTACTTAGCATTTGCAAACTAAAGCAATGCGGCAGTAATTTCTAAAGTATTTGCTGTGAGCGAGCGCTGCCACTAAGCTGTAAGCGGATTTACTTTTAAATTCTAATTGCAGTGGAATAGGGGAGTTATAAAAACATGCGCTTAGGGCTTTGAGATAGTCGCCGTCAAAGGCCAGTGGCGCCGGCGGGCGCGGCTAGCTGCGGTCTGTATACACGCGGCTGTTTCTCTGTAAACTGATACCAACAGGGGAGGGTTAAGGTATCCCACTATCTGTATCGGTAGTTTTAAAAAGATATGTGTTAAGTACCGTTCTTCTTTTGAATTTTAGGATTGTTTTTTCACCCCACAACTAGTTATTAAGCTTTTATGTGTAATTGCTGATTCGATAAAGCTCTCGGCTTCTCATTAGTCCACTCACTGAGCGATCGGATTGGCCTGCTAATGAACACACTAGCGCCGCGTTCCCGCGCACTTTCTCACTGTATCAGTGTGTCAAAATCTCCCAACGCGCTCCGCGCTAACAAAAAACATTTCTCTGAAAAGAAATGGTCCTTCAGTGATTTAATGGTACAATCCCCGCAAGACACTAGAAATTAACATAACCAGCACCTGTGGACAATATGTGTAGTGTGGTTTAACCTGGATTCAGACCTAGCCACCCCGCCGATCCCAAGAAGCGTGAAGCAGTGGGCCGGAGATAGCAGGTAAGCTTTACGAATTTATTACACAATATGTGTTGCGGCTTTCGTCTGCAAAAAAAGATGATATAAATTTTAAAACAAGTAAAAATAAAAATTTAAAAAAAACCTTTTTTACCACAAAAAAACAACCGACTTCCAAAAAAACACTACAAAGTGAATAATAACTTTGAATTTGGAATTCGGTGTCTTTGGATCTTAGTTGTTTGCCACCGACTTCCGAATTTAAAGTTATTCACTTTGTGGTGTTTTTTTGGAAATAGGTTGTTTTTTTTTGTAAAAAAGCTTTTTAGGTTTCACTTTTTAGTAGGTCAGTTTATAATTTATCTAAGTTACAATAGCCTTATGACAAATGCTCATCACCTTTTACAAAATATTACTTTTTCCAATGCAGGGGCGAAAATTTTTGAGTAGTTCTCCTGGATCTTCCAGGAGAACTGGAACTGATGGTGAATTCACCATATGCACAGTGGCGAGCATAAATTGCTTAGCAACCATATTAAAATGCCTAATCGAATCGCAGCCGTGAAATACTTATTATTAAGTAGTTCCTGTGGCCATTTGTGGTCTTCATCAGCATTATAGTTAGTAGAGTATAGCTTTCGACGATTTTTATGTTTTTTTTTTTGTATAGTGTGCTAGCTAACATAAGGCAAATCATTTAATTTAATGTTGTGTTTCGTAATGCAAATTATTTTACATTTTATTGTATAGATTCAAGTTTTATATCTGAACAAACAGCTGTGCTGCTGGGGAGTTTGTTGCGCCACTTCTTCTTCCCAACTAAAGCACTAGGAAGTGGTGAAGGGTGGGCGTTTTTGGGGGACTGTCTTATGTAATTTTAACGTTCGAAAAGTGCTGATTCTCAGCCTCACTTCATCAAATGTTGCGTTCCGAGTGTAAATGCATGAGTTACTATAAAAAATACCCTAAGCGCTATATGTGTGCCTATAAAATTTGAGGAATTCCCTCTATTTTTATGGGATCATCAGAATCTACCTTGGTGACAATGGGGCCACCTGGATAGCATACCCTTTCGAACAAAAAAAAAATTTGCAAATCCGTCTATATGTATATGGCGGAGTTATGCCCGAACACAAAAAAAAACCAGCCAAGTGCCTGTCGGACCACGCACAATGAAGGGTTCCGTAGTTAGGATGATATTATCCCTAAAACAAACTTAACATTGTAGTTGAAAAACATGTTCTCCCATACATCGATATACGCCACGGTCAATTTTCCAACTGAAAATTTAAGTTTGTAATCGCAAAAATGTTTTTTTTAATGTGATATGATAAAAATACAAATTAACAATTTTCGGACTTTTCCTTTACTTGTGCTGTGAGACCTTGCGTCTGCCCAAATTTCATGATTCTAGGTCAACGTGAAGAGTACCCTATAGGTTTTGATTTATGTTCGAGATATTCGCAATTTTTTTTTTATGTGATAAAACTTATAAATTTACAATTTTAGGACTTTTTCCGTTACTTGTGCTGTGAGACCTAAGTACCCTAGGTTTTGATTTATTTGCGAGTATCGAAATATGTCGCAATAATGTCGCTTATATTGCCGTATTTTTTTATTGCGTTGACTTGGAAGCTTGATTTTTTTAGAGCTTCAAGGGACCATTGACTTACGTATTTGATATTAATTTCAACTTGACACCTCTACGCGTTCCTGAGAAAAATGGTCTTGACAGACTGACAGACAGACAGACAGACGGACAACGAAGTGATCCTATAAGGGTTCCATTTTTTTCTTTTGAGGTGCGGAACCCTAAAAATTATATAAACATCTGAATTGATAACCTCCTCCTTTTTTGAAGTCGGTTAAAAACCCAAGTCACAACCAAAAACCTCTAAATAGTAAAGAAAAAAATATTTATTGGTATGTTTAATATAAGTTGTAGGGGATTTAAAAAAAAATTAATTTAACTTTTATTTCCTGTTTTTAAACTTTATATACATATTACTAGTAAACAACCGAAAATGCGGCCGAATTTTATCGATTGTTGAACTACACACTTAAACAGATATACAGATACACGGATACACACTAAAAACTTATAACACCCTTCTTTTTCGTAGGGCGTTAATAAAAGATTGCAATGTAACAACTTGACAAGAGTAGCGCGCGAAGCTTGTCTCGGGTATACACGACTAGTACAATCAGTGAACTTATCATCACATCCAACACAAGTAGCCAGGGGGGCTACTTGAGAAGTATGCACTATGGCGGTACATGGAGCTTATTACGTTCCACTTTCGGTGTACCTGTACCTTTACACATACACACATGCATAAACTCACGCCTTCTTCCCATGGGGGTATGTAGAAACTATAGAACGCCACCTGCTACGCTCCTTACATGTTCCTTTCACTTCGCCTACGTTCATACACCTGGTCATACACGCACGCCGGTTGCGAGTACTACGCACCTGACCTTTCTGAAGAACAGCACCAACTAAGAAATAAAACATGAATGAAGTGTACCCTTCGATCGGCCTTGACCACGTGTAGCCGCTGCAACTGTGACATAATGGTTATTGTAAGTATTACAGCAACCGGTATACTGCAAGAAGTCGTAGTGGGTTTTTTGATAAGAGACTAGGTAGAGAAATTAGAATCAAGCACTATTAAAATCAATCATGAATAACACACTAAAAGTAATGACCAAATAATCAGCTCGATTCTGAAGTAAACAAGTTTAGCAACAATGTCCAACAATGTGCATGGGCAGCTCGTATTTTTTTTAGACATGGAAAGTTACTGAAGTGGTTATGATTGCAAAGCCTGGTAAACCACCTTACGAAGCATCATCATACAGGCCCAATTCCCTGTTGCCCATACCATCAAAGCTGTTTGAAAAAAAAAAGCACCTTAAACCTATCACAAACGAGATAAACCTGATCCCTGACCATCAGTTTGGTTTGAGAGAGAAACACTCAACAATAGACCACGTACATAGAATTACCAACATCATTGAGAGAGCACCAGCCGATAAAAAGTCAACTCAACCGTATTTTTAGATGTGGCACAAACTTTTTATAGTCAAAGTCAAATTATTTATTTCAAATAGGCACTTATGAGGCACTTTTGAACGTCAAAATATAGATAGAGTTTGGCATAAGGGTTTGATATTTACAAGCTTAGACTAATACTGCCCAATGATTTTGCCGATATCTTGCAATCAAATATTACAGTTCAAATGTTGCGTGTAAGGCACGAGGATGCCTTTTCCGATCTAAACATTTGAGTTGGCGTGCCTGAAGGTAGTGTGCTGGGTCCAGTCCTCGACCTGTTGCACACGTATGATATATCAAAGCTGGAAAATAATACTATTGCAACCTTTGCGAACGACACTGCCATTATGGGTAAAATTACGGCAGCAATCAAAAAGGTAAAAATCGCTGTAAATGAAGTTCATGACTGGGCATAAAAATGGAAAATCAAATTGAATGAATCGAAGTGTACGACATTGATTTCACCAACAGGAATTGTGATTACCACCCAATCTTCATAGGAGTCCAACAACTGTCATACGAAAATACAGTTAAATACCTTGGCATAACGCTTGACGCTAAATTGCCCCAGGACTTACACATGCGTTTTAAAAACATGTATTGACGGGATCTCTGCTTATCCAAATATGGCATCTAACTGTGGGGCTGTACTAAACCGACCAACATCAAAATTACACAATCATTCCAGAATAAGGTACTCAGGAGTATTGTTAATACGCCGCCGTGGTTAAGGAGAAATGACGAGGCATTCCACTAAGAGCACTGATTGCAACAGCACTTGACCGAACAGCACCTGAGCACTTCCACTAACGGCACTGAAACAAAATTTTGATGAGTGCGGTTCGGTGGAACAGTTTTCTAATATTACTTTAAGTCTCCGAACGGCACCTGCATACAGTTTGTAGTGATGGGACGTATATTATATTCTGTGTTCAGGACATTACCAACTATAACATAACGAGTAGTTAGTGCAATCGAACCACGTACAGTAAAGGGCTCCGATATCGTACGTAATGAATGCGGGTAAATTTTTACGTATGCAACTTGTTTAACGTTGGATTCAAATCACTAAACTATTTCAACATAGCATATTAGCAGAGACTTCGTCAAGTCTCTTCGTCACCTATCCCGCAATGTTTGAAGACCAAGGTCTTGAACTAGTGCGTCCTGCCCGTTATGACATATGGTGACAAAACGTGGACACATACAGCGTACTATGGAGCGGGCTATGCTCGGAGTTTCTTTTAGGATAAGATCAGAAATGAAACTATCCGGAAAAGAACCGGATTTACCGACATATCTTGCAGAGTAAGCAAGCTGAAGTGGCAGTGGGCGACCCATGTTTGTTGAAGGACCGATGGCCCATGGACAGACGAGTCTTGGAGTGGAGACCGCGTGTCGGCGAGATGGACCGACGACCTTAAAAGGTAGCTGAGACAGACTGGATGCGGAAGACGGAGGACAGGGTGTTGTGGCGCAGTCTGGGAGAGGCCTATTTCCTCCACTGGTCAGCGCAAGGCTGAGTTGATAGATCACGTTAACGATATAATAGTTACATATTATGAGGAGTTGATTTGATTCCATTTACACATACCTAGATACATACATAATAATTTAAAAAATCTAAACTAAAATCAATTTTGAAAGCAATCGTTTAAGTTACTACATAACACACATACATAATCAGCCTATAAGTTCCCACTGCTGGGACACAGGCCTCCTCTCTTCGAGAAGTAAAAAAGTAACAAGTAGTAAGTTTAAGTTGGCGGAAAATAATAATACTTAATATGCCTGACCTAATTCTCGAAAATTACCATGTCACGTTGTACTGGGATCGGTCTATCATTACTGACCGGACTATTGTCGCCAATTTGCCTGATCAAGGTCAAACCAAAGTCAAATGCCAATGATTGTAGATGTTGCCATTCCACATGACGAGAACCTCGTGAAAGCTGAGAAAGAGAAACATAATATCTCGACACGAGCTTGTTGATATGTGGAATGTGAGCTTGGCTTTCATTGTGCCGATTGTCGTTACGGCCAAAAGCCTGATGCCTGAAAGCCTCGATCAACATTTCTCGAGGCTCTCGTTAGGTGGTTGGATCAAGGGCGTGATTCAAAATGCAGTATTCCTTGATACGGCTCGCATTGTGAGGAAGTTCCTATCTCCTGCAGCCCTAACAACTGGTAGCTCGAACCCTGCTGCCAACACCGGCGGAACTCATTTTTTTTATATTTTTAAATGTTTTGTTTTTTATTTTTGATTGTAGGAAATATTTAAAAATGTATTCTGGTAAGAAAACAAAAAACAAACGACATAATTATTATTATAAATTAGACATCCTACCTACATAATAACACGCAATTACTAAACTTGCCTCGATGTGACAGCCCCGACTCACTGCACACTGAAACATACTTAGATTTCATGTAGCGGTCTATATGTGTGAGTGTGTTCATTCGACCATTTTGTTCCTAGTTGAAATACCTGCTGTATGATTTGAACCTCAGAACAATTTTGAACAAACGAAATCGCTAAGAAAAGTGACAAGTTCTCTCATTTTTTGTTTACTGACAGCGACTCAAATAAAACATTACTCTTTGCTCCAGGTGAACAAGGTGGAATTATCCGGAAGACTTAACTTCTGCTGATTTGTATCGATATGTTTTGTTTGATTATGTCTTGAACAAAAAAATACACCCCATCACTAAAAAAATATTTTACATAGGTGCCGTTCGGGGACTGAAAATAATATTAATAAACTGTTCCACTGAACCGCACTTATCAAAATTTTGTTTCAGTGCGGTTAGTGGAAGTTCTAAGGTGCGGTTCGGACAAGTGCTGTTGAAATCAGTGCTCTGAGTGGGACCTCCATCGTGACCTAAAATTGGAAACTATCATGAACATAAGTCAAAAATTAGCTGAGGCCCGTGAACACGGACTCACCGACATGTGAACATCGAGGTTAAACCAAACAAATGTAGACTAAAACGACCAAATCTTTTGAGTTAGTGTAGTGTAAGAAGTGTAGAAATAATGGTGAAAATGACTCACATAGAACACATTAACAAAGTGTTTATTTATTATATCAGACTAACGAAGAAGAACGGACTTGAGTAAAGTACAATCGACACTTTTATAAGTTTTAGAATAATAATTACGTAAAAAATTAAGTTACATTAAAATAGCTTATTGGTCCTATTAGGCTAGATTTTAATGAATTATTATGAAACTGGTTCTTTTTAATAAAGATTTTAAAAAAAAGCGTTCGGTTTGAAATCAGAGTAAAATATCGTGGTACAGGGAGCTTATCACGTTCCACTTTCGGTGTACCCATGATCACGTGTAGCCGTTGCAACTGTGACGTCCCGGCGACATCCAGATGGTTATTGTAAAGTGTTACTGCAGCCAGCAACATTATGCATGCATAACTATGCTCGGAACGACTTCATTCAAAGATCGCTGGATCAATAACAGTGAACGAACGCTCGCGGCATGTGTGTAATGTATGTCGCAGGTACCTACATGTTACGTACTACAGATGAGGCTACGAACGTTTGGCTACGTTTATCTAATGCATTTTCGCCGTATTAGTTTTTCTCAACCTCTGGTTAGCTGGCAGTTGTAAGACTATTTTTGATTTTAGCACATTAAATAAATTAAAATCAAATCAAAACAAATCAGTAAGTATAATATATAGGTTGCTTGCAGTAAATTAACATAAACCAAGTAGCAACGCATGTGTTTCAGGCTCCGTCCTAACAACACGTGTCAGTGATAGCCCTCGTGGTTTAATTATAATTTTGATTGAAATCTATTAATGTAGAACATCAGAGGGTCGGCTTATCGCCGGCGTCGGCTCCTGCGCTAAATGTAAATGTCAAGTGCTAGAAGTAGGTCGCCGCGGTCGGCGGGCGGCGGTCGCCGGTCGCGCGGCCATGATAAATAAAATAACCAGTGCGAACGAAACCGCAAAGTTTCAGTAAAAAATATTTACAGTAACAATATAAAAATTACTGCTTCTGTTCTGTTATATTTTAACTTAGTACCTACAATTTTTAATTTACTTATAATTCGTTTATCACATACAGTATTAATGTTTGCCTGTTTAAGGTAGATTGTACAGGAATCGCCCATTTTTATTGTAGTCGTAACAACATATTTTAAGTACGTACAATCTTCGCTAATACATTTCCTGCCGGTTACTGTGCGCTCGATATTCGCACAGACTAACCCTAACTATATATCTACACTAATATTATAAAGAGGAAAGATTTTTTTGTTGGTTTTTAGGGTGCCGTACCCAAAGGGTAAAACGGGAACCCTATTACTAAGGCTCCGCCGTCTGTATGTCTATCTGTCCTTCTGTCTGTCTGTCCATCAGCCACCAGGCTGTATCTCATGAACCGTGATAGTTAGACAATTGAAATTCACAGATGATGTATTTCTGTTGCCGCTATAACAAAAAATACTAAAAAAACAGAATAAAATAAATATTTAAGGGGGCTCCCATACAACAAACGTGATATTTTTTGCTCGTTTTTGCTCGATATTGATAACGGCCACGGGTAGACGCTTGAAATATTCACAGAATATTTAGTTATATATTCACTTTAAAAATAAATAATTAAATTAGAATAAAACAAATATTTAAGGGGGGCTCCCATACAGGAAACGTGTTTTTTTTTCCGTTTTTATAGATAATGGTACAGAACCCTTCGTGCGCGAGTCCGACTCGCACTGGCCGGTTTTTATGTTTGTAACGACGCTCCGAAACTACTGAACCGATTTAAAAAATTATTTCACCAGTAGATAGCTACATTATTATGGAATTACAAATGTTATAATTTATTTCAAAAAAATTAGGGATCCGTAAGGAAATTGCAATATACAATATTGCACTTTTCTTACGGATCCCTAATTTTTTTCTTTTTTTTTTACTCACGGTATAAAACCCAAAATTGTTTTTGGTGTGCGCTGCGAAAATCATTGATGATAGAACAAAATAATGTAGGTACTACAGGTCGTATTAATGTCTACAAAATCTATTATAGTTTAGTCACAATAACAGCTTTTGTGTTCTAAAGGAGACGGGCGAATTTGGGCCTGACGTTACAGGAATGAAATATTTATCAATATTTTTTTTCATTTTTTTTATAGTCTATCTCGAAATATAACGCAGTTTTATCATGGGATAAGAAATTAAATATTAAATCATAAAAATACTGACTTCCGATGTTTTCATTTTTAAATAATGTTGCCAGATAAATAAGTTATTCGATTCATCGAATTCATAATAATATATTAATCATTTTTATACCATTATGACATTAAATATAAATAGAAACAAAAACAATAAAAAGTGATTCAGTATTTCCTTCTGTAAATATGTTTAACAAAATCATTTTTTTAATAGTGTAATATAAAAGTCGTAAAATAAATTGATTAAATTGATTTCACAATCAGTCATCATATTTTAATACACAGGCAATAAAGTGAAACTCATGTCAATGTCATGTCAAACGTCAACAAACAAATCATTCGCTTCGTTCGTTTTGCTCTGAGCGCAAGCTCAGGTAGTGCATATTTTCTGTTATTTTCGTGTGATTATTTGATTAGTGTTCTTTAGCGACTTTGGCTACTTAAAAAGGAGTTTGACAGATATTACTTTGACGAACGACCCACGCATTTCTAACAACGGACTTAGTTATCTTGCCTACTCGACTTACCTCAGCCTCATCTAACCCGGTTTTCGAAGTAAAATACAATGAGTGATTAACGTCATCGTTGTATCAACTGCGGCATAGCAACTTGGCGGCGTAATCCTATAGGATTACATCAAATGGAAGACGAAGGCGTTGTTTCAGTTATACAGCAATGGGTTGCACCTCAAGTTGTTTATTTCATTACAAGTTCACATTTTGCTGAAGCTTACTTCATTATTAATCTTATAACAATATAATAAGTATAACGTGAGAGTTCAGTGTAAGAATAACATAATAAGGAGCAACAACGTTGTTTTTGTACAAACCAATAACACCCTATATTTTTTTTCTACCATGGCGCACTCGAAAACATTTTAGTTTTTTCGAAGTGGTATTCATACATAAATAAAATAATGCAGTAATCGTTACTGTAACGTCAGGCCCAACTTACTGTGGACGTTCGCCCGCCTGCTTTAATTACAGTGCAGGCAGGAACAAAGGTTGGTTCCATTCGCGTCATGGTATGAACCCTTATCCAAATAAATTATTTCATAACCAAGACTATTTATTTCTAAGCAAATTCCATTTTAATTCATTCGGATCCGACATTTAGTTTAGAAGTTATTACGAGCATAAGTTCGAGCGTTCTCTGCAATACCGCATCTCGGGATGTCTCGAACGGCCACAGAATAGCCAAAACGACAGTTACGGCATTCTTTGACCTGTGTAATAGTGATGAATTCACCAAAACATTACTTTACCACGAAGTTCCTCACTATTACACATGGTCAAACAACAAATATTCAAGAAGAAGACGAGGGCAAGATGTAGAAGGGCATACAAGAAAAATGCATCATTGGGCAGAGTATACAGTTTACATCCTTCTCAGTCGGAGTGCTTTTATCTCAGAATGCTGCTGCATCACATACGTGGCCCAACTTCATTTCAGTATTTAAAAACCGTGGATGGAGTCGTGAAAGAAACTTATCAAGCCGCATGCCGAGACCTAGGTTTATCGGAAAATGGTGACCAATAGGAAATTACATTAAGAGAAGTATCAGTTTCTCAATGCGCGATGAAACTAACAGAGTTATTTGTAGTGTTACTATTATTGTAATTTCCTCAGAACCTTTCAAGTTATGGGAAACTTTCAAAGATGATTTGTGCCAAAATACACACACAGAGCACAACAGCGAGAAGAGGACTGTGACGTATATAACGAAGGCTTGATTCAAATAGAAAACAAACTTGTAGAATTGAACGATAAATACCTAAAAGACTTTGGTTTACCTTCTCCCAATCGCTCACAAAATGCAGTCGATAGAATGCAATGGCAATTTTATGATTTTGTCGGAATTTGTCAATTCAAGTTTATCAAAATTGGTAGCATACCAAAAAATAGCTAATGATGCCATAATTGACAGCGTAGAAAATAATCGCGGAATTTTGGACGCTCCTGGTGGAACAGGCAAAATTAAAAAAAAATAAAAAACTTTCCTTGCTAATTTAATATTAGCCAAAGTGCGGCAATCTGGAAGAATAGCACTAGCAGTTGCTTCTTCCGGCATTGCTGTAACTCTTAATAAGTAACAGGAAAACTGCACACTCAACGTTTAAATTACCGTTGACTGTGTCTTTAGAGCAGCAGTCTTATGTTCAATTCGTAAAAATGGACCCTTGGGAAACTTTACAAAACATGTCGCTTATTATATTGGACGAATGTACCATGAGCCATAAGGCTCATGTTGAAGCAGTAGATCGGACATTGAAATACCTTCGAAACTTAAGTGCTGAGATGGGAGCAGTCAATTTTGTGTTTGCTGGAGATTTCAGGCAAACACTTCCTGTTATCGCTAAAGGAACGCGTGCTGATATCATCAAGGCTTGCTTTAAATCATCCCTTTTGTGGAACTCAGTACATACGCTCAATTTACGCACCAATATGAGAGCACGTCAAACGAACAATTATGATACCCATTTCCCAGAAAAGTTACTTAAACTTAGAGAAGAAAAATTTCCATCTACAAATGCAAACTGTCACTAAGTAGTATTGGATAATGGATTAGGTCTAATTGTTCACAGTTTAGAACATCTTATTAATGCTATTTATCCTGAAATCGAAAATCTACCTACAAGGAACTACAGCTGGCTTTGTTAGAGAGCAATAGTGTCACCTCGAAATGATTCCGTTAATGAAATAAATTATATTTAAATGTTACAATAAGTACCAGGAGACATTATATGTTACAAATTCATCCACACAGTATGCAACATCGAGGACACCGTTAAAAGTTGGTACTCCGTGTAAACCCTCCCAGTATGTGTAATGGCACAAGAGTTTTAATCAAAGAACTTCGAGACAATGTCATTGCAGCCACCACCATCACCGGACCCGCAGCCGGACAGCTCGCACACATTCCACGTATTCCAATAAAGACGGATTTGCCTATTTCGTTTAAGGGGCCGCAGTTCCCAGCTAAAGTTTAATTTGCTTTAACAATAAATAAGTCCCAAGGATAAACCTTATCACTGGTCGGCATCGACTTGAGAAATAAGTGTTTTTCTCACGGGCAATTGTATGTTAGCCTGTCCCACGTGGGGTCTTCGGAAAATCAATTTATTTTGCTTCAAACGAATACCACTTCAAATAGAGTTTACAGAGAAGCCTTGCAATGATTTTACACTTTACTCTCATTTTCATTTTCTTTCTTTTACATGACTCAGAAAGGTTATATTTTTTAATTTTTTTCGCTTTGGTGTCCAAAGTAATTATTTTTTTTGACGATTGAATGAGTCATGTCAAAACTATTTTCATTGTGGCTTCCATAACATTATACATTACTTCTGCGATAGTAAAATCCTTCTCTTACTTTAATTGTGAAGGTGTGTGTTAGTATGTAGGTATGTTTATCCCCTCTGCACGCAAAAACTACAGTAACGATTGCGATTAAACTTAGTACTTATATAGCTGGAGTTCTGTAATAATACATACTATAGGTAAATTTTATCCCTGGGTTGATAATGACCTAGAGAAGGACGTAGGCTACTTGTCATCCTGGATCGCAGGCGAAGTCCCGGGCAGCAGCTCGTATTGAAATAAATAAACAATACCAGCCTGGTAGTGTCCCAGTGCAGGGCAAAGGCATCTTGTCATAGACATCTCATACAGAGATCCGGGTGTATGTGTGGTTCCTTATAATATCTATGGTGTACACTCACTTATAATATCTATGGTGTACACTCACTTACGTTAAAAAAAAATCATGAATGGAATAAAAGTAGGTAGGTTATTTTTGTTATAGATATATAACAAAAATATACAATTTCTTGTCATCAGTTTAGTATAACAGAGATATAACTCTTTCTCTGATAGTAAGCTAAACTAACTATTGCCGATTGATATTACAATACTTATGCAGGAAAAATGCAGTCTTGGTGAAAATGCCCTGCGGGTGATAGCGCGGGCGCAGCTAGTGTGACTTTGCCTCAAATAAGTGAAGAACTGCTAGCTTACTAACTCTTAATTATTGTTGCTCGGAATGTAGACACAGTCTGCTGGACATGAGAAACGCAAAACAAACTTACCCACAATAGAATGCTATAGCGCGCGCATTCGCCGATAAGTACACGCTGTAACTGGGTCACTCTTTATTTTCGTCTTAGATTTACGAGCGCCGCCGCGCCGTGAGCCGCAATATCGGCACTGTGGCGGCCGGCGCCCGCCGCGCGCCGCCCTAACTCCGGCACCACGCTACAGAATCGTTTGACTTTATTTATTCGAATTCGATTACAGGTAAATGTATGACAAGTCTATGGTCTTATAATAACAAGGTAGATCACTCAATATTGTGCGTACAAACTTACATTTGCTGTTGGAATGTATGAGGGAACAATATGTCTTTCAACTACAGTGTTACGTTAGTTATTGGGATAAATTCATTCCAACTACGGAACCCTTCATTGTGCGTGATCCGACACACACTTTACATTCACACAAGTACATAACAATATATTATGATACGCTAAGCCTTACGCAATACCCCACAGCTCGCGTGTCGCGTGTTTTATAATCTACCTGGTTTGCTCTCAATTGTCTTATCACATAAACATTTTCTGGAGACCTCTCTGCAGATTGGATTTGCCGCTGGGAGTGTCATCTTGGCACACAAATAGAAAACAAATCTAAAAGTATAAAGAATAAATAGTTCTGCTTTGTCTTTAGTTAAAGCTTTATTGTAGTCGTTTAAATATAAACGTGACAATTCACAGATTTATTTTTATTCTACAATGGCTACGTGTCGACGAAAGTTGTGTTTACGAGCTGTTCGTTGTTCAACAAATAGAAAAATCAAGTTAAGAAATGACAAAAAAATGGCACGGGCACGTCAACCAGTGTCAGGTTCATCAGTGGATGGTATTCGGTATAATCCATGTTTACAATGTTTACATTATTTATGATGTCTCGTTGGTCTTCTGTTCGCAAGCGCGAGCTAAGTTTGAGCTCCCGGGTTCGATCGGAAAGGAATTTTCCAGTAGCAACCTATAGTCTGTATTTGTTCCCAGTTGAATGCTATGGGTTCGCCTTCTTTGTGGGACTTGAACTTATCCGGCGAAATGTGGGTGTTACTGACCTCTGCCGAACCCACCAGGGCACACAAGCGCGATGTTAGTATTGTTACCTTCGTAAGTTCCCGCGAGGTGTATGTACCTGCACGCTCTGTGAGCTACTTTCCGTTATATCTCATATCTAATTTAGCTGTTCTCCAAAGCCGGTAATCCCGGAAGCCTCGCATCGGCTCAGATCTGGGCATCTGTTCCACGGGGAGCTGCCTCCACTCGGTACTCACGCAAACAAAGGTACGACACTCATCAACTTATCGGTAACGAGTATTTACTGGCCATTTGTCGTTCTGATAGTCTTTTAGAAGTTGGCTTAAGTAACGTGTTAAAAAAGACCCCTTCATACTTTCTGATTAAGGAGCAAAAACGGAAAGCTAGCGGATAAGAATTTGTGATACATGTTTTCAATGTTCAAGCTAGAATAACTTCAATATCAGTCACTTCCAGATTATGGGAATGGACCATAATAATTGTCGTTAACTCATAAAGAACCAACTAATTCTGACGTATTAGTTCTACTGTAGTTGTTGTAAATCTACTACTACCAACATTTAAAAAAGGCCTAAGGAATTTATATTAGACACATAAGTTTAGTTTTTAGGGTTCCGTACCCAAAGGGTAAAACGGGAACCCTATTACTGAGGCTCCGCCGTCTATTTGTCTGTCTGTCTGTCCGTCTGTCACCAGGCTGTATCTCATGAACCGTGGTAGTTAAACAGTTGAAATTTTCACAGATGATGTATTTCTGTTGCCGCTAAAACAACAAATACTAAAAAACAGAATAAAAAAATATTTAAGGGGGCTCCCATATAACAAACTTGATTTTTATGCTCGTTTTTGCTCGATTTTAATAACGGTAACAGGTACACGCTTAAAATGTTCACAGGATATTTATTTATATATGAATGAAAAATGAAAAAAAACTTTAAAAATAAATAATTAAATTAAAATAAAACAAATATTTAACGGGGGCTCCCACACAACAAACGTGATTTTTTTGCCATTTTTATAGATAATGGTACGGAACCCTTCGTGCGCGAGTCCGACTCGCACTTGGCCAGCTTTTTATATTACACACATAAGCTTAGCTTGAACTGTTTTGTGTTTTATTTAAACTTAAGTACATACTTACTATATATTTTATAAATGAAACTATGCTGTTTAGTTTCATGGATGGCTTGAACGTCGTAATGTAAACAAACAAACAAAAACAAAACAAATCTAAACAACCTATTGATAATTTAGGTAAGTTTTTCTTTAAGTGAACTGTAATTTGTTCTTTGAGAAATTGTTCTTTAAACCGAAGTCGTTACTTACCAACTCACTATTAAATCAAAAAAAGCTGCTCAAGCGCAACCTAATTCGATAAAAAATCCCTACTTCGACACTTTAAGTGAACGTTCAGAAGTGATATCCGCGGCAGGTACAAGTGATATCCGCGGCAGGTACAAGTGATATCCGCGGCAGGTACAAGTGATATCCGCGGCAGGTACAAGTATGCTTTGACATCTCTCTCCCAACTAGTTTCACATAAATTGTATTGAAATAGAAAGCGCCGCGTCGTGTTCACGCGTAGTGGTGAACTTGACAACAAGCTGTGCCCTGCCCGAGCGGCTGCTGGCTCACAGACAGTGATCCACACTCGCGGCAAGTTTGGGAGTCGGTATATGAAACAGTACTTTGTGCAGATACTAGAGTACTAATGATATGTCAAAGGAAGCGAGTTTTAATGTGCATTACCATAAATTGACTCTCGTCAAGACGTCTCGAAGGTCCTTCTCACTCGGAGTCCTTCGGAAGCACTCGGCTAAGTTCGGGGGCGTTTTTGCAAATTCTCGAACACGTCGCTCAGTTTTATAATGTGTCAGAATAATTCATAGTGCGCCGGGCGAGGCGCATGAATATGTAACGTGGTCGGTCCACCTGCCTCCCCGCCGCTCCGTCCCACACCGCGCCCCCGTGGCACCGCACCCCCGCGCCCCCGCACCTCCGCACTCCCGCGCCCCCGCACCTCCGCACTCCCGCGCCCCATGCGCCCCCGCGCACCGAGCGCGTACGGGGTGTGCTAACGACACTGCGGTTAATGTTGTGCACACATTAATATTAACACGGTACACAGACCAGTGTATTCGATTTATAAATAATGCACTTGAACAAATTACTTGAACGCAGAAAGTTCCACTTCCATACACTCTGTGTATTTCAATGCTCGTTCACTCGGCCGAGAATGTTCTCAGACACACAATTCACTCTTATAGTTGTTTTAGCACAAGCACGCTCAAACATTTTTATGATAAAGATGTTATCTTCAATATACTCCAATAAACACTCAGACATAAAATCAAATACTTCGCAACAGAATACATTTTCTTTCTTACAATAGATATTGTTATTCATATTGTATTCAGCCATTCGAGAACATTTCGATACAACACTAAAGTAAATAAACGCTTCGTCTCACAAACGTTTATCGTAGCCAGTGCTACGAGCTACGCAAGGTCAACGCTACGAGGCTACGAACTGCTACGCTATCTTGCCGTAATACAATATAATGCGTAGTGTCTTGGGAGCGTTTTCTATTTGTGTGTGTTGTGAGAATAAGTGAGTGTTACAACTGAGAGTCGAGTGTCCGGGTGCCGCGACACGCGATGCGACTAATTAGTCGCGCCGACTAAATAGTCGCACGACGTATTAGACGCGGCGCACAGTCGGCGGAATCGTTTCCCATTCAGTTTGAGTCCGACTCGCGCTGTCGTAATTAGTGTAAGGTGTAAGTACTTACATGCGCATCTTACTTGCGGTGTATGCCACGTTATGTATTTAGTTGAGCGGTTGTGGCGCGGTGGCTCGTGGTTTCGGTGTTATTAGACAATTGGTTATACCGGATTTTACATTCATAATGAGTAAACATTTTATGCACGACGCATGCCTTAAGTTGTTTAATTAATCATTTAAACATTACTTTTAGAATTGTGGAATATCAATTAATTCCAGCCCATGTGTTGGGTTTTGGATTATGCAAAAATGTACATATTATTATCCTAAGTAATTTATGCCTAGTTTACACGAGATTATTACTTGTTGTGTCAGCTTGGCGCTAAATAAAAACATAAAATATTCACTCGCTGTGGCAGTCTTACTAATACCAAGCACTCATTCAGAACGATTTACACGCAAGATATTGGTGTAGGAACAGAACTAGGTACTAAGCCTTCATTGTTGAGTTCGTACAAACTAGCCACCATGCTAGTGAACTAGTTCGTACAAACTAGCCACCATGCTAGTGAACTAGTTCGTACAAACTAGCCACCATGCTAGTGAACTAGTTCGTACAAACTAGCCACCATGCTAGTGAACTAGTTCGTACAAACTAGCCACCATGCTAGTGAACTAGTTCGTACAAACTAGCCACCATGCTAGTGAACTAGTTCGTACAAACTAGCCACCATGCTAGTGAACTAGTTCGTACAAACTAGCCACCATGCTAGTGAACTAGTTCGTACAAACTAGCCACCATGCTAGTGAACTAGTTCGTACAAACTAGCCACCATGCTAGTGAACTAGTTCGTACAAACTAGCCACCATGCTAGTGAACTAGTTCGTACAAACTAGCCACCATGCTAGTGAACTAGTTCGTACAAACTAGCCACCATGCTAGTGAACTAGTTCGTACAAACTAGCCACCATGCTAGTGAACTAGTTCGTACAAACTAGCCACCATGCTAGTGAACTAGTTCGTACAAACTAGCCACCATGCTAGTGAACTAGTTCGTACAAACTAGCCACCATGCTAGTGAACTAGTTCGTACAAACTAGCCACCATGCTAGTGAACTAGTTCGTACAAACTAGCCACCATGCTAGTGAACTAGTTCGTACAAACTAGCCACCATGCTAGTGAACTAGTTCGTACAAACTAGCCACCATGCTAGTGAACTAGTTACAGTCTACATACTCTTGTGCATGTTTTATTAATATTCCTAATGTATCCGCTCTTTCGGGGCTTCAGTCTACTCATACTTTCATCTGGGTTGCAGACAATGGCAGCAACCTCTTCAGTTCCGCGTTCTGTTGTTACTAACTCATTCAAGAGCGCTTTTTTGGTTTCATCTCGCTTCGCGTGCATGGTAGTACTCACACAATGCAGAGGACGGTCAACTGTATATCAGGAGTAACACTTGAACGATGAAAATCGTCACCGGTGACCTGTTTTTTCTAAAACCTACTTCAGGCACCAGCTCTCACAATGTGATTGTTTATAGTTCAAACCTGCTATAAGCTACAAAACCGTTGTGGCAGAAAATAAATAAACTAATTATTATTACTGCTACGAAATAAAGTAGCAAAATATGTTTAAAATGTATGTGCAGTTTACTGTACCCGTGAAACACTTCTACTGTTCAACGGATTATTCCTGCTTTTTATATTTCTATGGATTATTCACAATGCCTTATATGTATTAAAAGCGGATTATGTTTTTTTTTTTTTTGTTTTTTTTTAGAAGGCAATCTAACATAATAACTGCTAGTTTAACATCCAAGTACTGCAATTTATAACTTTGCTGTGTATTTTACATAAGATAACTACTCGCTGAACCATAAGTATACAAGTTGTACATAAGTATGCAAGTAGTACATACATCTCTAACAAAGTCTGTGTAATGTATACAGACGCGCATTCATTGCTTACCCCTCACGCATACATTAGTGAAGGCGTGACTAATTAACACCGGAGTTCTTAATTCATTAACAGAGCCCGGATTAGCATCAGAATACCGAACAGGAATACATAGCATAGCCGTAGAAGAACGTTATTGAATTACCAAAAGATTTACCTTAGACTAGGACACAAGAGCCGTGATTACCTGCGAATAAATTGATAATACTTTTACATTTCCATCCGAAGCGTCGTTAATTGGGAATGATTCATTAAAAGTTTTGCTAGAAGCCGTCTCCGCGCTCCTCAGAGCCGGTATAACGTAATGCGCAATGAATAAGATCCATCGATTGCGGCTCATAAATACGCAACGATCATTCATTCCGCGCTCAATGCGCGCGGACAGCCGGGCTTTGCTCAAAAGACCGTCTTTCCGCCACACACAACCTAATCCCAACTCCACTTGCCTTTCCTCAAAGTCGGTATTTGTGTGCACGTTTTAGGCGGGCCGTTCGTCCGGGCTTGGCGTCTCATACATTATGCAGGGCCGCTATTGCCGTCGGATCGCGGCGCGTTTTCTTCGAGATGGGGCTCAAATCTTAAGTGGTGATATTTATTTAAGCAGACTCCTCTGTTACACCTTTCGAGCGCTGCCGTGAGCGTACAGCTCTAATGGAGGAGCTATTGTTGTGTGCCCGCTGTGTTTACTTTTATGGCACTAAGAACTGTTTGCGGGAAAAGGTCACTCGGTGACTCTTAGATTGGCTAGTATCATTTATTTACTTTAACTACAAACTCAAACTCAAAGCATTTATTTCAAATTAACCAATTACAGGCACTTTTGAATTGTCAAGGGGTCGGTCAGTCAGAGAGATGAAGCTAGTTGTCCATTCCAAATAGTAGGTTCCTATGGAGAAGAACGGGCAAGAAACTCCACGGACATTCTTTTTAATCAAAATATTGTGAAAAAATATTGGTTACATTCATGTTGAAATTATAGATACATGTGAGGACAGTGTAGAAAGACGTGCACGTTAAAAGCGTCCGCAATAAAAGATAAAAAGGAATTAAAAAAAAAAAAGTTAAAACAAGCCGTGGCAGCCAAGAAATGACCAGTCCCCACTGACGGCGCCCGTTCACGAACATGACGCATGGATCGGCACCATTTAGCTCAACCATCTTGAAGGGAACTTATTGATCCAACACACACGCCACCATCAGCGAGACATTTGAGTGAGCATGACACACTCAGCCGCCAGGGCACATTCAAGTCAATGAAAGACGTACTTAGTAAATGGTAGGTACATAGTGCTCACACATGTGCTATGCAATTATACAATACTACGAGATTGAATTTATACAATATAAAGATAGTATTTACAATCTTCAGCGGCTCCAACAATATTTTCGAATGCTAATCAATTAGTTTATGCGCCCTTGTGGAGCAGGACCGGTCAGCGATGTAATCCCCCAACTTAGAATATGCTTGGCTACATAGTGTGCGTTTTATACAAGATTTAAATTTCGTTTCATTTAGTTGGACTACATAGTACGTAACCAGTATACTACCGGACCACTATGTCATCCTTAAGTTTTAAGGAATGTTACACAGATTTGATGTTGTATTTTTGTATTGGTGTGGTTCACATTATGGACAAGTATGAAGATGGCAAAAATAGCAGTTTGAGTGTTTACTAACTTTAATAAATTTAGGAGTCCATTAGAGCTTTTCATTCAGTAATAACTCGTTACTACCAAGCTGTCTATCTGTTTCCATTTAATGACGACAGAGGTAGGTACTATGAAGTTATATAACAACTATCAATGAGCATTAATGTGCACTACTTATCTGTTTACCAAATCTTGTTTCCGTTTGCTGCCGCAGTGTAAAAGCGGCGTCAGTTTCCTAATTATCATCAAAAAAACATTCTCTATACAAACATCCACCCATAGCTTCGCCTTCTATAATATTACGCGCGTATTATAAAATGTTTCGTTCGTTGTTCGCGGAAATTTGGCTCATATAATAAAACAGTAGGATTCATTGCGACGCGGAAAACATTTTGCTGTTCGCATCGATTTCTCTATGTGTCCGGCGTTACTGAGCACCGACCGCCGCAAGCGAAAAGAGCCCAGAGAGTGGAGCGTACGCTGAATAAAATATAAAAGCGTCAATATTTGATAAAAACAACGGGTAAACCGGGCAGCGGGGCAGCCGCTCGCCTGTGTGCCGCGGCCGGCCGGTAGAACGGGATTACTAACTACTCGGATATTGATAGAAATAATAAATTAAACTGTGACTACAGCGGAACACGCTGTGGCTGCTATACTCGTGTAGCTGTGGCTGCTATACTCGTGTAGCTGCAGGCTACCCGGACACTGTACGCTGTACATTGTTACATCTGATATTGTCATGAATATGAAATATGGCCTTTGCTTATATAACTGATTCGCGCCGCATTATGAATATGTTATTATTTCGATAATATTGTAGCGGTTATTGTTCTAATATTAATAAATGTAGACAAAAACGAGATTATGTAACAATAATTTAATGTTTAATTTTGCAAATTCAATAATTTATTTTTCATCCCATCTATTTGAAAAGGACGACTTGGTTCGCCTTTAAGTGCACCCAAAGGTGGTGTTTTCTATAAGAAACTTTTAGCGGGCAGTAATGAGTTTTTAATCCTCTTTATAAGTGCGCCGCAATTATCTTTACTTTTTGAATTTGGAACATCTTAGTGTTCAGCGCCAAAGAAATCGAACGCAAATATTGTTTGAATAAAGACTGGCTGGTACGACGGCCCATAGTCGCGCCGCCGCCGCCGGCTGAATAAAAAAAAGAATTCTAATTAAAAACGCGCGAACTACAACCCGCGTTTTCGTCAATTTTCACGGATTGTAGAAATTCATGGTTTTGTTTTCAAAAATGAGTTCTTCAAGTGACAGTGAAAGTATAGAATGAACTCCTGAAAGTATTAGAACTGACGCAAGAAATGTGATGGATAATCTATTACCTGCAAAATCTCGGGAGAAATATATGAAAGCCTATGGTAATTTTATTGAATGGAAAAATGCAAGAGGCGCCAATAATTTTTCAGAATCTGTGTTTTTGGCCTACTTCCAGTACTTAGCCAAAAATAAACAACCTTTCACTCTTTGGAGTACCTACTCAATGCTAAAATCAACAGTCAGTTCTAATAATGACGTAAAACTAGACACATATTCGAAATTAATAGCGTATCTGAAGAGGATGTCTGATGGATTTAAACCTAAAAAATCTAAAGTGTTCTCAATTAAAAACGAGGAGACTTTCCTTAATGAGGCACCCGACCATGTTTTTCTTGCCGTAAAAGTAAGTAACTATGTTTATGGTGGATTAGTAAAGTATAACCATTCTGTTTTAAAATGTCCATTTTATTGTAACCTGTACTTCGATATATACTTGTCTTATTCACATTCGGTTTTGTTACAGGTTTTTATTTTCGGAGTGCATCGAGCTTGTTCGGGGCAATGAACTTTAAAAAATAACTGTTGATGATGTCACTCGGATGATTTACTGTTAGTAAAGCTGACAGACACAAAATCAAAAATTGACCGATCCTTCGTAATCCGAGGAGAATACAAAACTATTGTACAGAAATACCTGGACCTGCGTCCTGCTGATATGAAGACCAATCGGTTTTTCATCCGTTATCAAAATGGCAAGTGCTCCAAACAAGTTATGGGAAAACATAAAATTTCTAACATGCCACAAGAAATCGCTACTTATTTGAAGTTACCAGATATCAAGCTGTATACAGGAAATTGTTTTCGTCGTACTTTTGCTACTCTTTTGGCAGATTCTGGAGCGGACTTAACTGTTCTCAAGCGACATGGAGGATGGAAGTCCAGTGCTGTAGCAGAGAGGTATATAGAAGATTCCATTGAGAACAAGGCGAAAACATGTGAACGCATCGTGGAAAACATTAAATTGCAACCTTCAGTTAATCCATCCATGCCACTGTCGCCGCGCCCATCTACAACCAAACAACAAGATTCGCCGTCACATTTTCCTCAAAATGAGCCAGAATCGGAAATTATTTCAAACACGCAGAATATAAAATCTACAACAATCTCTATTCCTAATAAAACTGTAACAATAAAGTTTCACAATTGCGAAAATGTCTCAAATGTAAATATAAGTTTTTAGTTGTTTTATTATTAGTACTATTTAATTTCAATTTAGTTGTATATGTTTTATTAAATAATAGTCACACTAATATTATAAAGGTGAAAGTTTGTGAGTGTGTGTGTGTATGTTTGTTACTTCTTCACGCTCAAACGGCTGGACCAATTTTGATAAAATTTTGTATGGAGGTAGCTGACACCCTGGATTAAGACATAGGCTACTTTTTATCCCGATATTCCCACGGGATCGAGACTTACGTGGGTGAAACAGCGGGGTGCAGGTAGTATTACAATAAAATATGAGGCGCCTTTTATGTTCTCATAGTGGGTGATGAAAAGTAGAATGTATCACTTGGGCGCAAAATATATTTTTGGCTCGGGCGATGTATTTTGAATCCCTCGCTACGCTCAGGATTCTACTAAAGAATCCCTCGCTTATAATACAATCTACTATTTAACCAACTTCCAAACAGGTCGATTTCTCCGTCAATTATGGACCGATTTTGAAAACTCTTTTATTGTTTTTAAGGGTATGTTCGCGAGGTGATCCCATTGTCATCAAGTCTTCATCATCAGTTCCACTTCACCAAATGGTGCTTTTCGAGAGCAAATGCACGAGTTATTATAAAATACTAGCTGCGCCCCGCGGTTTCACCCGCGTATATCTCGATCCCGTGGGAATATCGGGATAAAAACTGGCCTATGTGTTAATCCAGGGTGTCAGCTACTTCCATACAAAATTTTATCAAAATTGGTCCAGCCGTTTGAGCGTGAAGAACTAACAAACACACAAACACACACACACACACACTCACAAACTTTCGCCTTTATAATATTAGTGTGATGTGATATCCAAATCGCTATAGGTGTGCCTATAAAATATGAGGATTTCCCTCAACTTCCATGAGATTCCCCACAGCAGGTTCTGACTTGGTGACAATAGGACTACCTCGGTAGCATACCCTTTCAAACAAAAAAAGAATGTTCAAGATCGGTCCACAATTGTCGGAGAAATCGGTGACCACACATAAAAAAAACAGGCGAACATAATTATAACCTCCTCCTTTTTGGAAGTCGGTTAAAAACTTAGAAACAGATATTGCAGACGTGGTCAAAATGATCGATCTATTATATTATTACCTTCCTGTACCTACATACTTGCATGCAATAGTACTTGTGTATGTAAGTGTACCGTCATAACTCAATCCATACATTTACGAGGCCCGCGCCCCGCACCCGCACCCCGCACCCGCGCCCGTCGGAGCAATCAGTTTATATCCGCTGCTCTATTTTATATCCGCCGGCTTCAGCGGATTTATGATCTAGGTACTATTTAGTTTTTATGTACGAACTAGCAGCTGTGCCCGCGACTTCGTTCTCGTGCATGTCGGACAAAAAAAACCAAATGTGTCGTTTAGAGGACGTGTAGGTAAGTACCACTTCTCTGTTGAAAAGGAAGAATCTTTCGATCTTGCCTGGTGGGAAGCAGAGGCGGCTCGTCATAAAGAGCGCTGGTGCAGTGCCCTCCCACGAAAATAGCATAATCTATATTTCTTTATTATAATCCTATACATACATTCTTTCTACTATGCCCATACGCATACAATAGCAGTTTACTAGAAAACCATTTCCTACGCGTACATTTGGCGTCAAGTTGTAACGTGTGGAGCGCCAGCGATTGCGCTCCTATGAAACAAAGTTCAGTACGATATCTAGCACTGTATTCAATGAGTGCGAAAGAGAAATATCGACACAGTCCGACGCGTGAAGCAAAAGATTTTGTATGAAAAATAAGCCTAATTTGGAGCGCCACTCACGCGCGACGTTGCCAAACGGCGCAAGGCGGCCGCGCGCGGGGATGCGATCTATGCCTATGCGCTGTTGCCGATCTTATGTAAACAAACAGTCGGCTCAACTCGGCTGTCAGTAGATTCGCAGTGTTTATTCTAAATAATTATTAAAAATAGTTTGTGCGCGACATTTGTATTAAAAATGGAACACTACAGTGTATCTTTTATTAAAAATTGTGAAAAGACTCTCGAAATGCGTATCGAACTGAAAGCTAAGGGACCACCACGTCCCGAAATTGCACTTTCTCAAAAATGTGTTACGAAAAATAAATCTTTTAGGCGTGGTTTTAAATCTGAACAATATTTCAAAACACCTTGGTTGTGTGGATGTGAAGAAAGCAACAAATTACTTTGTTTCCCGTGTCTGGTGTTTGGAGCTGGCGCCGGCAGTGGTGGTGAATCTGCATGGACGGAAACGGCCGTGTTGACGATTTAGCGCATCTTTCAATAAAAGTGAAAAAACATTCGCAATCTCGATTTCATATCTTATGTGAAGTGCAATTGGCATCTATCGGCCGTCAAGATATTCGTAAGGCGCTCGATTCTGCGTATCGAAAATCTATTAGAGAGTTCAATAAACGCGTTGATGAAAATCGATAAAGATCGCCGAATGGATTTTCTTTACAAATAAAATAAATGGTAAGCTCTAGTTCTACGTTTCTTTTTTTAGTGAACCCCCACAAATAAATGTCACGAGCCGCCTCTGGTGGGAAGTACTACCTGGGGTTCTTAACAACAGCCCTTTCGAATGCAGTCACTGTGTCTTCAGGGTCCATAATTGCAATGTGACGAAGTGTCACTTTGATTTTTGAGAATAAATATGAATATAGGCGTCTGGTCGAGGCTAGGGACATTACGAGTAGCTAAGCACCTGCCGTACTCAATAAATCGACAGCCGCTCTGGCGGAGTGTGCTGAAATGTTATGTTGATGAAGAAGGATAAAATAGCAGTAGATTATTAAGCCTCTTCAAATCGTTCAATCTGTCAAATGTGTTTTCGGAACCAACGCGAATAAGTTCAGCTACTGCAACATGTATTGATAATGTTTTTTGTGGTTCCGACTAAATAGTTAAAGCCATTGTAAATTATCTCCCTTCTGATCATAGCGGTCAAACCGTTACTTTTGAAACACGTCATTACAAAACGTGCAGATACAAACTAGACCAATACCATTGGGTAATTTAAATAAATTGAATAGCCCTTTAATTAGCAAGTTAAGTGCTCAAGGCCTAAATATGAACAGTGGCAATATTTTGTATGGAGAATTCTTTTCATTAGTGCAAATTGAGTTCAATAAATATTTTATAAAGAAAACTAAAACCATTTGCCCCAAATTTTTATTCAGTAACTAGGCAACTAAAGGTATCAGGAAGAGTAGGGAAAGATTATTTGAACTGTGTGGCCTTAAGCCGTATATAAACACGGACACTTTTAATAAGTATGTTGCTACTTATTCTAAAACTTTTGAAAATGTCTGCAAAGCGGCTAAAGCTTCATACATTAGCAATAAGGTTAAATCAGCAGACAATAAAATAAAGACAGTTTGGAAAATTATTAACAATGAAACGAACAGGAACAAAATACATAATACTGATTACACACTGGAAACTTCCCGCGGTCTCGTTAGCGATAACATCAATGTTGCTCAGGAATTTGCAACTTTTTTTTTACAAATATTTCAATTAAAACTACAGAAACTTTTAATTCCTCGCCCTCACTTGCTATTGATATATTAAGAGCGAATGTTTCAGCTTGCCCTGTGGAATTTAAAAGACTTTTAAGCAACTTAAGATTAAAATTACCAAAGATCTGTGGGGGCATGTCTACTAAGGTTCGTCAATCCATTATTGAGACAAGTGCACCCTATCTAGCTTTAATATTTAATTTGTGTAGATCAAGGGATATTCCCAGATTTAATGAAGTATAGTAAAGTTATTCCACTTTTCAAATCCGGTGACAGCAAAGACACTAATAATTATAGACCCGTATCGGTTTTGCCGGTTTTTAGTGAGGTGTTTGAAAAAGTAATGTTGATTCAAATGTTCAATCATTTTAATCGTAATAACATCCTACACGATCAACAGTATGGTTTCACCAAAGGATGTTGTACAACTAACGCTGGTGTCACATTATTGAAACACATTTTTAACGCATGGGAAGAGGCACAAGATGCAATAGGCATCTTTTGTGACCTATCCAAGGTATTTGATTGCGTGAATCACGAACCTCTGCTCTTGAAACTTGAGCATTATGGACTGGGTAAACTTGCGCTTAACTTAGTAAAATCATATTTGAATGATATACTGCAGCAAGTTCGAATAAACGGTGTGAATTCATTGGGTTTAATAGTCGAAATGGGTGTACCGCAGGGCTCAATTTTGGGTCCGTTCCTCTTTTTAGTATATATAAATGATTTACCTCATTTACTGGAAAACCGACCACAAATGGTGTTATTAACTGATGACACATCTCTGATTTTTAAAGTAAATAGACATGCACATAAGCTTGACGACGTAAATAACGCTATGCTTAAGGTCCATAATTAGTTTACTGTAAATAATTTGGTAATAAATGAGAAGAAAACTAAATGCATAAGATTCGTGTTACCGAATGTTAGAAGTAGTGAATGTCATGTTGTATTGAACAAAGAGATACTAGAATTCGTCGAAAAAACTGTTTTTCTGGGAATCACGCCTGACTCAAAGCTGCGGTGGAGTGCTCACTTAACATCACTTGCAGGGCGGCTAAGTTCAGCCGCTTACGCTGTTTGGAAACTCCGCCAATTAACAGACGTAGATACAGCGAGACTGGTCTATTTAAGTTACTTTCATAGCATCATGTCTTACGGTATTTTGCTGTGGGAACGGGCTGCAGATATTGCAAAAGAGGGCTATCAGAGCCATCTACAACTTCAGCAGACGCGATTCTCTAAGGAAACTGTTTAAAAAAATTAACATCATGACGGTACCTTGCCAATATATATATATGAAAATATTATGTATGTTAGAATGACAGGCATAATTTTAATATTAGAAATTGGAACAAATTAGATCAACCACGTTTCAGATTGTCAAAAGTATACACTTTTTTTATGGGGTACTGCGTTAAATGTTATAATAAAATACCATTAGATATTCTTCAACTAAATGAGAAGAAATTTAAAACATGCATTAACGCACACGATGTAGACAAGCATATTATAAGTTGGATGATTATATCGTAGATAAAGATGCTTGTCTTAATGCTGGTCCTGCTCCACAACCACTTTTTTAGGGTTCCGTACCCAAAGGGTAAAACGGGAACCCTATTACTGAGGCTCCGCCGTCTATCTGTCTGTCTGTCCGTCTGTCACCAGGCTGTACCTCATGAACCGTGATAGTTAGACAGTTTAAATTTTCACAGATGATGTACTTCTGTTGCCGCTATAACAACAAATACTAAAAAACAGAATAAAATAAATATTTAAGGGGGCTCCCATACAACAAACGTGATTTTTTTTGCTCGTTTTTGCTCGATATTGATAACGGCAACAGGTAGACGCTTGAAATTTTCACAGAATATTTAGTTATATATTCACTTTAAAAATAAATATTGAATTTAAAATAAAACAAATATTTAAGGGGGGCTCCCATACAATAAACGTGATTTTTTTACCGTTTTTACAGATAATGGTACGGAACCGGAACCCTTCGTGTGCGAGTCCTACTCGTACTTGGCCGGTTTTTATTTTTTGTTTTGACGTTAAATTCTTCTGGTTTATTTTTATGTACTTTATCAAGTTTTAGTTGTTGAATACTTCAATAGGTAACAACGATTTTCCTTTTGCTAGTAAACTTTTATTAATCATTGAAATACATTGCAAGCTATAGTTTTGTATAATTTAAAAGCATTTTTTCAATTTTGTAAATATGAGTACCATGGAGCCGATCTATGCGTCATGTTCGTGAACGGGTGCCGTCAATTGAGGCTGGTCATCTCTTAACTGTCAGGGCTTATTTTGTAATCTTATATTTTGAATTGTTTTTTGTGAATATTTTGTTTTTGTTTTTTACATTGTTCTCACATAAAGAAGCGACAAGGATAATGTGCACAGGTTTTTTAATATATTGATTTAAAAGAGTGTCCTTGGAGTTTCTTGCCTGTTCTTCTCCATAGAGATCTACGTTTTGGAATGGGCAAATAGCTTCCACTTTCTGACTAATTGACCGACTCTTTGACAATTCAAAAGTGGATGTAAATGGTTTAATTTAAATAAATGCTTTGGGTTTGAGTTTGAGGATCACGCTTTAAGAGCGCTGTTGAAAATTTTCCAAGAAAACAGGCAAACAAAGCTATAAAATTATCAATATATTATTATTGTGATTTATATTGTATGTGTATATGTTGTTGGAGATCTCAAATAAATATCTTAAGAACCTTTTTTAATTAAGAAAATGCTTCCCTGTAAACGATGTTGGAGAGGTTGCCCGTGTGAAAGCAACCCATTTACTAAATCCAACACACATACAAGCAAGCCAGGGAAGCTCGGATTTCGTCCACGCAATGATCTTTTGTTTATATTTCAAAACTTTGGTAGGAATAATGCTATTATTATGATGTCATTTGAAGCAAACTGAATTGGACTTTAATTAAGGTTAATCAAAACAGAAATATCGCTTTAGTTAATAAAATAGTACGTGTTTTGTTTTGTATTGGCGTATTAAACAAAAACTTAGTCATCAACAAAGTTACAAAACAACTTGTGTCCTATACCCACACCTATCCACTTCACGGAACAGTCACAAGATTACTATCGGCTCATATAACTATTTTGTTTACAAGCGTTTTGTTTACACGTCATTTGGAGTTAGACCTCTTTTTACTCCCAAAAACCATAGGACCCATGAGGACTATGTGGGTCATATATATTTTTTTCTCTTTTTGAGTTAGTTTTATTGATAATCTGGCAGTTAGAGTACTTAATGTGGCACCCAAATGTCCTTTCTTTAGATTGTTCGACGACTCGTTAAGCTCCGTTGAGCTGCACGATTACTGACAAACGCGTGCACTGACTGGACAGGTCCACTCAAATCTGTATAGTTGTTTCCTCAAAAAAAAAAAGAAAAAAAAAGACCATTTCAGACACCAAGCACCAATCTGCATGGTCCTCAAATGATCTGACCAAGATTATTTCCAAATTTTATAAACATATTGATATTGGTTAATCTGTACTATACTAATAAATTAAAAAAGAGGTGACTTTGTTTGTATGTAGGGGGGGGGGGGTAATCTCCGGAACTAGCCATCCAATTAAAAAAAAAATTCACTGGCTGAAAGCTACATTATTCCTGAGTGCTATAGGCTATAAATTATATTTATATCAAGCATATTAGCCGAGCTATCACATTTATGTCTTGCAAGTCGGAAAAAAATACCTCATAAAACAGATTTCACGCAAATTCTACCGGATAGAGTCTGTTCTATTTTGCATATTATTATATTCCCTCTATGTCTGGTCAGCCGGGTATTATCATGCTATTTACTATGGGGGATGAGCAATATTGCATTATGTTTGTATTCCTCTATGGTTTACAGCTAATTATTGTAAATAGACGAGCCAAACGGTTAGAACATTGAAGATAGTGGCCGATTTAACCTTTTAATCTTTTATCATCTCGCTATATCTTTATGGGGCTAAGCAGTCAATCGTCATGATATAATTTACAGGCTGGATATTTAAGATCGGGAAGTAAGGTCACCGTTGTAGCTACACGAAATCGGTCTTAGGAAACTGTCCTTAACTTTTTGAGACATTTTGTTCTGCATACATAGATAAAAAAATAAAAATGGCAAAAAATCACGTTTGTAGTATGGGAGCCCCCTTAAATATTTGTTTTATTTTAATTTAATTATTTATTTTTAAAGTGAATATATAACTAAATATTCTGTGAATATTTCAAGCGTCTACCTGCTGCCGTTATCAATATCGAGCAAAAAAGAGCAAAAAAAAATCACGTTTGTTGTATGGGAGCCCCCTTAAATATTTATGTTATTCTAGTTTTTAGTATTTGTTGCTATAGCGGCAACAGAAATACATCATCTGTGAAAATTTCAACTGTCTAACTATCACGGTTCATGAGATACAGCCTGGTGACAGACAGACAGACAGACAGACGGCGGAGCCTTAGTAATAGGGTTCCCGTTTTACCCTTTGGGTACGAAACCCTAAAAATACAGTCACCAAGAAAATAGGCAATATTCACAAAAAAAAAATTGAAGCCAATAGATCCTGTTTCATAAGAGAGAGTTACATCAACTGAGAGTTGATGCATCGCGGATCTGGGGCCCAATTCTGTAACTTTGAGTTAAGCAACACGCCATTGACACTCTATCGACTCACTACAGACATTCTTTTGCCACTGTTGCAAATTTGGCAACAATAATTGGTAGTCTGGTCCACTATATTGATACAATGGCATCGTGATGCCAAGCTTACGGTAGTCTGTAAATATTTTAAGTGTATTTGACAGTTGTTTCTATCGTGTTTGAATAGTGTTTTGGCCATCGAACCGCCATTGTGAAGCCATCGAACAACGACACCTATTTTCCCTATTGTTGATTGGGTTCAATTTGTATATTTTTTAAATTTGAAATAATGTGTCCGTGTGTGTGTGCGACTTACGTAGTGAAATTGATAGAGTGGACGTAGAGCAAGCAAGGAAGCTAATTGACGAGCTCATTCCCTTTCTCCAGAGACAGCGACGGCGGAATGGAATCCCTGCTAAATTAAAGGTTTGTATGTGAAGGTACCTAATTTGATACTCCAACCGAAACCCATGAGATGATGTAAACAATCTACGAAACAAAATTTTTTTTTCTTCAAATATCTAATATTTTTTTTATTAATATACAAATTCAAATATTTCGAAAACGGTGCGTCCTAGGCAAAAAATAACCAAAATTTGACCCCCGCTATGTACCACCCCCCGTGTAAACAGCATCCCGTATCCTCGCAAGGCTACGTAAGGCTACACTCATTAAACGTTATTAAACGCATGTTTTTAGTGAAATTTGATGTTTCTAATAATAAAACGTTTTTATATTAATAAATAAACCCTTAATATAAAGATTTAATTGATAAAAATTGGATTTGAAAAAGTGGTAGGTTTGGTTTACATCATGGTAGATTTTTGATAGCAACACTAAAACTATTATACGCCACACTATCGACTTACTAACGACACACTACTGAGACACCACTGAAACGCCATTGAAGTTTTTGCAGAATGCCAAATTTGCAACAGTGGCAAAAGAATGTCTGTAGTGTGTCGATAGAGTGTCATTGGCGTGTTGCTTAACTCAAAGTTACAGAATTGGGCCCAAATGTTCATGACTATTCTATTGAGACACTGCTGACACACTACCGACACGCTATTGACAAGTTGGTTATTTTACAGAATTGGGCCCCAAAAAAAAAAGATGGTTGTCGTGATTTTGTGATGATTTTTCATCATTGGTATCGTTTTCACGGCTTTCGAGGGCGCTGACAATGATAATGGGGTCAAAATCAAAATTCAAGATGGCGCTACTGATAGTTTGCAAATATGTTTCGTCACGAGTGTCGTTTTATGGTTTCCGAGTGTGCTGAGAACGATAATGTGCTGAGAACGTTAAAATCGAAATTCAGAATGGCGCCAATAAAAGTTTGCATGACACGCACTTGGCCGGTTTTTTATAATGAATAGACAGGCCGCTACAAAACTCAGAAACAACAAAAACTTTTCCCATCAAAATCAAAATCGTTTATCTGCATAAAATGTGGTGGGTACAAAAGATGTTACATATAAAATTCAGTGCAGAGACATATTCCGCCGTGCACTGATGGCACGCAAATAAATATGGACGTTAGTCAGTTAAACGGAAACATACAATTAAAGACAAATTCATTAAAAAAAAATGGTATTAAATTAAAGTTTTAAAAATTAAGAATTCTATGAACGAAAGGAACAAATTATTCAAGTCAATACAAGTCATAACAATATACTCAAACAAGTCTAAACGTTCTAAATTATTTGAGGTCTTAATTTTCTTCTTAAAATGTAAGAAATCACTAGCAACATAATAAAATCGTAGTAGAGGTAAAACTGTAACCTGCATTGAATATTTAGGGAAAAAAGTTATTGCTACACGGTCTGAGAACGATTCTTATGCCATTTATCAATGAGCAAACCGTATCGTGCCATCCATCAATTTATATAGTTAAAATATATATACGTATTATTCAATCGAATTTGATGGCTCAAGGATAGGTATTGTTTTTGACTTTTTAAATATTTGCTTTTCTATTTTGCGTTGGAGGTTTTTTTTAAATTTTTATTTAATTTTAATTTAAAAAAAATTTTAACTTTGTTATAAAAGAAATTATGATAAGTATTTTTTTTTTTTTAATTCATCTTTAATCTTAGTAGCAATAGCTACTTACCTGCTTTACTTGTATTCTGGTGCGTTTTCAGCGAGCTCGAGTCCTGTTTGGTAGTCGTAATTCCTGCTTTTAACATATTTTCCGGTCGAAAAACACGTTTTCACCAAAATACAAAATTTTTGTTCGGCATAAAATCCACTAAGTAACTACATAGGTCACTAGCCCGCGTAAAGACGCGTCTTTCAAAACCTCCCACGTGCACCTAAACGAATCCAAACACTACATTTATCTGCAATATTTTTTCTACATTGTACTAGTGTGTTGGATATCCTGGCTGCAGCATCAGCGCCTCATGATGCCACATTGCATTATATGTAGAATCAAATACTGATCAAAACGAATCCAAACACAACATATCTGCAATTTTTTTTTCTACATTGTACTAGTGTGTTGGATATCCTGGCTGCAGCATCAGCGCCTCATGATGCCACATTGCATTATATGTAGAATCAAATACTGATCAAAACGAATCCAAACACAACATATCTGCAATTTTTTTTTCTACATTGTACTAGTGTGTTGGATATCCTGGCTGCAGCATCAGCGCCTCATGATGCCACATTGCATTATATGTAGAATCAAATACTGATCAAAACGAATCCAAACACTACATTTATCTGCAATATTTTTTCTACATTGTACTAGTGTGTTGGATATCCTGGCTGCAGCATCAGCGCCTCATGATGCCACATTGCATTATATGTAGAATCAAATACTGATCAAAACGAATCCAAACACAACATATCTGCAATTTTTTTTTCTACATTGTACTAGTGTGTTGGATATCCTGGCTGCAGCATCAGCGCCTCATGATGCCACATTGCATTATATGTAGAATCAAATACTGATCAAAACGAATCCAAACACAACATATCTGCAATATTTTTTTCTACATTGTACTAGTGTGTTGGATATCCTGGCTGCAGCATCAGCGCCTCATGATGCCACATTGCATTATATGTAGAATCAAATACTGATCAAAACGAATCCAAACACAACATATCTGCAATTTTTTTTTCTACATTGTACTAGTGTGTTGGATATCCTGGCTGCAGCATCAGCGCCTCATGATGCCACATTGCATTATATGTAGAATCAAATACTGATCAAAACGAATCCAAACACTACATTTATCTGCAATATTTTTTCTACATTGTACTAGTGTGTTGGATATCCTGGCTGCAGCATCAGCGCCTCATGATGCCACATTGCATTATATGTAGAATCAAATACTGATCAAAACGAATCCAAACACAACATATCTGCAATTTTTTTTTCTACATTGTACTAGTGTGTTGGATATCCTGGCTGCAGCATCAGCGCCTCATGATGCCACATTGCATTATATGTAGAATCAAATACTGATCAAAACGAATCCAAACACAACATATCTGCAATATTTTTTTCTACATTGTACTAGTGTGTTGGATATCCTGGCTGCAGCATCAGCGCCTCATGATGCCACATTGCATTATATGTAGAATCAAATACTGATCAAAACGAATCCAAACACTACATTTATCTGCAATATTTTTTCTACATTGTACTAGTGTGTTGGATATCCTGGCTGCAGCATCAGCGCCTCATGATGCCACATTGCATTATATGTAGAATCAAATACTGATCAAAACGAATCCAAACACAACATATCTGCAATATTTTTTCTACATTGTACTAGTGTGTTGGATATCCTGGCTGCAGCATCAGCGCCTCATGATGCCACATTGCATTATATGTAGAATCAAATACTGATCAAAACGAATCCAAACACAACATATCTGCAATATTTTTTTCTACATTGTACTAGTGTGTTGGATATCCTGGCTGCAGCATCAGCGCCTCATGATGCCACATTGCATTATATGTAGAATCAAATACTGATCAAAACGAATCCAAACACTACATTTATCTGCAATATTTTTTCTACATTGTACTAGTGTGTTGGATATCCTGGCTGCAGCATCAGCGCCTCATGATGCCACATTGCATTATATGTAGAATCAAATACTGATCAAAACGAATCCAAACACTACATTTATCTGCAATATTTTTTCTACAATGTACTAGTGTGTTGGATATCCTGGCTGCAGCATCAGCGCCTCATGATGCCACATTGCATTATATGTAGAATCAAATACTGATCAAAACGAATCCAAACACTACATTTATCTGCAATATTTTTTCTACATTGTACTAGTGTGTTGGATATCCTGGCTGCAGCATCAGCGCCTCATGATGCCACATTGCATTATATGTAGAATCAAATACTGATCAAAACGAATCCAAACACTACATTTATCTGCAATATTTTTTCTACATTGTACTAGTGTGTTGGATATCCTGGCTGCAGCATCAGCGCCTCATGATGCCACATTGCATTATATGTAGAATCAAATACTGATCAAAACGAATCCAAACACAACATATCTGCAATTTTTTTTTCTACATTGTACTAGTGTGTTGGATATCCTGGCTGCAGCATCAGCGCCTCATGATGCCACATTGCATTATATGTAGAATCAAATACTGATCAAAACGAATCCAAACACAACATATCTGCAATATTTTTTCTACATTGTACTAGTGTGTTGGATATCCTGGCTGCAGCATCAGCGCCTCATGATGCCACATTGCATTATATGTAGAATCAAATACTGATCAAAACGAATCCAAACACAACATATCTGCAATATTTTTTTCTACATTGTACTAGTGTGTTGGATATCCTGGCTGCAGCATCAGCGCCTCATGATGCCACATTGCATTATATGTAGAATCAAATACTGATCAAAACGAATCCAAACACTACATTTATCTGCAATATTTTTTCTACATTGTACTAGTGTGTTGGATATCCTGGCTGCAGCATCAGCGCCTCATGATGCCACATTGCATTATATGTAGAATCAAATACTGATCAAAACGAATCCAAACACTACATTTATCTGCAATATTTTTTCTACATTGTACTAGTGTGTTGGATATCCTGGCTGCAGCATCAGCGCCTCATGATGCCACATTGCATTATATGTAGAATCAAATACTGATCAAAACGAATCCAAACACAACATATCTGCAATATTTTTTTCTACATTGTACTAGTGTGTTGGATATCCTGGCTGCAGCATCAGCGCCTCATGATGCCACATTGCATTATATGTAGAATCAAATACTGATCAAAACGAATCCAAACACTACATTTATCTGCAATATTTTTTCTACATTGTACTAGTGTGTTGGATATCCTGGCTGCAGCATCAGCGCCTCATGATGCCACATTGCATTATATGTAGAATCAAATACTGATCAAAACGAATCCAAACACAACATATCTGCAATTTTTTTTTCTACATTGTACTAGTGTGTTGGATATCCTGGCTGCAGCATCAGCGCCTCATGATGCCACATTGCATTATATGTAGAATCAAATACTGATCAAAACGAATCCAAACACAACATATCTGCAATATTTTTTCTACATTGTACTAGTGTGTTGGATATCCTGGCTGCAGCATCAGCGCCTCATGATGCCACATTGCATTATATGTAGAATCAAATACTGATCAAAACGAATCCAAACACTACATTTATCTGCAATATTTTTTCTACATTGTACTAGTGTGTTGGATATCCTGGCTGCAGCATCAGCGCCTCATGATGCCACATTGCATTATATGTAGAATCAAATACTGATCAAAACGAATCCAAACACAACATATCTGCAATATTTTTTCTACATTGTACTAGTGTGTTGGATATCCTGGCTGCAGCATCAGCGCCTCATGATGCCACATTGCATTATATGTAGAATCAAATACTGATCAAAACGAATCCAAACACAACATATCTGCAATATTTTTTTCTACATTGTACTAGTGTGTTGGATATCCTGGCTGCAGCATCAGCGCCTCATGATGCCACATTGCATTATATGTAGAATCAAATACTGATCAAAACGAATCCAAACACAACATATCTGCAATATTTTTTCTACATTGTACTAGTGTGTTGGATATCCTGGCTGCAGCATCAGCGCCTCATGATGCCACATTGCATTATATGTAGAATCAAATACTGATCAAAACGAATCCAAACACAACATATCTGCAATATTTTTTCTACATTGTACTAGTGTGTTGGATATCCTGGCTGCAGCATCAGCGCCTCATGATGCCACATTGCATTATATGTAGAATCAAATACTGATCAAAACGAATCCAAACACAACATATCTGCAATATTTTTTCTACATTGTACTAGTGTGTTGGATATCCTGGCTGCAGCATCAGCGCCTCATGATGCCACATTGCATTATATGTAGAATCAAATACTGATCAAAACGAATCCAAACACAACATATCTGCAATTTTTTTTTCTACATTGTACTAGTGTGTTGGATATCCTGGCTGCAGCATCAGCGCCTCATGATGCCACATTGCATTATATGTAGAATCAAATACTGATCAAAACGAATCCAAACACAACATATCTGCAATATTTTTTCTACATTGTACTAGTGTGTTGGATATCCTGGCTGCAGCATCAGCGCCTCATGATGCCACATTGCATTATATGTAGAATCAAATACTGATCAAAACGAATCCAAACACAACATATCTGCAATATTTTTTTCTACATTGTACTAGTGTGTTGGATATCCTGGCTGCAGCATCAGCGCCTCATGATGCCACATTGCATTATATGTAGAATCAAATACTGATCAAAACGAATCCAAACACAACATATCTGCAATATTTTTTCTACATTGTACTAGTGTGTTGGATATCCTGGCTGCAGCATCAGCGCCTCATGATGCCACATTGCATTATATGTAGAATCAAATACTGATCAAAACGAATCCAAACACAACATATCTGCAATTTTTTTTTCTACATTGTACTAGTGTGTTGGATATCCTGGCTGCAGCATCAGCGCCTCATGATGCCACATTGCATTATATGTAGAATCAAATACTGATCAAAACGAATCCAAACACAACATATCTGCAATATTTTTTTCTACATTGTACTAGTGTGTTGGATATCCTGGCTGCAGCATCAGCGCCTCATGATGCCACATTGCATTATATGTAGAATCAAATACTGATCAAAACGAATCCAAACACAACATATCTGCAATTTTTTTTTCTACATTGTACTAGTGTGTTGGATATCCTGGCTGCAGCATCAGCGCCTCATGATGCCACATTGCATTATATGTAGAATCAAATACTGATCAAAACGAATCCAAACACTACATTTATCTGCAATATTTTTTCTACATTGTACTAGTGTGTTGGATATCCTGGCTGCAGCATCAGCGCCTCATGATGCCACATTGCATTATATGTAGAATCAAATACTGATCAAAACGAATCCAAACACAACATATCTGCAATTTTTTTTCTACATTGTACTAGTGTGTTGGATATCCTGGCTGCAGCATCAGCGCCTCATGATGCCACATTGCATTATATGTAGAATCAAATACTGATCAAAACGAATCCAAACACAACATATCTGCAATTTTTTTTTCTACATTGTACTAGTGTGTTGGATATCCTGGCTGCAGCATCAGCGCCTCATGATGCCACATTGCATTATATGTAGAATCAAATACTGATCAAAACGAATCCAAACACTACATTTATCTGCAATATTTTTTCTACATTGTACTAGTGTGTTGGATATCCTGGCTGCAGCATCAGCGCCTCATGATGCCACATTGCATTATATGTAGAATCAAATACTGATCAAAACGAATCCAAACACAACATATCTGCAATATTTTTTCTACATTGTACTAGTGTGTTGGATATCCTGGCTGCAGCATCAGCGCCTCATGATGCCACATTGCATTATATGTAGAATCAAATACTGATCAAAACGAATCCAAACACAACATATCTGCAATTTTTTTTTCTACATTGTACTAGTGTGTTGGATATCCTGGCTGCAGCATCAGCGCCTCATGATGCCACATTGCATTATATGTAGAATCAAATACTGATCAAAACGAATCCAAACACTACATTTATCTGCAATATTTTTTCTACATTGTACTAGTGTGTTGGATATCCTGGCTGCAGCATCAGCGCCTCATGATGCCACATTGCATTATATGTAGAATCAAATACTGATCAAAACGAATCCAAACACAACATATCTGCAATTTTTTTTTCTACATTGTACTAGTGTGTTGGATATCCTGGCTGCAGCATCAGCGCCTCATGATGCCACATTGCATTATATGTAGAATCAAATACTGATCAAAACGAATCCAAACACTACATTTATCTGCAATATTTTTTCTACATTGTACTAGTGTGTTGGATATCCTGGCTGCAGCATCAGCGCCTCATGATGCCACATTGCATTATATGTAGAATCAAATACTGATCAAAACGAATCCAAACACTACATTTATCTGCAATATTTTTTCTACATTGTACTAGTGTGTTGGATATCCTGGCTGCAGCATCAGCGCCTCATGATGCCACATTGCATTATATGTAGAATCAAATACTGATCAAAACGAATCCAAACACTACATTTATCTGCAATATTTTTTCTACATTGTACTAGTGTGTTGGATATCCTGGCTGCAGCATCAGCGCCTCATGATGCCACATTGCATTATATGTAGAATCAAATACTGATCAAAACGAATCCAAACACAACATATCTGCAATTTTTTTTTCTACATTGTACTAGTGTGTTGGATATCCTGGCTGCAGCATCAGCGCCTCATGATGCCACATTGCATTATATGTAGAATCAAATACTGATCAAAACGAATCCAAACACTACATTTATCTGCAATATTTTTTCTACATTGTACTAGTGTGTTGGATATCCTGGCTGCAGCATCAGCGCCTCATGATGCCACATTGCATTATATGTAGAATCAAATACTGATCAAAACGAATCCAAACACTACATTTATCTGCAATATTTTTTCTACATTGTACTAGTGTGTTGGATATCCTGGCTGCAGCATCAGCGCCTCATGATGCCACATTGCATTATATGTAGAATCAAATACTGATCAAAACGAATCCAAACACAACATATCTGCAATATTTTTTCTACATTGTACTAGTGTGTTGGATATCCTGGCTGCAGCATCAGCGCCTCATGATGCCACATTGCATTATATGTAGAATCAAATACTGATCAAAACGAATCCAAACACAACATATCTGCAATTTTTTTTTCTACATTGTACTAGTGTGTTGGATATCCTGGCTGCAGCATCAGCGCCTCATGATGCCACATTGCATTATATGTAGAATCAAATACTGATCAAAACGAATCCAAACACAACATATCTGCAATTTTTTTTTCTACATTGTACTAGTGTGTTGGATATCCTGGCTGCAGCATCAGCGCCTCATGATGCCACATTGCATTATATGTAGAATCAAATACTGATCAAAACGAATCCAAACACTACATTTATCTGCAATATTTTTTCTACATTGTACTAGTGTGTTGGATATCCTGGCTGCAGCATCAGCGCCTCATGATGCCACATTGCATTATATGTAGAATCAAATACTGATCAAAACGAATCCAAACACAACATATCTGCAATTTTTTTTTCTACATTGTACTAGTGTGTTGGATATCCTGGCTGCAGCATCAGCGCCTCATGATGCCACATTGCATTATATGTAGAATCAAATACTGATCAAAACGAATCCAAACACAACATATCTGCAATTTTTTTTTCTACATTGTACTAGTGTGTTGGATATCCTGGCTGCAGCATCAGCGCCTCATGATGCCACATTGCATTATATGTAGAATCAAATACTGATCAAAACGAATCCAAACACAACATATCTGCAATATTTTTTTCTACATTGTACTAGTGTGTTGGATATCCTGGCTGCAGCATCAGCGCCTCATGATGCCACATTGCATTATAATTATGTAGAATCAAATACTGATCAAAACGAATCCAAACACAACATATCTGCAATTTTTTTTTCTACATTGTACTAGTGTGTTGGATATCCTGGCTGCAGCATCAGCGCCTCATGATGCCACATTGCATTATATGTAGAATCAAATACTGATCAAAACGAATCCAAACACTACATTTATCTGCAATATTTTTTCTACATTGTACTAGTGTGTTGGATATCCTGGCTGCAGCATCAGCGCCTCATGATGCCACATTGCATTATATGTAGAATCAAATACTGATCAAAACGAATCCAAACACAACATATCTGCAATTTTTTTTTCTACATTGTACTAGTGTGTTGGATATCCTGGCTGCAGCATCAGCGCCTCATGATGCCACATTGCATTATATGTAGAATCAAATACTGATCAAAACGAATCCAAACACAACATATCTGCAATATTTTTACTACATTGTACTAGTGTGTTGGATATCCTGGCTGCAGCATCAGCGCCTCATGATGCCACATTGCATTATATGTAGAATCAAATACTGATCAAAACGAATCCAAACACAACATATCTGCAATTTTTTTTTCTACATTGTACTAGTGTGTTGGATATCCTGGCTGCAGCATCAGCGCCTCATGATGCCACATTGCATTATATGTAGAATCAAATACTGATCAAAACGAATCCAAACACAACATATCTGCAATTTTTTTTTCTACATTGTACTAGTGTGTTGGATATCCTGGCTGCAGCATCAGCGCCTCATGATGCCACATTGCATTATATGTAGAATCAAATACTGATCAAAACGAATCCAAACACTACATTTATCTGCAATATTTTTTCTACATTGTACTAGTGTGTTGGATATCCTGGCTGCAGCATCAGCGCCTCATGATGCCACATTGCATTATATGTAGAATCAAATACTGATCAAAACGAATCCAAACACTACATTTATCTGCAATATTTTTTCTACATTGTACTAGTGTGTTGGATATCCTGGCTGCAGCATCAGCGCCTCATGATGCCACATTGCATTATATGTAGAATCAAATACTGATCAAAACGAATCCAAACACAACATATCTGCAATTTTTTTTTCTACATTGTACTAGTGTGTTGGATATCCTGGCTGCAGCATCAGCGCCTCATGATGCCACATTGCATTATATGTAGAATCAAATACTGATCAAAACGAATCCAAACACTACATTTATCTGCAATATTTTTTCTACATTGTACTAGTGTGTTGGATATCCTGGCTGCAGCATCAGCGCCTCATGATGCCACATTGCATTATATGTAGAATCAAATACTGATCAAAACGAATCCAAACACAACATATCTGCAATATTTTTTCTACATTGTACTAGTGTGTTGGATATCCTGGCTGCAGCATCAGCGCCTCATGATGCCACATTGCATTATATGTAGAATCAAATACTGATCAAAACGAATCCAAACACAACATATCTGCAATTTTTTTTTCTACATTGTACTAGTGTGTTGGATATCCTGGCTGCAGCATCAGCGCCTCATGATGCCACATTGCATTATATGTAGAATCAAATACTGATCAAAACGAATCCAAACACAACATATCTGCAAATTTTTTTTCTACATTGTACTAGTGTGTTGGATATCCTGGCTGCAGCATCAGCGCCTCATGATGCCACATTGCATTATATGTAGAATCAAATACTGATCAAAACGAATCCAAACACAACATATCTGCAATTTTTTTTCTACATTGTACTAGTGTGTTGGATATCCTGGCTGCAGCATCAGCGCCTCATGATGCCACATTGCATTATATGTAGAATCAAATACTGATCAAAACGAATCCAAACACAACATATCTGCAATTTTTTTTTCTACATTGTACTAGTGTGTTGGATATCCTGGCTGCAGCATCAGCGCCTCATGATGCCACATTGCATTATATGTAGAATCAAATACTGATCAAAACGAATCCAAACACTACATTTATCTGCAATATTTTTTCTACATTGTACTAGTGTGTTGGATATCCTGGCTGCAGCATCAGCGCCTCATGATGCCACATTGCATTATATGTAGAATCAAATACTGATCAAAACGAATCCAAACACAACATATCTGCAATTTTTTTTTCTACATTGTACTAGTGTGTTGGATATCCTGGCTGCAGCATCAGCGCCTCATGATGCCACATTGCATTATATGTAGAATCAAATACTGATCAAAACGAATCCAAACACTACATTTATCTGCAATATTTTTTCTACATTGTACTAGTGTGTTGGATATCCTGGCTGCAGCATCAGCGCCTCATGATGCCACATTGCATTATATGTAGAATCAAATACTGATCAAAACGAATCCAAACACTACATTTATCTGCAATATTTTTTCTACATTGTACTAGTGTGTTGGATATCCTGGCTGCAGCATCAGCGCCTCATGATGCCACATTGCATTATATGTAGAATCAAATACTGATCAAAACGAATCCAAACACAACATATCTGCAATTTTTTTTTCTACATTGTACTAGTGTGTTGGATATCCTGGCTGCAGCATCAGCGCCTCATGATGCCACATTGCATTATATGTAGAATCAAATACTGATCAAAACGAATCCAAACACTACATTTATCTGCAATATTTTTTCTACATTGTACTAGTGTGTTGGATATCCTGGCTGCAGCATCAGCGCCTCATGATGCCACATTGCATTATATGTAGAATCAAATACTGATCAAAACGAATCCAAACACAACATATCTGCAATATTTTTTCTACATTGTACTAGTGTGTTGGATATCCTGGCTGCAGCATCAGCGCCTCATGATGCCACATTGCATTATATGTAGAATCAAATACTGATCAAAACGAATCCAAACACAACATATCTGCAATTTTTTTTTCTACATTGTACTAGTGTGTTGGATATCCTGGCTGCAGCATCAGCGCCTCATGATGCCACATTGCATTATATGTAGAATCAAATACTGATCAAAACGAATCCAAACACTACATTTATCTGCAATATTTTTTCTACATTGTACTAGTGTGTTGGATATCCTGGCTGCAGCATCAGCGCCTCATGATGCCACATTGCATTATATGTAGAATCAAATACTGATCAAAACGAATCCAAACACAACATATCTGCAATTTTTTTTTCTACATTGTACTAGTGTGTTGGATATCCTGGCTGCAGCATCAGCGCCTCATGATGCCACATTGCATTATATGTAGAATCAAATACTGATCAAAACGAATCCAAACACAACATATCTGCAATATTTTTTCTACATTGTACTAGTGTGTTGGATATCCTGGCTGCAGCATCAGCGCCTCATGATGCCACATTGCATTATATGTAGAATCAAATACTGATCAAAACGAATCCAAACACAACATATCTGCAATTTTTTTTTCTACATTGTACTAGTGTGTTGGATATCCTGGCTGCAGCATCAGCGCCTCATGATGCCACATTGCATTATATGTAGAATCAAATACTGATCAAAACGAATCCAAACACAACATATCTGCAATTTTTTTTTCTACATTGTACTAGTGTGTTGGATATCCTGGCTGCAGCATCAGCGCCTCATGATGCCACATTGCATTATATGTAGAATCAAATACTGATCAAAACGAATCCAAACACAACATATCTGCAATATTTTTTTCTACATTGTACTAGTGTGTTGGATATCCTGGCTGCAGCATCAGCGCCTCATGATGCCACATTGCATTATATGTAGAATCAAATACTGATCAAAACGAATCCAAACACAACATATCTGCAATTTTTTTTCTACATTGTACTAGTGTGTTGGATATCCTGGCTGCAGCATCAGCGCCTCATGATGCCACATTGCATTATATGTAGAATCAAATACTGATCAAAACGAATCCAAACACAACATATCTGCAATTTTTTTTTCTACATTGTACTAGTGTGTTGGATATCCTGGCTGCAGCATCAGCGCCTCATGATGCCACATTGCATTATATGTAGAATCAAATACTGATCAAAACGAATCCAAACACTACATTTATCTGCAATATTTTTTCTACATTGTACTAGTGTGTTGGATATCCTGGCTGCAGCATCAGCGCCTCATGATGCCACATTGCATTATATGTAGAATCAAATACTGATCAAAACGAATCCAAACACAACATTATCTGCAATATTTTTTCTACATTGTACTAGTGTGTTGGATATCCTGGCTGCAGCATCAGCGCCTCATGATGCCACATTGCATTATATGTAGAATCAAATACTGATCAAAACGAATCCAAACACTACATTTATCTGCAATATTTTTTCTACATTGTACTAGTGTGTTGGATATCCTGGCTGCAGCATCAGCGCCTCATGATGCCACATTGCATTATATGTAGAATCAAATACTGATCAAAACGAATCCAAACACAACATATCTGCAATTTTTTTTTCTACATTGTACTAGTGTGTTGGATATCCTGGCTGCAGCATCAGCGCCTCATGATGCCACATTGCATTATATGTAGAATCAAATACTGATCAAAACGAATCCAAACACTACATTTATCTGCAATATTTTTTTCTACATTGTACTAGTGTGTTGGATATCCTGGCTGCAGCATCAGCGCCTCATGATGCCACATTGCATTATATGTAGAATCAAATACTGATCAAAACGAATCCAAACACTACATTTATCTGCAATATTTTTTCTACATTGTACTAGTGTGTTGGATATCCTGGCTGCAGCATCAGCGCCTCATGATGCCACATTGCATTATATGTAGAATCAAATACTGATCAAAACGAATCCAAACACAACATATCTGCAATTTTTTTTTCTACATTGTACTAGTGTGTTGGATATCCTGGCTGCAGCATCAGCGCCTCATGATGCCACATTGCATTATATGTAGAATCAAATACTGATCAAAACGAATCCAAACACAACATATCTGCAATATTTTTTCTACATTGTACTAGTGTGTTGGATATCCTGGCTGCAGCATCAGCGCCTCATGATGCCACATTGCATTATATGTAGAATCAAATACTGATCAAAACGAATCCAAACACAACATATCTGCAATTTTTTTTCTACATTGTACTAGTGTGTTGGATATCCTGGCTGCAGCATCAGCGCCTCATGATGCCACATTGCATTATATGTAGAATCAAATACTGATCAAAACGAATCCAAACACAACATATCTGCAATTTTTTTTTCTACATTGTACTAGTGTGTTGGATATCCTGGCTGCAGCATCAGCGCCTCATGATGCCACATTGCATTATATGTAGAATCAAATACTGATCAAAACGAATCCAAACACAACATATCTGCAATATTTTTTTCTACATTGTACTAGTGTGTTGGATATCCTGGCTGCAGCATCAGCGCCTCATGATGCCACATTGCATTATATGTAGAATCAAATACTGATCAAAACGAATCCAAACACTACATTTATCTGCAATATTTTTTCTACATTGTACTAGTGTGTTGGATATCCTGGCTGCAGCATCAGCGCCTCATGATGCCACATTGCATTATATGTAGAATCAAATACTGATCAAAACGAATCCAAACACAACATATCTGCAATTTTTTTTTCTACATTGTACTAGTGTGTTGGATATCCTGGCTGCAGCATCAGCGCCTCATGATGCCACATTGCATTATATGTAGAATCAAATACTGATCAAAACGAATCCAAACACAACATATCTGCAATTTTTTTTCTACATTGTACTAGTGTGTTGGATATCCTGGCTGCAGCATCAGCGCCTCATGATGCCACATTGCATTATATGTAGAATCAAATACTGATCAAAACGAATCCAAACACAACATATCTGCAATTTTTTTTCTACATTGTACTAGTGTGTTGGATATCCTGGCTGCAGCATCAGCGCCTCATGATGCCACATTGCATTATATGTAGAATCAAATACTGATCAAAACGAATCCAAACACTACATTTATCTGCAATATTTTTTCTACATTGTACTAGTGTGTTGGATATCCTGGCTGCAGCATCAGCGCCTCATGATGCCACATTGCATTATATGTAGAATCAAATACTGATCAAAACGAATCCAAACACAACATATCTGCAATTTTTTTTCTACATTGTACTAGTGTGTTGGATATCCTGGCTGCAGCATCAGCGCCTCATGATGCCACATTGCATTATATGTAGAATCAAATACTGATCAAAACGAATCCAAACACAACATATCTGCAATATTTTTTCTACATTGTACTAGTGTGTTGGATATCCTGGCTGCAGCATCAGCGCCTCATGATGCCACATTGCATTATATGTAGAATCAAATACTGATCAAAACGAATCCAAACACAACATATCTGCAATATTTTTTCTACATTGTACTAGTGTGTTGGATATCCTGGCTGCAGCATCAGCGCCTCATGATGCCACATTGCATTATATGTAGAATCAAATACTGATCAAAACGAATCCAAACACAACATATCTGCAATATTTTTTCTACATTGTACTAGTGTGTTGGATATCCTGGCTGCAGCATCAGCGCCTCATGATGCCACATTGCATTATATGTAGAATCAAATACTGATCAAAACGAATCCAAACACTACATTTATCTGCAATATTTTTTCTACATTGTACTAGTGTGTTGGATATCCTGGCTGCAGCATCAGCGCCTCATGATGCCACATTGCATTATATGTAGAATCAAATACTGATCAAAACGAATCCAAACACAACATATCTGCAATATTTTTTTCTACATTGTACTAGTGTGTTGGATATCCTGGCTGCAGCATCAGCGCCTCATGATGCCACATTGCATTATATGTAGAATCAAATACTGATCAAAACGAATCCAAACACAACATATCTGCAATTTTTTTTTCTACATTGTACTAGTGTGTTGGATATCCTGGCTGCAGCATCAGCGCCTCATGATGCCACATTGCATTATATGTAGAATCAAATACTGATCAAAACGAATCCAAACACAACATATCTGCAATATTTTTTCTACATTGTACTAGTGTGTTGGATATCCTGGCTGCAGCATCAGCGCCTCATGATGCCACATTGCATTATATGTAGAATCAAATACTGATCAAAACGAATCCAAACACAACATATCTGCAATATTTTTTCTACATTGTACTAGTGTGTTGGATATCCTGGCTGCAGCATCAGCGCCTCATGATGCCACATTGCATTATATGTAGAATCAAATACTGATCAAAACGAATCCAAACACTACATTTATCTGCAATATTTTTTCTACATTGTACTAGTGTGTTGGATATCCTGGCTGCAGCATCAGCGCCTCATGATGCCACATTGCATTATATGTAGAATCAAATACTGATCAAAACGAATCCAAACACTACATTTATCTGCAATTTTTTTTCTACATTGTACTAGTGTGTTGGATATCCTGGCTGCAGCATCAGCGCCTCATGATGCCACATTGCATTATATGTAGAATCAAATACTGATCAAAACGAATCCAAACACAACATATCTGCAATTTTTTTTTCTACATTGTACTAGTGTGTTGGATATCCTGGCTGCAGCATCAGCGCCTCATGATGCCACATTGCATTATATGTAGAATCAAATACTGATCAAAACGAATCCAAACACTACATTTATCTGCAATATTTTTTCTACATTGTACTAGTGTGTTGGATATCCTGGCTGCAGCATCAGCGCCTCATGATGCCACATTGCATTATATGTAGAATCAAATACTGATCAAAACGAATCCAAACACAACATATCTGCAATATTTTTTCTACATTGTACTAGTGTGTTGGATATCCTGGCTGCAGCATCAGCGCCTCATGATGCCACATTGCATTATATGTAGAATCAAATACTGATCAAAACGAATCCAAACACAACATATCTGCAATTTTTTTTCTACATTGTACTAGTGTGTTGGATATCCTGGCTGCAGCATCAGCGCCTCATGATGCCACATTGCATTATATGTAGAATCAAATACTGATCAAAACGAATCCAAACACTACATTTATCTGCAATATTTTTTCTACATTGTACTAGTGTGTTGGATATCCTGGCTGCAGCATCAGCGCCTCATGATGCCACATTGCATTATATGTAGAATCAAATACTGATCAAAACGAATCCAAACACAACATATCTGCAATATTTTTTCTACATTGTACTAGTGTGTTGGATATCCTGGCTGCAGCATCAGCGCCTCATGATGCCACATTGCATTATATGTAGAATCAAATACTGATCAAAACGAATCCAAACACAACATTATCTGCTTATTTTTATTTTTTTTCTACATTGTACTAGTGTGTTGGATATCCTGGCTGCAGCATCAGCGCCTCATGATGCCACATTGCATTATATGTAGAATCAAATACTGATCAAAACGAATCCAAACACAACATATCTGCAATATTTTTTCTACATTGTACTAGTGTGTTGGATATCCTGGCTGCAGCATCAGCGCCTCATGATGCCACATTGCATTATATGTAGAATCAAATACTGATCAAAACGAATCCAAACACAACATATCTGCAATATTTTTTCTACATTGTACTAGTGTGTTGGATATCCTGGCTGCAGCATCAGCGCCTCATGATGCCACATTGCATTATATGTAGAATCAAATACTGATCAAAACGAATCCAAACACAACATATCTGCAATTTTTTTTCTACATTGTACTAGTGTGTTGGATATCCTGGCTGCAGCATCAGCGCCTCATGATGCCACATTGCATTATATGTAGAATCAAATACTGATCAAAACGAATCCAAACACAACATATCTGCAATATTTTTTCTACATTGTACTAGTGTGTTGGATATCCTGGCTGCAGCATCAGCGCCTCATGATGCCACATTGCATTATATGTAGAATCAAATACTGATCAAAACGAATCCAAACACAACATATCTGCAATATTTTTTCTACATTGTACTAGTGTGTTGGATATCCTGGCTGCAGCATCAGCGCCTCATGATGCCACATTGCATTATATGTAGAATCAAATACTGATCAAAACGAATCCAAACACAACATATCTGCAATATTTTTTTCTACATTGTACTAGTGTGTTGGATATCCTGGCTGCAGCATCAGCGCCTCATGATGCCACATTGCATTATATGTAGAATCAAATACTGATCAAAACGAATCCAAACACTACATTTATCTGCAATATTTTTCTACATTGTACTAGTGTGTTGGATAATCCTGGCTGCAGCATCAGCGCCTCATGATGCCACATTGCATATATGTAGAATCAAATTCTGATCAAAACGAATCCAAACACAACATTATCTGCAATTTTTTTTCTACATTGTACTAGTGTGTTGGATATCCTGGCTGCAGCATCAGCGCCTCATGATGCCACATTGCATTATATGTAGAATCAAATACTGATCAAAACGAATCCAAACACAACATTATCTGCAATTTATTCACTACAGTACTTGTGTTGTATATCCTGGCTGCAGCATCAGCGCCTCATGACTGCCACATTGGCAGTTATATGTTAGTACATCACAATACTGATGCAAAACTGAATCCGAAAACACTAGGCATTGATCTGCA